>JBAMHX010000001.1:8934382-8946640 GCA_037177515.1 Pseudomugil tenellus
TTTACATAAATCTTCAAGTCAAGTTAAAATATCTACTACTCAAACTCTTCGTTATGAGTGTACACTGAGGAACAACGTCTCGTTGTGACACTGCAAAAGATAGTACATCTGCCAAATTCTGTTTGTGAGCATCATAACAACAAATGGCGTCTTAAAGGAAGTTAAGTGATGGTGTTTAATCATGATTAAAACAGATGTAGTTGATTTTGGGATATTATCTTTCTAGGAAACAGTTTCAGATCTTCAAGCAAAACTAGTGAGCGAAAGGCAGTGCCCGTCCTGGTGTGTTTGGAAGAAAGAGCTTAGAAAGAGAGAGAGAGAGAGAGAGAAAGACAACACAAGACAGTCATTAACTTGACTAATTGCTTGAACAATGAGCATTATGACATTTTGAGACTGAGGAAACTACAATGCTGCTTTTATTGTCAACTAATGAGAGTAGAAACACAACCAATGCTCAAAAAATTTCAAATTGTTCAGACATATTGTCAGACTACATTTTCCAACTCTGCATCAAACCTCTGAACTATAAAATACATTATATGATGCATCATGTCATAACTGAACATACAACAATTACAAACAAGGAAAATGTAACTCTAATAAGAATGTTTATGACAATGTTTTGATTGCCAGTAGCATTGTTGTGCCGGAATTTATATGCACTCAGTAATGCTTGAAGCCAGAAACCATTTCATAGCTGAATAAACTAGAAAGTCTTATTATTGCAGACAACAGTTTTTATGAATTATATTCAAAACAGCTGCATTTTGCCATTAACATAATTACAAACTATGTTACTGTCTCTGGCATTTATCCCAAAGACACCTCTAATGTGAACATGATAGTCCATTAACCATAAAGCTGAGTTATGATTTTTCTTTTTCGTGTGTGTGGTTTTTCTATGTTCCATTTTTATTGCAATGTCTTTACTCTGCTTGTGTGCATCAACTTGGTGCTGCAGCATTGTTATAAGAAACTCAGAACTCAGGTCGACTTGAGTCTGTCAGCCACTTCAGCACATCCACCAAGGAGACATGGTGATAGAACTTGAATGCATTACTGTTCTGATACTTTCACTTGCAGACCACCATGTATAATAAAACTTTGTCTTGTGAACATGTCTTCCATTCAAACTAGTACAGTATACCTAATTTAACTTGGTATTAGAACTGGCCAAGAAAAACACAAAGGAGGAAGAACAGGACGATCAAGAGAAAGATGTGCCTGGTGCCACATTAGCATTTTATAGAACCCAATGCACAGAAATAAGAAACGTATAGAATCACACTCAAGCTGTTTTATGGTAATGTTTTTCTTTTAAATCCCAAAATTTCTAAATGAAGAATGTTAATAAAATATTCATAACAGCTGGAGAGGTATTTTTTGCATATTTTATACGACAAAAGTTTAAAACATTTATGGTTATTCATGCGTACATCTGTAATCACTTTTTTTTGTGATTTTTTTTTTTTCAATAAAACAGTAAAATATACTGGAATAATGTATTTTTTTCCAGTGTTTGTAGATTACACTTTGCTCACTGTGATGACAAAGGACTGCAAAAGAGCTGCAATGTGGCAAAAAGCCATTTATATGCAACCACCACCGCACACCCCAACAAAATATTTCCCTCTGGCAAAACACAGCCCAGAATATGTTATGCTCTCTGAGACAGTAAAGGTGCTGAGGGGGCAAACATAAATTTCATTTCATACAACAATCATAAGCTTTATTTGACTCCACCTGTTTGAGAATGCTCACACTGTGGCTTACAGTCATTTTCAGGGCTGAATAGGATACTTTATATCCTAAACAATAATAGAGACAAAATATGGATTAGATATAAATTCATCATGTGGTGTTCATAGAAATGGGCACATAAATATATATTTCTCTCAGTTGAACTGGTCTATATATTTAGGAAAATGTGCTTATTATTCAGGCCCAAGATTTATCCTAGCGTGCTTCTTTCTGAGCAGTTTTCTTTGATGCTTTGAAGAGTTAATATGTGTTTGTGCCCATGAAAACATATCTGTAATTCACTGTCAGCAATTTAGCATTGCTCTTACTTTTATAAAGGTGGAGGATTAAAATATGTTTTTTGTGTTTGCATGTATAAACTATGTGAATCAGAGGAAGAAAGCAGAAAGATAAATCTCTCTGTTTCACTGCTGAATGTTTTGACACAATGTGAGCTAAGAATTCTTGTTAACTTTTCAGAGCAGATACCATTTGTTCTCCTCACATTTTCTATTTAGCAGCTCAGTAATATTGTTTCCTCCAGATTCTGAATGTTTTTCTGACTATTTTTATTTCTTCTTATTAGTTCCACTTTTAAGTAACTTCTCATTTCTATCTAACATATCAATTTAACTCTACTTTTTTGTTTTGTGTGCTTGCGATAATTTTTAAACTTTCAGGTAAATAATTTTTAATAACAATCTGAAATTCCCAGGATGTTTAGATTAGATTTTTCATAATCTGTATATATTATTCAAAAGACAGATTCATGCATACAAACAGACAAAGGACTTGTGAGAATAATTTACTATTAATGTATTAGCCAATCCACATGTGCTCCATTGCATACTGTATTACCGGTACACCTGGGCACATGTATGCTCATACATATTTGACTGAACAAGCTGTGTGTAGTGTATGTGTACATGTAGAGATGAGGGAAAGATTGTCCTTGTGGTTTTGATTTCAAGGGCGCTTCGATGGATCGTTTAATGGAGGCGTTCAGTCCGGAGGTGTCTACTGGATTACTGTGAATGTGGAAGAGCCTTGTTGTGTAAATGTCCATATATGTAAAGTAAGTACCTGATTTTCCTTCAAGAATCTTTGTCTCTGTTGTGCAAAAGACTTTGAAGACTTACACTTACAATGCAAAAGTACACTCTTGAGAAGCAACAATCTGCTGAAGCATAGATTAAATTAACATTAGTATGCAGCGATCCTATTTTCCTGGATCTGCTTTTGTGGTATTAGTGTTGCCTTCTGGGCAATACGAATCTCCTATTGTTTGAGCAATGGGGAATTTCCTCTGGTTGAATGCAGCAGAGCAGAATATTGAACATCAGCAGGATTGCTATCATAGAAAAGCAGCAAAAGCAGTAAGCATCAATTACATTTTATTTCCACAAAGGAAATACACTAAGAGACAGTTGCAGCATGGGGTGTGGCCGTCGTCTTGATTTGTCATCAATTACAAGAGTAAGTGAATGTCATTGTGGCCCTCTGGAGCTGTAAAGAAGTGGCTCAAGGCCAACTCTTTGAAATATCTCTGTGACAGTGCAAACCTTCACCTAAGCTCAGATCTGCCTAAATGATTTTAGCTGTAGGTGTGAAATCTCAGCCTTTGATTTAGCAAGGGGGAACAGAAGTACAAATTTCCCAGTGGAGGGCCAGTTCACAGATATATATCTAAAGAGGTAAATGCCTAGCTCATTTCCCATTATGGTTTAACAAGACGGATTGAGGTCAGAGCCAGAGAGCATGGCCACAGGAACAAGCCATCAGACACACTAGTGGGAATGCCAGAGGGAAGTTGGAAGTCCTAGCACGCCACCCTGAGTGAGAGGAATGATTTTCCCTCTGTCGCCATTCCTCTCTTTCAGCACAGGGAGTCAGTGAGCAGTGGGTGACAGGGGACTGAGATGGTGCCAACCCTCCATAAAGGCTCCAGTGAATCTGTGGGGAGAACTAACCTAGCAACAAGAGGAAGAAAGTAAAACAGCCATCTCCTTTCTCTCTGATTCACGTTAAGACTGTGTTTCTGGAGAATATTGTTCTCTATGATAACTCCTCCACCACAATGCATCATTTCAGAGGAGCTTGGCAAAAGTGCATTTAAGTCAGTCGCAAGTCAATGATATGGAGAGGAGGGAGGGGACAGACTAGTTCAGACTGACAGCTTGGAGACTAACTGAGGGAAGTGTCACTGCAACTCTGTCTGAAAGGCTGGCTGTTGTCTCAGCCTGTTCAGTTTGTATGTTCACTCAGACTCCTCTGTAGACAGTACAGAGAAAATCCTCATTTAAACCTCTTGTATTCAGTTTCTGATTTCAGGTGGAAATATATCCACCACTTTCTTGGCAGAGGCCCGTTTTTCCACCTTTCCATTACTCAAACAATGGCCGAATCTCTAAGATGGATACATGGGTCGCATTATATAATAAAAGAAGACTTTTGCTCCATCCGTCTGCTCTAACAGAATAGGTAGATGACAGAGTTTAGGGCAACGGTGGTTTAGCTCTGTTCACTGCGATCAGAATTCAGGATGTAAAAAATATGGGTTTCTTTTGTGTTGCTCGTCGCTGCTGCATCCCAGCTTCCTTTTCTGGTCCCTGAAATCTTTTTAAACTTTATTTAATTTGGTGATTAGCTTCTGTCTCTTGCAGCTGCTCGATTTGCCGTTTTATTTACTTTGGACCGCAAGAAGTCTGCTCCCTGGCAGAGATCCAAAACAAATACGGAGCCTGCTCACAGACTATTTCTGCAGATTTTTATTGTCAATTTCTTCCTTTTATGAAGCTATTGGTCCGTGTTCATTTACTTATTGTTTTTTTTCACAGCGGCCATACTACTCTGTATTCGGTTCTCATGGTGTCCTCTTCTACACCACTTTCCCAAAGTTACACAACAACAACAACACATTAGACTTTTACGTGCACGCCATGGTCAACTATATGGTACAAAATAAAAGATAGCTGATGAACTAACCTGCACTAATAATCAGAGTACTTACAAGGCTCTAGTGCCTGGTAAGCAGGTGTCTCATCAGCTGCATTGTGGTTCACCTCTAATTTGCTGGTGATTGGTTGTAACCCAGACATAATTCTGGATCTGGATGCAGCTCTGTCAGTTTATGATCATTGTTGTCATCTCTCAGTATCATCTTGCAAGTGACTTTATGGTCGTAAAATGCTCCATTCATAAAATCTTTAAGTTTCCGCATGTTTTGTATGTATCCAACAACAGCACATGTCGTCCCCGAAGTCATTTGTGTGAATATATCAAATCAAATCACACTTCTAAAATAAACTGTTATCCATGGTAGTTAGCAAAGACAGGAAGTGAAAAACCGAGCTTCTGAGGGACCAGGTGTCATGGTGACACGCAGTGTTTTGCCAGGACAGTGGCGGATATATTCAGGTGAAACTCCATGTCATAAAATTTAACGTTTGAAGTAGGAAAGATATATTGATAATTATAAGCAACGTAATAATAAAATAAAACATTGGAGTAATTTTAAACAATATTTAAGCCTTTTATTTTATTTTATTTATTTATTTATTTATTTATTTATTTATTTATTTATTTATTTATTTATTTATTTATTTATTTTATTTTATTTTATTTTATTTTATTTTATTTTATTTATTTTCATATTTTTGAAAACACAAACAGTTTTGTTTAAGTAATTTATTTCACTCATTTTTCAGGATATATATATTTAATATTAACAAAAAAACTACTCCTGTACCTCTTTTTTTTTACTTTTCTCATCACTCTATATGTTCATTGAACATGAGAAGAAATAAAAGTGCTTAAAGGAAAGTGAATAAATCTTTGCAAAGTTCAGCATTTACCCCTGCAGGATATTGTTCATACTGTCTTTTGCATGCAGCTGTCTGATGTAGAATCATGTGTATACTTAGTCTGAAGCATTGTGCAAATCCATATGTGTGTATTTGCTTGTAATTAAATGAGTAAATGGGTACACAAAGCTTGTTCTTCTTTAAGAGTGTGTGCATCTTCAAGGGCTGCTGCCTGTATCGGTTTACGACAGCCCCAGAGCTAATGTGATTCAGAGCAGAGAATAAGGCTGTGCATTTTAACAGCTTGGCCAGTGGCGCACAGCGGCCAGCAAAGCACGAAGGAGCAACAGAAGCTGAACTGTATGTCTGTGCCAGATAGTCTACTATGGCTGTTTAGTAAGGACCTGCAATTCCAGCCTGTCTCTCAAAGGACGGGACCAGGCAGAGAGATGAGGAAACAATCTGAGGGGGATCGGAAAATCATTCACCTGTTTATATCTAGTAGCTCACAGGTTACGTTTTGCTCCAATATCCTTTCGCTTTCATCCCCCCCCCCCCCATTCCCAGGCTTCCTTGCAAACCCACCAATCTCTTCAGCTGTCAGTGTGTGTGTATCCATGCGTGAATGCTCATAAATCTCTATGAAAGCTACTATCTGGAGTAAAACCATTTTATCCATCAGGGGGTGAAAACTATCCTGCTTGATGTACACGTAGACATCTTTGGACATGCACATGAACACAAATGTAATGGATACTTTATGACAGATGCCTCTCAGACTGTTCTACCTCACCTTATAGACAGGCCAATTAACATAGATCAGAATGCAGATATTTTCAGAGCTAACATAGAGAGAGGGAAGTAGTTCTTACATCTTTTTACATCTTACATCTGTCATTTTGAAAATGTTTCTGAGGCTAAATTATATTGAAAGGCCCTCTGAGAATATAGATTAGCAAAATGTAACCACAATCATGTAATGCAATTGCATTTCAAACTGTGCATCAGGGGTAACGCTAATTAAGAAACTTCCTGGGGGATTTTTTTTTTTTTAATTTTCTTGTTAAGCAGTGTGGTAAAAATAAATAAAATGTTAAAAGAGAAAGAAAAACAACAATTACAAAGTGCTGGGAGAGAAGATGGAGGGAAGAATGGAAAGACTGCATAATAAAAGGACGATTAAGCACAGCAGAGCAGGAATATTTTGCAGAGAGTATGGAGCTATAAGATCAGCTAGAACCAAGGATGGAAAAGGTTGCGTTAGCAGTGCAGATTAGCGCAGCAGCAAAAGAGATAGTTGACAGCGTATTTTATCACAGGAGAGGGTGGTTGCAGTGCGACGCTTTGCTCCCACTCAGGTCCTGACCCGTGTTATTACAGAGCAGCTCTCAGCAGAACGTCAGCGTAAATGAAGCCATTGTGCTGGATGGTGTAAAGACTGGTGTTGTTCTAATGAAGACAAAGACGTATGTCACATCCCCACCTGTAACTATTGTAGTAACTATTAACTCATATGAACACAAACACTCAGACAAGGTCAAGGTGACTTTTTTTAAACCATGCATCTTTTTTTCACAGACTTATCTGTAGGATACACAGAAAATTAGACATTGGTGTGTTTAAATCATTTGGGAACATTTTACAATTAAATTATGAAAGACAAATTTAAACCGTTTCCAGCTATTACTGGTACTGATACTGCTTTGGATCATTTAAGATGAGAACAATGGGTTTAATTTACCAATATTTACTTACAAACCTATTTAACCGTTTAAAGCTTGACCTAAGAAATACTGGTGTGAAAAGTTGAACTTTTGTTGTCTTCATTTGGCCGTTTAACAAAATTAAAAAACAAAGAACTTTTTTATTGTAATTTTACCATTAACTACTGTGTGACTAGTCAAATTATTGTAATCATCTGCTTCCCGATACCTTCTTCAATTAGGAGGCAGAAAACAAATATCAGATCATGTACAACAAGGTTTTGACCAACATGTCTGCAATAAAGGCATGATAATGTATGTATCAAATGCCATATTTTTGGCTTCATTTTTCCCTTTAACAACATAATGAAAAAGTATTTTAAGGCTATTTAACCATTTATTGCATTTTGATATGTCAAATAACTTCTAGTATAATCTACTTTTGGTGTTTATTATGGGCAAAGACAAGAATCATATTTTATTCCACAGGATTTTAAGCAAAGTTTTTTAATATAAAGTGATGCAAAATGTCTCAAAAACTGCATGGATCAAATAAATCATGCTGAACTGTTATTGGGAAATAGCTGGCAGATGCCAGATTGGGGACACGTTGTTATCAGAGTCAAAATTACTCAATTTGAGCATCTGATATCATTTGTTATCATTTGTTCAATTGTTAATAAGATAATTATTAAAATGAATAAAATGTATGAAATTACGGTTTAAAACCACTGCATTTTTCACTTTGCATTGTTTATTTACATTCATACATGTTTATAATATGTTGTAAAATATGTTATCTTCTAAAACTACACTTTTATCACCTGTGTGCCACACATGGTCTCTTTCTATTGTAATCAAAGTGCAATTAAAATATATATCATATAAAGTTTACTGTAGTTTAGTTGTACAGCTGTACATTGCACCCATGTAGCACCACAATAGATGCTACAATAGCTGCTACAACTTAAATAAAGATGTGGGATGTGATTCATTTTACAGTCTGGGTCAAATTTTCTTTCAAGTAGTTTTACACAAATCAAAACAAAGAAGTTTCTCCTAAATCAAAACAAACATGTTTCTCCTAAATCACACTGTGCACACTATAGCATTCATCACCAGCAGCATTCACACTTTAAAATAATTGTTAATCACACAATGTATGCTAAAGTTGTACCTTATATCACAAGGTTGTTCTGATTACACATCCTCCATAATAACTCATCCCATTCACACACACGTTTGGGTATTTGAGAAAGAACCAGGGGGCTCTTGTGGTCATGTTGATTCACCCTTGTGTGAAATCCAGGCCAAACATTTATTCAGAACTGCATGAGCTCCACAGAACACCTGCAGCCTCAGACTCCCACAGTCATCAGCACTGCAATTACTGGCTCATTCATTAGATTTCTGCTTATTTTGGTGAGCATCTGGACTGGGCCAAATAGGTGCAAAATGGGCTGGCAAGTGAAAACACACTCAGATCTTGGAAAAAACACAGAATTACTGAAGGAATCCAGATTTGGAGTGATGACATTTTCTTGATTTATAATCACCTGTGAGAAAAGAAAAGGGTTATTCCATCAATTCATTTGTGTACATTGCATTACAAACCCATCACATGGACTTTGTTTGTCACGTATGCTGCTCACATCAATGCAAGGTAACGTTTCTCATGTGAGGGTTACAATATTTATCACCTCCAAGGAAGTTATATCATCGCTGGCGTTTATCTGTCTGTATGTCTACAACATACAACATAACTCAAAAAGTTATGGATGGATTCTCATGAAATTTTTAGGATACATCCAGAATGGGAAGATGAAGAAGTGATTACATTTTGGAGGTGTTCCAGTTGTTGTCTGCTAACCTGAAGGTTTCCAGTTCGATTCCAGGGTTCCCCTGATTACATGCTGAAGTGTCCTTGGGTAAGATATTGAAGCCTATGACCCAAAAACTATAAGTCGCTATGGATAAAACCGTCTGCTAAATGAATTTAGTGTAATGTAACAATATTTTGGGATGAAAGTCAGATATGAGGGCAAACTGTGAGCTTGGCGGAGGTTTGCGCTGTTCAAGTTCTTTTTTAATTATTTGTGTGTTCAGGCACTTCGAAAAATTCGAAATTCGAAAAAGGGCAAAAAAATAACAAGATCAGCACTGAAGATAGTATTCGATAGTTTTGAAGAGGACATCTCAGGCTTTGTTTACATCTACTGTCTTCCTTATGACCTTTCCTCTCTATTGCACAATAACAAAAAATTAACAGTTGCAACAGATTGTTACACTGCTGTGGACTAAGATACAGTTAAAATACAATGTGATTGGCAGATTGGCCATTTTACTATTTAAAGTCAAAATGACAAGTACTGCCTCTAATGGTGACCTCCAGTATTAAACGTTTTGGCTGCATCATACTTCCAAATGCTTCATGTACATACACAGACATAGCTGAATGTTGCTGTTAACCCGGTTGTTTAATTGGAAGTCAGAGAACAGAAAACAGGAGAGGATCTGTTCAAACTCAGTAAGATTTTTTTTTCTAGTTCAGGTCACAGGAAAGCAATGCAGTGCTGGGCTCATGAGGACAGAGAATCAGTATGTTTGCACACACACCAAGTATACTCCAGCTTTTATAGTGTATAAAAAGACTGTTTAATAAGGAATTATCCATTTCCATTTCTAAAACAGTAGGTGGTTTAAATGGACCTAATGTAACCTTAAAATAACCCTATTGCACAATTTACCTTCTGAATTGTTTCTGTTTGATATAAAAATAAAATAACATTTTATGGTTGCATACATTTTGTCGTTGCTTGGTTAGTGCACAAAAGAACGAGAAAACAGACATTAACGGCTCAACAATGAAACAAAAATATCCATTGTCACCATAATAGGTTTTCCCTCATCCTTACCAACCACAGTAGCTACAACAGTTTTAGCCTTTTTCTGTCTCAGCTGGAAATGATCCACATATGTCTTTGTGTGTGTTACAATGTCATCCAGCGTGACACGTGTGGGACTCAATGAGGATGTCACACACTGCTTGCATGGCAGCAATGCTCCCAGGTCAAACTGAGGACGTTTTTGCATGTCACTTCTCCCCTTTGTGTTAGTGTGAGTGTTTGTGTCAGGAGTGTGTAACCCAAGGTATCATTGTCCACAAGTCAATGCAGCAAACCTTAGGGACAGTGTATCATACTGGTCTGTTTCCACTCAAAGGAGGAAAAAAACTCAAAGCAGGAGTTTAGACAGATGCAGTCAGGAGAGGTAACCTCAGCTGAACTTCATCCTAACATGCCAGTTTTTTTCTTCTTGCCGGAAAAATGACACAAAGTCTAAACTTGTACTGAAATTTCACTTATTCTTGCATCTACATTTGTGTTGTTCAGCATTTTGTTTTTGCCTACATGGGAGAATATTAAAATATAAACATATCCATTAAAGTCTACTGCCAAACACAGGGGCTAGGACTCATAGCATCATGTAGTATTAGTGCTGAGATGGTGTGACACACAGACTTAACAACATTTATCTTTGCTGGTTAGACATGAATTTTTAATCATGCTTCAGTGAGAGTCTATTTAATAATGAATTGGGAATGGATTCTGTCATAAAATGCGTATTTTAAAAGGAATTTGTTTCAATCGTAATTATTCACAAGGGAATAAAGCCTATGATCAGCTACATTGAGTAACTTAGTATTTGTTGGGCCAAAATTATATAACCTGTCGTCAATTAATTCTGCGTTATTTGTTCATTTGAAATTGTCCTTAGGAGTGAATGTGTGTGACTAGTTGCTTGTCTCTCTGTGTTCCCCCTGTGATGGACTAGTTACCTGTCCAGGGTGTACCCTGCCTCTTGCCCAATGATTGCTGGGCTAAAGTCCTGCCACCAGCAACCCTTTGATGGAATAAGCGCTATAGATACTGGATGGATGGATCTCAAAATATACACTACTTGGATTTTTTCCCCTCCAAAACAGAATGGTGTTATTTCAACAAATGACTATAACAGAAGTGATGCACACACACAGAAACATAGTCCCAAGAACTGCAAATATATTCTTAGGCAGTCTTTTGTTTCTTCATCTCTGTAATGCTACATTGTTGAATCCCAGACTTAATGGACGATAACTGAAGCCTCACAGCTTCTCACAGCTACTATGGAAACACTATAGAAAATTCAAGATTCTCATTGAGCCCACTGAGCTGAGACAGCACATTCATCATCAAACCATTGTACTTGGACGGGATGCAATTTCACACCAGGTGTACTATAATGTACTCATTAGGGCTTGTGATGGAAGAAAGCATTGACATCTGATGTAATGATATTGAAGGAAGCAGACCTTGACTACTTTTAAAGCACATGTAAACACATAAAACACATATTTGTTTCCTTCCATCCTTCAGGACATCATGTCGGTGCTTTGTTTCTTTGTATGTTTAGATAGTTCAAAACAATATTTATGTTTTATTTTCTCTTCTTCATGGATGCACATTTCTTCCTTTTCTTGGAGCCATCTTTGTCCTTTTTTTATTCCGAAGTAGGACTCCTCGTCTTTCCTGACATACAAACTTATTTCTGCTGACTTAGTCACCTCCTCCTCCTCGTTTGCCTTAAGTAGAAGCACTGATGCAAATTTTGGAGCTGCCAAGTTCCAACTGGGTGACATCTCCTGGTTTTCATCTGCCTGTGCCTCACCCATGCAGTCATCAGCTGTTCCTTGGCATCACTGTCTAATTTTTTGACTAATGACTCCACTCTAAATAAGACTATATTCCAGTTATAGTGTTTCCAAAAGATGCATATAGGATAAGCCTGTGACTCCTTTATATCATAACATAACATATTTGAGCCCAATGAAACCTTTTTGTACACACTTTCCTATGGAGCATTTTTGTGTTATTTCTTTCCTGTATCTTACAAGTGTAGCAATTAAGGGGATTAAAATGGTTTAATGGAATTACTATGAAAATATTGATATGAAATATTAATATTAACAA
>JBAMHX010000001.1:8963134-8975838 GCA_037177515.1 Pseudomugil tenellus
TCTTTATGTCTTTAAGACATCTTTGTAATCTAATGGACTGATTGGTTTCATCGGGCTTCATGGATAAGTAAATCTGATTATTATTTGCATACCAATGAAAATTAATACCATTTTGCCTGATAATATTACCCAAGGGAAGCATGTATATTGTAAAAAACACTGGTCCTAGTACAGAACCCTGAGGAATACCATGACTTACTCTGGTGTGTGAGGAAGACTCATCATTTAGATTAACAAACTGAAATCTATCAGATAAATATGACTTAAACCTGCTTAGTCCAATTTAGTGCATAAACTTTTTTGTTTAAGAAGAAGCTCATAAATTCATCATAGCTGAGAGAATACAAGGCTCATCGGCACAATAGCTCCTAGTCAGCCTGGCAACAATGCTGAAGAGAAACCTGGGATTGTTCTTGTTCTCCTTTATCAATGTTAGTAAAGATTAGTCTTATAGAAAATATGCTGTCTTTTTTGTCATCTTCCTTCATGAACAAATTATGAATATATTTTAGAGATAAAATATTAATGTTATGAATATTGTTTGCATTTCAAGATATTAAATAAGCTAATCAAATTAAGATTTTAATATAGCCTAAGGAGACATGAAAGTGATGGAAATGCTTTCAAATCTAGTTAAGCAGAGAAAAACCTAACAGATAAATATGTGCAATAAGAGCTAAAATAACAGATTCTATCACCAAGATGAATGTTGCACATGTAGCACCAAACCAAGATTCCAAGCTTGAATTAAAAACAGAGAATGTGGAAATCATGACCAGGAAAAAAAAGAGATCCCATGCTGTAAGAGGCTTCCTGTCAGTGGGGGTTAGTGGCAGGAAGACACAGTCAAGGTCGTATCTGACTGCAGGACAAAAGATACACCTGCGCTGGCCTGAAGAAGGATTTTTTTTTTTTTTTTTTAAAAAAAGGTCAAAACACAGCGGGATAAAAAGAGAACTATGCAGGAGTTCTGCAAGGGATAAAGAGCAACATAATGACCCACTCCTGGTGGGAAAGAAAAGCCACAAAAAGGACTATCAAGAAATCCTTGAGCAGGAAGTGTCAAAAGATGAAACAGATAAGAATGAGTGAGTGGAAATGAAAATACATTGGATAAGTAACAAAGGAAGAATGAGATTTATAGTTTTTCTCAGTCACTTTGGTGCATTTCTCACATTACTCTTTACATTTGCACAACAGTAAGTTCAACCTCCCCAACATTTAGTCATATGCGCACATCATAGTAGCAGTTTCTCATTCCTTTCAACAAATTGCAAATGCTTTTGGACATGCATCAGTTGCTTTCATACAACTCTCTGCTGTTTGATAACATTATCATTTGCTATGTCATGTCAGTGATAATTAAATATACTGATGTCTGCTGAATAGTCATTCCATATAAAACTAATAGTCCTCATTTCATTGCTTGAGTCATTATATACAAAAATGTTGAACTAGTTGTCAAAATCTGTCCAGCAAATTGAATAAATGTTTTAAATTGTTTTTTTTTTTTTAATCGTCAGATGTATTTAGACATGTTTTACATGGGCATATTCCCTGAGAATGAGAGGAGTTTAGCTGGACACCATCTATAAGTATGTTGTTGTTTGGGATAATGTGCGTTTTCATTACTCAGATATCGTTAGATAGTGGTTTGCAGCACATGATAGGATGCTGGTGAAATATCTTCCTCCTTACTTACCCTTCCTAAATCCAGTAGAGGATTTTCTTTCTTCCTGGAGGTGGAAGATAAAAGACCGGCATCCACATACCCCAAATGGCCCTGCTGGCGGCCATGGATGCAGCATGTGATGACATCACAGCAGAGTCCTGAAAAGGGTGAATTCGCCACTCGAGGAGATACTTTCATCGCTGCATTGCAAGAGATGATATTTGCTGTGATGAAGATGATCACAAAATATGTGGCCAGACGGAGAGGAACGTCTGCATGTGCTTGAATGATTTACGGTACTATATATGTTGTATGTTTAGATTAAATTCTACTGCAATATTGTTTACAGTTGTGCACAGCTGTACCAAAAAGGGAGTTAATGTTTTTTGTAAATAAGGGTGTATTTTTTTATCTACACAATGCTGTGAACAAATTAGAATTGCAAAGAAAATATGCAGTAAAAATGTGAAACATACATTTTCAGTGTCTTGTACTTAGTTACCTCACTAAATAAAGTAATGTCTAACTTTGCTATAGTTTTCAAATGGCTGTGCAAATAGTATATAGTGCTGTCTTGAGTATTTTTAGGTAGCGTTACACTGGTCTGACTTGTTTTCATCAGAAAACATTTACAGAGGAAACTATCATACTGAAATCATGACAAAATCATTTGATTGTCTTGTTCAATAACAATGGTTTCAGGACTTTTCATTTTGATGACACGTACACTTTCATTGACATGAAGACTTGGTTTTGAGGAATGAACAATCCATTTTGAGCAAGTGATGCACTTTTGCAGGTTATCCACTAGGATTTGCAGTTTGCACTAATTGATTTGAAAATTGCATTAACTATTGTGCAAATATAAATAGTGATGTGAGAAAAACTGTAATAAAAGGATAAAACTATTAGAATAAAATCAATAGTCATCCTGAAAATGCTCAATTATTTAGAGCAGTGTTTGCTAGAATACAAAGAAATCCTTTCAGTAACAGAAGATGTTAGCTTATATAAAATATAAGTACATATTAACTTATTAAAGGAATGAGAAGTGAGAATGTTGGTGCATGAAGCATGTGCATGCATATTCTGACTTTAAATATTTTGTATTGGGTGGTGCACAAGGTGTTGCAAGAAGCCACTTACTGATAACAAATACTGTTTTAGGTATAACAATTTAGTCACCTAATGAAACTTTTCAGGGCTGCCATTATTATTATTATTATTGTTATGGTTTTTTAGATTTTGTTACTTTTGGTTAGACTTCCTCGTTTCCTGTTCGCTTTGTGTTTCTGTTCAGCTTCATGTACTTGTTCATTAGTTCACCTGGTTTGATTTTGGTAATTGTTTTCACCTGTGTCTTGTTCAGTTGTCAGTGTATTTATACCCTTGCTTTTCTTTCCCCCTTGCCGGTTCATTATGTTTCTTTGCGTTTTTCTTAGGTCTCTGTTTAGTCTGTGTTTTGCTCATTTATTAAATTTAATTCCTCCACATTCCACATCGTCCTCCTGGTCTGCATTTGGGTCCATATCCTCCAGCGCTCCCTAACAATTATTATTATTAATAAAGTATTTCTACAACATCAATTTTAAACTATCATTGCTTTCCCTCAAAAGCCATGCCATAAAAATGCAGTTGAAGGTTTTTTTTTTTTTTTTTTTTTTTTTTTTTTTCCCGGGACAACATTTTGCATAGGTAAAGGTTTTCCCACCCCTGAAACTGGACCCACACCCTCCTTTTAGGTTAAACACTGTTAGACCCCCCAGATGAGAATGACTGGTCAGGACAACTTAGCTCTAAAAAAGCAACACTAATAAGAAGCCCTGTGCTAAGTCTCCTCTTGCTGCTTATGTCTGAACAAGCAGAACAACACAGCAACACACCATGGACAACTTTAAACAGGATGGACAATCTGCACAGAAATCAACATGACAAAGGAGAAGAGATTGTGTGTGACATGGAAAAGTTAGCTTCATATTGTTGCCACTGGAAAGACGAGGGTGCCTTTTCATGCTCTGCTGAACAGCTTATCAGGTCTACTTCTCTCAGCAACTGACAAGTCTACAGGTGTAATTAGTAATGGAAACAAGACGCTTGCTTTTACTTTCTTGACTTCATGTAGCTACATTCCACCCTGGCAGGGTAAATTTCCGGATCCTCAGTGGAAGAGACAACATGCACAAAAGTCAGCAAATTCTTTAGACCATAAGCTGTCAGTGCATGAGTATGCTAGTTGGAGATTGGCCTTTTTGCGGAACTATTTGCCAATTTTCTGTTTAGTCCACTTAAGTCAATGCAATGAGAAGCCTTGTTTGCTGTTCTTAACATGGTGTAAAGAAAACTACAATTTCCACATATGCATTTCCACATTATTTTTGCCAGGACAAACGGTGAAAAAACAACTTGTTTTCTCCTCCTTTCTTTTGCTATTAAACCAAAACCGATCCAACTCTACTTATAAAATACTTTAAAACAACCACAGCGGAGTGCCATGCACTAAAACAAAAGCAGACATTGAAAGCATTGAGACAATTCAGATTCAGCACAACATGCAGTAGCAGGTGTCCCTGGATTACGTTTTTTTTTTTTTCAAAAAAAAAAAAACTTCTTAGTTGTACTTTTTTAATCCATGTTTGTGCATGCAAGCACCTTTTTTCTGTGCAGACCGAGCTTTCAACATAACAATCTTTTCATTAAATAAATTTAAGACATTTAAATTTTTTCCTAGATTTTCCTCACAGCCTGTTATTAAGGGTGATAGTGGGTCTTGAGGCCATACCAGTTGAGAACTATTGCTTTAGAACACTGGATGAACTCTATCAAAAGTTCTGCATCTCGGTGGATGCAGTTCCTTGATACATTTTGTTGACATATCCTGCAAAAACAATTTGTTCTAAATAATGCCAATGCAACTTTAAGAAATGGAGGACAGATAAAATAGCAGTCAAAATGATGGGGACCACAGAAGTTTGACTTGGTTATGCAACACAAGGTTGCTGGTTTCTGGTGCTGTTTTTATGAGCAAATCCTCTGGGTTCGAACAAGGCTTTTCCACTCCCATTGGACTGCAATTAGGCTGGTTGGAGTGATGTGGTGCCAGAGGCCTTAGTATGAGCTATTTCACACAGGTCCACAGAGAAATAACAGAGCTTACCTCTCTAACTCTTTCTGTCTCACCGAACATCCTGTCAGCCCCTCTTTTTGACTTTTTTTCTCCTCCTACCTCATCATTTCTTCTTCTCCATCATTTCTTATTCCAGTCTTGTTTTCTCCTTCTGTCTTGTTTTTCCTGCCCCGTCTCCTTCTCCAGTTCCCTTGTTTTGTTTATGTTGTTTTTCCAAGCTGACTGATTTGAATAAACTATCAGTGTTTAAATGAATTATTGATCATGGTGCAGACTTTTAGAGGAAGAATACGGTCCTGTTAATCATGCCTTGCATTGGATAACACTTATCTTTTAATTAGTCAACAAAAACACAGCACCAAATCTTTATTGCATAATTTCCTGCCATGACTTTTTAAGTTGCATACAAAATCCACTGAGTATTGTAACTTTAAATCAAATCAGAGTATAAATGAAGCATTTTGTCATTGTTCCTCCCTCATGTCAGCATGAAACAATTTCCTTTTTCTTTTCCAGTCTTAACACAACACCATTACCATTAATAAGCTTTTTTGAGCCAAACATATATTTTTTTTTAGTTATATTAAAACCTCAGTGAATATTTTCTATTTGTTAATCCTTTTCTCACTAGAGACCAGCTGTTCTGGGTGTTGCTTTATACAAACATTATACATATGACTTTGTTATCTCTCATCAGAAAGAAAAGTTGCTAAAAGTGTTGTTAATAATGACCTAAAAGACATTGTTTACATTTTAATCTGGCCGGGAATTCTAATTTTGTAACAGGCTATTTTGCTGTGCTTTCCTGTATCTTTAATTTATTCTTGGCCTACGGCTTAATTTCCCATTTCCATTGATTTTGAAGTCACCCACAAGGCAGAGTAAAGAGTCTATTGATTCGCACCTTTTCCTTTTTACTTTACCCTCATCCCTAACCAGCTGATGTAAACCTGTGGTTGATTAGACGGTGTCAGAGGCAGAAAAGGGTAATGAAGGATGTCATGATGGACAGAAATTAAACAATGAGCATGTTAAAAAAATCAAAAGTAAAACTTGGTGACTGCTGTAGAATTAGGATGGAAGAATAACAGCTGTTTAGAGTGTGCAGTATTTTTTTTATTATTTGATAGAAATATTCCATTTGCATAGAATTCATAAACTTTCATGGGAATAACTAAAAGGTTAACATATCTTTCCTATGAAGTTAATTCATGTACACACTGTACCAGTTAAAAGTTTGGCATACATTTGCCTTACATGGGTGTGTGTGTGTAAAAAATTGGGGGTCATTTATGTGGGGCTTTTGGTGCTGTCTTTCTAAAACACTTTTATAAATACTGTTAGAAAAATAATTTAGTTTTCATTTCATCAGATCAGAGGATTATTTTTTCCAGCATCTTGCTGCAACTTAATGTCATGAAAAAATACATAATTCTTAAAGTGATTATCAACATGATTTGTTTAAAGTTTCAATAAGGTTCAATAAGCTTTTCAGAAAGACTCGAATGATTGAGTCTGGCTCCAAAGTCCTTACAAACTGCATTTTAAATTAAGTGAAAATGAAAGAAAAGTCTCTCAGAGCAAAATATTTAATTGCTTGATCAATCCACCCACTTTTGCCTGCATGTTTTCCATCCTTCTTACTGTCTCATGGAGGATTTCACCCTAATTAGTATGTAAGGCTTTATACAATAGAAAACACATCAAATTTATCAGTTCCCTCTGACTTACCCATTGCTCTGCTGTCATTTTATAGTTTCTGCACTTAAAGTTTTTTAATAATTTGAATATAAAGACTCTTTTAAATCAAACTTTAAATAAAAAAAAAATGGATCTGCTTTGATTGCATCAAAGATAGATTAATGAAATTAGAATATTGCCCCATTGTTCCAATGCTCCAATGGACATTGGCTTGGTTAATTCAGGATAAATAGTAGAGCGCATGTGTGTGTGTGAGTGTGTGTGTGTGTGTGTTCATGACTCAGACCTTAAGCAGTCAGGTAGAGGTGCTTACCCACTAATGGGAAACTTATCTCTCTTGAACACACGCTGACCGTCACTGACCTTCACCACCTGCTAATTGGCATAGGCAGGGTTTGGCTTTTACAAGACTTCAGTCAAGTGTGTGTGTGTGCATGAACATGTGCACGTGGGTTTGAGCTTTCAAGTGGAGAAGTAGAGAAAACACCTGCACCTTCTTCCTATGCCAATTACCCCATTTAGGTCTTTCAAGACCTCTTTCTACACCCCCCTGTCCAGGAGCACCACTTACCATGAAGCCTCCTCTCCTCCTTTGTATGTCACTGGTGCCAGCTTTAAACCTTAATATGTCGAGTCTGTCTTCATTCATTCAGCTCTTTTATTTTGTATGTGTTAAGGGTGCTTGTGTGTTTGAGTGGGGTTTTGTTCATGAGTATGCATAACTCAGAGTGAATTACAATAGAAGTGAGCAAGATCTCAAAGCATAAAACACATAAAAGGTCATAAATGAGACACTTCATCAGAGTCCTCACAAATGAGTCATGTTTTCATTTTTACCTTGTTAAAAATTTAGCTTTTTTAGGCAATTTTTTACTCGACCCTACAATCAGAATTTGGTAAAAGAGCCAATTTCTGGGGATGTTGATAATGGGTTAAATGGTGACGTTCTGAGTGGGACCACACAATGGACTGCTCTGCCTGGAGAAGCAAAAAATGTTGGCTTCATGCAGCCAGCAGCAGAACAAACTGCTGACCGTTTGTAAACACACACTGCTGTCATCAAAATATACAGTAAAAAATGTAATTGTATAAAGGAAGAGCAAGGAAAGCTGGATCATTGTCTTTTCATAGGTCTTCCTCCTGCACTGGTGGCTAATGTAATACACAACAAACCTAGTTTTAAACCTTCTCATGATAAAAAAAAAAGGATTCAGTAGCCTTTGGGATGTGTTCACATGTAATAGTTCGCTTTGTATGTTTCAGGAGGATGCCAATAAATTCCAGAAAAGCCCAGTGAGTCAGTTTCACCAAATCTTTGTCAAATGTGTTTTACTACATTTGTGTAAACCCCTCTTCTGTAAGAACTCAAACAGAAAAATAAAGCTTTAATAAAAGCCGTGAAGTGGCTTCATGTTAACTGATTGACTTAAACTGTTTCCCCTTCAGAAACAGAAAACGATCAAACTCGGTGCAGCTAAGCTTGACGCATTTTGCATCTCTCTAATGGGAGTAAGAAAGCATTACACGTTGCTTCCTCGTTCTCTAAATTATTCAGTTGCACCTTGGGCCATTGTCTATTGATGTTCCAACAGACTTCCCCAATCTGCAACTGACAACCCTGACACCAGCTACATCTAAAGCAAACAATAAGAACATTCCACCTCAATCATCACTATTTATCATGTGGATGTGTCTGTGTAAATATTAATTGCAGGGAGAGCTCAACAAAATGGTGTGCAAGGATTTAATGTGATGTTCCGCTACAGATGTTGTAAAACTGCTGCATGATTAGGTTCTTAATCTTAATGCTACCTAATACAATAACCATTTTATGAAGCCACATTAGCTAATATATGAGCACTTCAGTAATGTAGTACATTAAACAATATAGTGTTGCTACTGGCAAAACATATGTTTCATTAACTTATGGAAAAAAAGTTGACTAACTAAAAAGTTAGCACAATTTAATTGCCTAAGTTGTCCAGACATATCAAATAGCCCCAAAGCAGTAATGGTCCATTCCTTTTCTATTCAGTTTAAATGCATCATAATGTTCTTTCTTTGCACTCCCTGTGCTTTTATCTAATACTCACCAAAAGACCAAAATGTTTCTGGCATTTAGGAGAAGTAGAAGATGCGGTCTGGCATTTTATTTTTTCCCTTAACCTGCTGATCCGAACACCCGACTAACAGAGCTGACCATGTACTGGAAACAGGATAATTCCGATAAAAAAATAAATAAAAAGATTTAAGTGAAATATATGTGTGTGTGTAAGCATATTTATTACCAAACTGGCCTGTTCTTTATTGAGGGTTAGCTGCTGTGTTTCAGGATGTCTCTCAGCAGGTGCAACACCCACACACACTACAAACAGGAAATCGCAGCTTCACCTGGGCCAACACTCACCTGTATTTCATGCTGATTCAGGCACTGCTGCTCTGTGGGGGAGAGAGTCTCCAAAACAGGTAACAGAAAAGCTTCTGTTTTCCTAATTTGCCACCTCAGAAATGTTTCTCTCTTTAATACTCTTTTTGTTTTTATTAGTATTCTTATTTCCATGCATGTCTCAACAGCTTTCCTTTTAATGTTTTAGCAAATTGCTTTTGTTACTACCTAGAGCTCTCAGGTGTTTGTAAGCAGATAATCTCTGAGCCTTGTGAGCTAACAATGAGTTTTTCATGTTGGAAAGTGGAGGTTTGCCAGCTTCTAGATCTTGCCATGGATTTTGGATACACATGTGTGTTGTGTGTCTTGTTGATTTATCAGCTGATTTTTTTTATTATTATTGTTTTTATAAGTGATGAAACATTTATCATTACACCTCAGAGCCGCTTTACAACAACAACTAGAGAAAAATATCTAATTTGTTACAAACGGAACAAGCTAACTGTTTATTAACCAGCCAAAGTATCATTAATGATTAAAACAATTATCAAGTAAATTAATTTGCATCTCAAAATCACATGATCAGCACTCTTTGCTAACAGCAACTAAGCCCAAATCCTAAAATCAGATCATGTGTGTGTGTTAAATCACACATGCATGCAACACATATTTAGGCAAAGTCATCAGCATTATTAAATTAAAGCGGTAAAGTCCATGCTGTTCAATATTCAACCACCATACGTTAGCACATCGTTAGCATGCCAGCAGGTGTGAGTGACTCAGCCTGGTGGTTATTTAGGACATTTTCTATAATGACTGTGAAACAGCACATTGAGAAATACTAAATGTAGCTACATGAAAATAGAAATGTTTTGTCTAATAAGACATTTTAAATAAAAACAAACATGGTTTTAGCTTCTCAGTTTTATCTTTGAACAGTTTTTTGTTTGTCATATTTAGATTAACTGCAAGTTTTTTTGGTTTAGATACCGTTTGTAAAGAATTTAAAAAAATCTTTGTTTTCTTTCTAACACTTTTTTCATTGATTTAGTTATACTTTGATATTACTCAACATACAGATACATGTTGATACAAATTACAGTATTTTGACACAGGCATTGCCCAACCTCTTTTATATATGGCCTGGTAAAAGAGAATAACCTTATGTATTTCATAAACATAGAAGATCTTCATGATTAAAAAAAAAAAGTGATCTGAATAATGTGGGGCTTGGGCCCCAACAGACTACTATGTCTAGCAACGCCCATGACAAATTTTCTGGAATTCTAAGCCTGCACTTTTTTTTTGTTTGTTTGTTTTTATTGTATTGAACATATAATACAAATACAACTACAAATACAAGTGAGAATCTCCTCTTTAAACTGAAAAATAACAGATTATACAAGTGTTTTTTTTCCTTGTAAGGCAATAAAAAAAATCAAATCAACTTAAAAAATACATTCTTAGATATGTGCATTCATTTTTTTTGTATTGAAAAGAAAAACAATAAAATGATATAAGGAAACCATTGAACAACAAAACAACAAAATAGGCATACATACAGGCATTTTTCTCTTTCCTTGAGAAATTCTTATTTATCTTATTATTTCAGTTATGAGGGGCTGGTGTTTAAATTATCAAATATTCATGTAGTTAGTGACATTTCCTTCATTCAAAGTCTTAAGAATTGAGACATGCTATTACACAGGTTTTTAATTGATCCATATTTATCAGCTATCAGCTTCAGAGATGAGTATAACATTTTAATTTCTCTTTTAAAACAGTTCAGTGCCGGGCTTCGGTTATTCATTATTTCATTATCTAAATCTTCCTTATACACTAGGATCTGGTTTTTCTCCAAAGAGGTGAGGCTGGTTATTGTTGTTTTTAACCAGCTCTGTAGGTTTTTCCTAAATTTATTTGTAACATTGCATGAGTAAAAAAGATGCTCAGTGGTTTCTGGCTCTTCTAAGCAAAAGACACATTTTTCAACCTCAAAACCGAACCTTTTCCTAAGCATTTCAGCTGTAGGGTAGTAGCTGTTAATGATTTTGAATTGCATTTCCTTTGCTTTTGGTGGGATTGGCCTGTTTAAGTATTTAAGGTAATTATTCTTATTACATATTTCATCATTTAGTCTTATTTTTGCAGGTCTGTTAAAATCATGAAATATCTTACACTTAATAGCATTCCCAATTAGTTGGTTGTTGCATTTTTTGTCATTAACAAGCACTTGGTTAATTTTTAGTTCTGGTAATGCTACTTTAATTTCTTAGTGGAGGAGTGTATTTTGTATTAATCGAATTAAAGCATTTGGTATAGCATTACATATTTTCAAGTATTCTCTATAGGAGCACTGAACATCATATTTACCTTTCATCTCATTAAACGGCAAAAAGTTTCCCTGACTATCCATAAGATCTGTTACAAAGATCACTTTCTTGTCAATCCAGTCCTGTTTGTACAAAGATTTCCTGTTTATTGTGATGGTTCTATTATTCCATATCGTCGACCCATGTGGTGTAAAATTGTGGGAAAATACCAGCTTCCAATAGTATAGAACTTGCCTATGGAAATTTGATAGCTTCATCCGCAGTTTAGTGGTTTCAAAGTCACATTTTAGCACAAAATCTAATCCACCTACTTTCTTGAAGATTCTAAGCCTGCACTGTAGGATTCTTCGGGTGTGTTTATGCACACAGACCCCCCCCCCCCCCCACATTAAAATATAAGACTGATGTCTATTACTTGTGATCATTTCTTGTTTGTGTTTGCTGGTGTGACACCAAGACGTATTGATAAGGCATGCACATTCTCTGTGGCGTATTCCATCTTTACAAATAGGATATATAGGATATATCTAATATCCTTCACATTTTAGATGCATCCCCTCTCCATCACACCTGAATCAAATGTATAAAGTTCCTCGTCCGCATGTCATTCAGCACTGCAGAGGGCTGATCACGAGTCATGTTGTTGCAGAAGGATACCATCTAAAAGCTGTAGGACAGCAGATCTTGGGCACCAGGCTTGGGCACCCATGTTTTAAGTGATCAAAAGAAATGTAATAATTCTGTTTGTGGTGCAACATGAGAATATCATTGTCATGTAAGAAATTCTCATGTGGCTATTTGACTAAATGTTGGATTGATATACATCATGTTGATACACAGCAGCATGAAGACTATGGCATGTATGAGTGGTGCAGTTAACAACAAAGGAATATTGTTTTCTTTAAAATGCCTCCTTCGCTGTGTATGTTTAGTAGATTGAGCTACAGTGCACGTCTTCAGGCTGTTGAGGATGAGCTCTAACAGTCTGTCAGCAACCTTTCTTGGTTTTCTGTCTGATCAAAGCGTACACTCAGCAGCACCTGCTGCTGCAGGTCCTAACCCTCAGTCCCTTCGACTTGATGCAAAAAAGAACAAAGGCGAGCTGGAGAAGGACAGACAGAGGAGACGAAGATAGAGGAGAAAGTGAGACCAGAGAAGGAAAGAACAGGAATAGGCCATGCTGAGAGGTCATGTTTGATAAGAACTCTGGATCTTGCACAGACACACAATAAGACAGGTTGCCTTAGCTCAGCCAAAATAGAAACATGGAGGAGATGGGCAGAGGTCAAAAAACATGGAAGAGATGACTGGAAGATTGTGGGAGAGTACGTGGATGAGCCAGAGGAGAGGAGGGTTGAGAAGCTTCAATTAAGATTGGTCACCAGATAAAAGAGATTTGTGTTTGTGTTGATCATAAGCACATGTAAAAGTTGTGAAAGAATCTTCAGTGTGCATATACAACAGCATGAGCACATCGATATCTCAGGT
>JBAMHX010000001.1:9003700-9015356 GCA_037177515.1 Pseudomugil tenellus
TATATATATATTCTTTACACTTAATATAATCTGTAAACTCTGAGATAAACATATCTCTTTACTTGCCCTCATAAAAAGAAACAGAAATGGGTGGAAATTGATTGATGGAGTTTGATTTGGAATGCACCGCCCTCTCTCTGAACTATGATTGATGGGAAAAATACTTTTAGAGCCTGATATTTTCTGAGGTGGTACTTGACATAAAAAGTGTGAGATCCATTCTTCTATATCATGTTTTGCCCCAGTTGCTATTTTTCTCCTTCTCTTTTAGGATGCCCTATTACCATAAAATTGGAAAACAATATAACTATCTTGCTAAATAGACATTTTTCATTTTAAAATGTAATGTTTCAAATTGATCCTATTATGGACTGTCCACAGTGTGCCGTTTCTTTGTACCCCAGTCAAGGCAGGGAAGAATATCCATCACTCATTAGTGCATTTACTTTTATCAAGTCTTGCACAGGCTGAAATTGTGATGTGTCTGACTTGGAGAGGAAACAGTCCTTTTTACTGATCAGTCATTTAAAGAATTATACATATCGAGTCATTAATTGTATTATCACTTATGAATTTGAACAACATTATCTTTGACACAATAATCATTTTCTTTTGAGTCCAGTTCAATCATCTGGTGACCTCAAGATATGATTAGATAAATTATACTGGTATTACAAGAAAATGGTCTTTGTAATCTGAATGTAATGAGAAAATTAACATGTTAACTCAAGAGGACTTATAATAATTAAAAACATTTCAGCAAGACCCCTTTTGGCTTCCATACAAAATATGTTTAAGAGAGAAAAGTTTTCAAATTCTGTAATTGTATTCAAAATAAATACCAGAATACTCATCAAAAAGAATTAATCTGCCTAATCTAAATCATTTATGAAAAATATGTACAGATTTCCTGAATTATGTCTTTTAGAAACAGCATCTAGTTCTGCTCAGTGGTGTTGGACTTTAAGGCACTTCTACATTGGTATTCTGCTGTCAGTAAATGACTTAAAGTGTGTTTTGGATAGTGTCTCAGTACTGTGAATGTTGACTTTAACTGTTCCTAAGTTGTTTCAGTAGAACTTAACCATCAATGCTGTTACGGGCCCTGTTTACATGGAACTTTTAATTAATCTTTAATTCAAAATAAAAGTTAATTCTGCTTTAAACAGATAAAAAATTAACTATGTAAACACCTAGAGTGGAGTTGATAATTAAATTTAATTTTGAATAAAGTGGTTGATTTATTCTAATTTTAAAGCCAAATTAAATAATTCCTGTCTCATGTAAACCCTTAATTCCTCTCGTGTTTAATCTGTTTTTCTTCTGTCCTCAGCTGCTCAAAAAAGAGGGGTACCATACCTGTAACAAGCTAGTACTTCAAAAATATAGTCAAAATGGAAGATAATAGGGTTTTTATTAGATCATTTTCCATGTATCTACTAAGGCTAAAAACCGGAAGAGATTTGTGTACTTTCAATGGCGTCAGTGCGTCACTTTCACGTCATGTTGGAATTAAGAGAACACAAATAAATGTGATGCCATGCAAATATATATTCATTTAAAAATAAAATTCAATTAAAAATTTCATGTAAACTCAAAGAAGATTAATTTAATTTGGAATTACTTAATTCGGAATTAAAAGCATCATGTAACCGTACCCACTGTCACCTGTACTTTTCCTTTGAGTCACAACATGTTCTGCACAGCTTCAAAGTCTCAATCACTTAACACAAAACTCTATCAAATAACATAAATTAACTCAATCAAACCTGGTCTATATTTATACATGGGATAGGATATGAACATACTGTGAAAAAGAGAAAATGGTGTTGGGGTATGATGAGTTTTTGACTGTTTTGGCACTTTTTGTTGCGTACCAGTTTATCTTGCACTAAAAGCAGCGAGTTAATGACTTCAGGCTGGCAGTGTGGAAATTATTCTCCAAATGTTTGTTGAAATCATTACAGCTTATTGTTTGTTGCTGAACGGTTTGCTCTTTAATAATAATTCAGTCAGCTGCCAGGGTGACATTTAGTGAGATATTTACACTTGGTAATTGTATTTGTTTGCTTGTGTGTCTGTCCATGTGGGCCTCAAGATACTTGCCTATTAAAAATTTGAAATAGAGAAAATGACATATGTATTTAATTATAAACAAGCAAACCCTGAATGGGTCCTTTTTATTAATAAAAAACAAACAAAATAGCAGAAATTAAAAACAGGAGGGCATGTTTGCCAGAGCCAAATGGTTTGAATTGAAGGTTTCTTGCATTTCTTTAAAAAAAATCTGAAAAGACAAGTGGACTGATGAAAATGTACAGGAGAAATACAAGTTAAACTCTGACATTTCTCTAATGCTCTGTCTGTCATTGTCTGCTTTCCTTTAATTTTTCTCTCTTCCGATTACTTTTTTTTAAACTTCAACAAATGACAGAGAAAGGAAACCTAAGACAGTACTTTATATAGCAAGCAGAAGCTGGGCAACATAAGAGGATAATTAGAGTCCAGCTGGCACTTTCCAACTAATAGTCCAAATTACTGGAAATGGGAGAGGTTTGGGTTCAGAGTGGAAAGAGGTAAAATCTCACCATGACAGTTAGAGGAGAACAGCCTCTGATTGAGGGGAATTGGTTGTAACACACCAGCACACAGTCATCTTTAACCAATCATGTGTCAGAGGTTAATGAGCCACTAGACCCAGGACAAATCCATTGCAATGGTGTCATTTTGCATTCATACCTCCAGTTTCTTTCATTTTTTTTTTTTTTTTTGCCCTTGCAACATGCACTTATGATTCAGAATTATGTTATTTGCAAAGACACAAATTAAATAATGCATGTAGAATTAGTTTTGTGTATAAACATCACAACACCTTGTGCAATGCATCCAAATTAGCAAGATTTAAACTAATTAGGCCATTTTTTAAATTTGTTTGCATCCCATTCTGAAACACGTTTGGTGTTATATTTGAGAAATAGCAACACCTGTTCATCTCTAGTATTTACGTTACCTGATATCACTGTTGTGGCTCAGGGTTTGTGAGGTTTCTAGTTTAAGGATATATGCGGGCAATTGTAGATCAAGTCAGAAACTACAACATTTCTGCTTTACACTTCATAGTTTTCAGATGTTAATGATGTTTAATCAGATGTTCATTGGAGATTTTGTCTGTATGATCTACACATTGTTGAAATGGTTATATTAGACTTAGAACAGTCATTTCAGGATTTGACTGTGTGGGTTGCAACATCTCACAGCTCAGAGACTGCAAACATATCCCAGACATATACATGTCACCACAGATATTTGCCTCCTTTCTTAACTACTTTCTTTTTTGAAGTAGCATTCACTAAATCATAGTGAACTAGTCAGTGGGGTCAGTTTTAAACACAAACAGCACTTGGTTAATTCTGATGAAGCACAGAAAAGACTAATCTGTGAGTTATGTAGAAAACACTGCAGTTCATTCAAAGTATTATTACTTTGCAAGTGAAAACTTGTACAATATGACATTAAGCAAGGGTTAAACCTCTTTAAATATCCTTGTCCTGAAAACTTCACTATCATGTACAAACTCATAAATAAGATTTATTTAAACACTGCACATGAAAATGTGTTTTGCATATTAAAGAAGACTTGATCACTCAATTTAGAGCATGCCACTAATTTTCTGAAGATTTACCCTCAGGCACAACAAGAATAAGTTTTGTTATTTTTGCAGTGCAGTACTTTTTATTCTCCAAAGACACTGCTGTTGATTATGGTTTCTAATTATGCAACTCATCTCCTTTAATTTTGTTGTTTGCGTCAAAAACAGGCCTCAGTAACTCAGGGGACATACAAGACGGGGCCCTTGCAAGAGAGTATTATCAAAGCAGAGTTGGGATGTTGGCGTTGCAAGTCCCTACTCGCAAAGTAAGACAAGTCACATGTGCTGAATGCCCCAATAAATGTTTATCTCAGACGTTTGAGTTTAATATTATTTCCTGCAATACTTTTATGTGTTTGATGCTGCTATGGATTATTTATCAAAGCTAATACTCATTAGCAAGTTTCAAATCTAAAGTCTGCCAAACACAAGTTACATAAACTTCAGCGGGTTGAGATTAAATCTTATTGGTCAGTTTGGCAGATGATTATTGAACTATTTCTATGGCTATTTGCCTTAACCTCTACCCTTTTTCATGAACACTTTTGTATGATGTATCAATCAAACGACAACTTCTGTTTGGAAAACATAAAGCCAAAAAGTTGCAGTTCCCCACTCATCCACTAGGGGCTCTAAAACAGTGAATCTCCATAGACTCTCATGTTAAAAAGACCAACTTAACAGCAGAAATAAAACATGTTTACAGCCTGGTACAGAAAAACTTTTTAGGTTTAATAGGTCAAGTTTACCTTCATGACAGCTGTGAGTGGATGGGGATTTTTTTTATAAGTCCTCCATTTAGACGTTATTTAATCTTGAAATTTAGCGTAAACAGGAGAATGCCTTGTTGATTGAAAGGTATTTTATATTTACTACTTTAGCTTTAGCCCACCTACCTCCATTAGCCTGTTACCATCTGCAAAATTTGAGTTAGCTCAGTTAGCTCTTAGCAGCTTGGAACCTGATAGACACCAGTCATCCACCCACCCCCCACTCACAACCGCCTCTCAATCCCAGTTCTTATTCCATCTTTGTGTTTTCTGAGAGCCACATTACACATGATGCTGTCAGGATGGGGATGATGGGAAGTGCCCAACTAGCTTCCTCAAAAATACCTTGTTAGTTTGAAACAAAACCCAGTCAAGGTTGATATATAAGAGCTAAAATATGGCCACAACCATCAGCAACATGATGCTTCTTTCTGGGGGATGTTTGTAACATTATTCATGTGATATTATTGGTATTTTCTCCTCATCTAGCACACACACCAAACTCAGCAAGTCTAAAAATGCATAGCTCACAAAACCTAAACTATAAGGAACAACACTTATTGCACAATATTCTTAGATTGCTTAAGGTTAAAAAGGATGAGAGTGCATAGTTGATGCATCAGCACATTGATAAATACTTTACTACCTTTTGTGTTGCAGAGATCCCCAATAGTAAAACTAACCTCTGTAATCATTTTGCAAGCTTTGACCTTAGTTACACCATTTTAAAGTTTCATCTTCCCGAGAAAACCTCATTATACTGCATCTGCGATAATATCGCTATTATCCATATGTATCAACTTCTCTTTTATCTCACAGCATGCATATACAGGTTACCTGCTTGACATCTTTCCCGTGTGGGTGATGCAGAATTACTCACCATATGTCTCTTCATGAAAAAGTCACTGGTACAAGGGACACAAATCCTGTTCAGTTATTTGCATCTCAATTAATGTTAGTTTTCTTTAGGGAACAGCTGCTCTTCTGCTGCACTGCTTATGTGTGTGCTGAGCTGAAAAGCTTGTGAAAACTGTGAAAAAAGTTCAAATTCAGTTGTACACCAAAGAAATAACACATTGCAAATATATTTATTTGTACCTTTGTGCAAACTCAACATTAGGAACATCCACACACATATGCAAAGTTGAGCTCCTGGTAAAGTTTTTATCTAAAATATTAGCTTCTATAATTTCTTGATTTGTGTCTTCCTTTTTCCCTCTATGCCCTCTATTATAGGTTACTCCTTGATGCAACAGCTTAGACTCAAATTCAGCATCTCATGAGTATATTCCCCAACACCCCTCAAAAACAGACACACTTGTGCTGTGCATTTGGCAGGTTGCCATACAGGCTAATTGTGTGGCATCTGACAAGGTTTCAAACCATTGAGTTTCAATGATGATGAAAAGATGTTAGCCTCAGGAAGTCAAGGTGGGGCAGCATTCCTCCACAGATCTGCTCACAGTGCTGATTTAGCAGATTTACAGATGGTTAATTGGCGAATGGTCTATAGCTGTTTGTAATAAAAGTTTGAAAGGTATTGTCACGGGACATTAGTGTGTGGGTGTCCCCAAACCTTAGCATGAAATTAATGATGCGTTTTCATATATAATGTATGCTAATAACCTTTTGGATTTAATGAATCATGGTACAGTTCACATAAAAGTAATAGTTGTCTCTAACTTGTGAATGTCTGGTTGCAGCACTTACTCTATATACAGTAAGTATATATACAGTGTAAATTTGTGCATTACAACTTTTGTTTCAACCAAACGATACAGAAGCTGAAATGCAAAAATATGCGTCATTGAATAAATTATCATTTTCCAAACAGTATTTTAAGCATTTTGCTTAAAGTAAGTTTAAAATAAAATAATTTGACTGTTTTGTCTCCCAAAAATTTAAAAGAACATTATAAAATGTGACAGAACGGTATAAAGGTCTTAAAGAAGACACAACAAAGTTGCAAAGAAAAAAATATCAGGCTTTGCTTGCTTCATTATTAATACATATTTTCATTATTTTACATTTATTGTCTTTGTTTTGACACACACACCACAGGTATGCTGTGCTGTCGGTACTCACCTCGAGGGAGCAAAAGCAACGTTATATCCACACCTCCTGAGGCAGAAAAGAGCTGAATATCTTTGCACACAAAATATTTCCCATTCTAGCTCATGGCAAACTGTAGGTGCGGCAATCTGATAAGGGGAAAAACATTTCTGGAGCTTTAGGTGACATCTGACCTCTGCAGCCTGCTCTGGATTCTTCCATTGGGTGAATAGGACCACTGCTGACCTGCAACAGTCAAAGTGAAAATAAAACCTGTCAACATCTATTTACTTTCTGCACTTAATGCTATTAAATTAAACAAAGCAAGAAAAGAAGACAGGCATAACCAAACTGTACATCTTTTTTCCCCCCTATTTACCTATTCTTTCTATGCCACACAAGTCATTCTATATACAGTATCCCTGTACATTGGGTCTGGAACTTTGAGTCTTCAGGGTCTGCTAACAGGCTATGTGGTGTTAAAATTCTTAATGCAGGAGAGGTAATGAGTATTCATCTGTAAAAAATTTAATTAAATTTTAAAAAAGAAAAAAAAAAGAAAAATCTTGGTTCAAGATGTTATTTTTCTTTTGTTACCACTACAGGCATGCACTTGGCTCCGGGAAATATCATAGATAATAGTTTTTCTGGGTGTATTCTGTAAAATGAGGGGCAAAAAATGATCATGTCAGTAGCCAGATCTGATACAAGCTTTGGGTCATGAAAAAATGAGGAATAAACTGCTTCGCTTATAAAAGCTGATTGCTGCCACAAAATAATAGGATGGACACCCTCAGGTACAAGGTGAAATGACCATGCAGGCCTCAGGAGACTATATGCTTTCAGTAATATCTTGTTTCTTTTTAAATTAAATGTGGCCAACTCTGCTCCCCGAGAGCCGTGTTGCGAGTTTCCCTGCTGCAACACAGCTGACTCAAATAAATGGGTAATTAACACACTTGTCTAATGTGAAGCTCAGCAAAAGTCTGCTAATTAAGTTTTATGTATGTCAGGTGAGTTGCAGCAGGGAAATTTTCACAGGACCGCAGCTCTAGAGGGCTGGAGCCGTCCACATTTGTTTTAAATGGGAAAAAAAAACTAATAAAGATACATTTTATTTCTGTGTTCTAACCAACAATAAAACATCAGAAATTTTTTTATTTGTTTCAATTAATGTGCAGATCAAAAATGGACATATATAATATTAAGCATCTAGTTTGATTACATCTGAAACAATTTACTACCTGGACGCTAACCATGCTCTTGAAGCAAGGCACATTTATTTCCATAACTCCTTCTATGTTATGGTCCGAGGTGAAGTTGAAGTGGACGTGGAGGTGAAAACCCAAATGCAGGATGGAGGATGCAGGTGGAATGCGGACAGTCTTATCTTTATTGAATAACTTGGCCTGGGGACCATGAAATAACAAAAACTACACACTGCAAGAGGAACTACAATAAACCAATAAAAACCAACAACAGCCCCCCACTGATAACAGAAACTCAGGCACTTAAATACAAAGAACAAAAACTCACAGGTGAACAAATCTCCTAATCAAACCTAGGTGAACCAAAATAGGAAACTCTGCAAAGTAAAACAGGAAACCAAACACAAAACACCAACAACATAACATTTTAATGTACAAGACAATTCAAAGTGCTTTACAGAAAAACATCAAACCATTATATATGTTGTAAACAATAAAAAACAGCAACAAGTAGCAAAAATCACAATTAAATCATAGAGTAAATTAAAATAATTAAAAGCAAGATCAGTTAAAAGTTACTGTGTAGATTTTATGATGCATGAGAAAAGAAATGTTTTTAACTTGGATTAAAATACTGCTTCTCCGTGTTAGTCTGGACTCTGGTCTGGACTAGTTGACCTGAGTCTTTGTGTCTAAGAGCTCAGATTGGTTTATATTCTCTGAAAATATCAAAGACGTATTCGGCGGATATTAAATGCTCTTTTTCAGGAGTTCTGTTAAAAGATCACGGCAATAACTAACCACCAGTCTACTATCCAGTCTGTCCAGTCTACACTGTGGAGCCACATTGAACTTGTGATCATCATGACTGTTTTACATGTACTATTAGGTAATAACAAATGATTTTATATGTTGAAGAATATTATTTGTTTCCACCTCTATGTATAAAAACAACATAGTGAAACAATGAACATGAAGTTATTCAAAGTAAGTTTACAGCTTTCAAACTGGGAGATTGTGTATAATTCAAATGGACGTGTGTGGCATGTATTTATTAGACTTCAAAAAGAAAAGTTAAACCTCCAGGTGTTATATGCATCATTCATAAAAGTTTAACACACTAAAAGTGCCACATCTGGTGTACTAATTATATGTATTAACATGAGACTGAGAAAAAAATGGATTTAGAGTAATTTGAGGAAATGAAATAAGATATGGTCATGGCTGTTGCCAAACCTTGACAAAAAAAAATGATGAGCTAACTCAGTCCCTGCCTTTTTCTCCCAGTATATGTCCCATACTGTTTCTTGAACTGTACATTTGTAAAATTTTGGAGCTTCAAATGAAATCTGACAGGACACCCCTCGACGTGATTATTTCTTGTCAAAGATGTCAAGTCAGTTTACTGAAACCAGTCCAACACTTCAGCTAATGAAGCAAGATTTTTGTCAATATTTCTCGCTGTTGTTAGCACCTTTCATACCCTTCTGATCCCCTGCTAATCTTAAATATATAATACTACCTTTTGTTAAGATGAGGAATTGATTCCTTTGGGAGTAACAAACAGCAAGTTTATTCATCCTGTCCATTGATTGATCTGCCTGAAGGCTGTTTTCCACTCTGAATGAAAATGCAGTGAACCAAGAAGACAAGCAACCTTCTAGCGGCAGAGTTCGAGGACCAGTGGCCTTTATTGGACTCCAATTGTCTAGACTGAACACATAAAATCAAGGTAAATGTCAGGTGTTTTTGAAGAATCTCAGAAGCTACATTTCCCTCCTTCTTATTCCACTATTTCACCTCCTTCCTCTCTTTTCAGTGCCTCTACTCTCCATGATGTCTGTCTCTCCTGGATAATGTCAGTGCCTCTGGGGTGAGTAACACAGCATGATCCTCCCTCTTCATCTCTGCCTCCAATACCTTCTCCCTCTTTCATTCTCACATCACACTCCCCCTGCACCTTGTTTCTCTGATCCACAGCCTCTTCCTTTTTGAAAAGCCCAAATGTACCCCTCTCTTTTGCTCTTCCTGAGAATTTAGAGTGGGATAAAAATCACTAAGCTCTGAATTATATGGCTTTGCTAAAGGTCACAGTCCTAATCATCCTGGATGACTGTGAGTGGAATCAGCAGCAGTCATTAGCAGCACTCTGTCTGGGACTGAGGTTTAGAAAAAAGGGAGACAAGAACATAGTTTTTGCTGTGAATGGAAAAAATACAGATTGGCAAAGTCAAGAGGAATAAAAAGTCAGCACAGTTTTTGGAAAATTAGGTTGTATTTAAACCATTTCTACTGTTAACTCATTTGGCATAAATCATTGAAACAATACAAATTGTATACAGCCATTTATTATATATTTACAGTGAGAAATAATACAGAGAAAATAACCAAGGCAAAAGCAAATAAATTGTTAATCACTGGCAGACAGAAAACACAGCTATGCAGGTCTCGCAATCTAAATTACAACCAAGTCTACCAGGATGAAAAATACCCAGACAACAATGAAATTTGTCAAATTTCTGGGGAAATAAAATAGCTGTTGCACTGGGAAGAAAAAGTATTGTAGATATGAGTTTAGTCACACAATTGTGTGAGTGTGTTTAAGATTAATGGATAAAAGAGCTGCAATAAACTGTAAAGAACAAAATCCAGATTAACCCTTTTAGCATTTTAAGGTTAAAAATCTGTTTGTGCTTAATTCTGTCTTACCGCTGAAGTGCTTGTTCCAATAACAAGCAAGTTTTTGACACAATGCACAGTTCTCTGCAAAGATGAGGGACTCTCAGGGTATCACATGCTAATCTTTAGTTCAGGGCTGCAGTGTCTCTGGCAGGACTCACTCACCTGACACACTAAATGTTTTGTTGTATATGGAGACTGCTTGGAAAAGGAACTTTAAAAAAACTAAAAACAGGACAGAAAAATAATTGTCTTTAAAGACGAACTCCTCAAATCAATGAATCAGCACAAGTCTTGCCCTTTTCCAGGTAACATTGCCCAAGTCAACAAGAGAATTTCTTGTCTTCATCTGTTTTCTTTCACTTTTTCCTGCTCTGAACTAAAAATCATGATGTCAGTTGCCCCTTCATATGGCATTACAGCTTGAGGAATGTGAAAAAAGAGAGAACGTAACTCATGGATGTTTTTCAGTACTTCTGTTCCAAAGCATGCAAAGAAATAAATCACTGCCTTCACACAACCTCATAGGAATCAGCTGCTTTGGCTGATGTTATGCAAAAGTCCACATTATGCCAAAGGTAAGAATGTGTTTAGCATATCTGATTAATTTGAGTATAAACTTTGGGAGTGAAATAAAATTGTATTTGCCTTCCTTTAGGTTACTTTTTCTTTGTCCAACTAACAGCAAAATTTGACTAAAAGTTCAGTGCTCAATCTAATCATATTGATGTACTATAAAATTAAACTGAACTAGGTTGTTGTTTTTGTTTTTTTTTTTTTTTTTTTGTTTGTTTTTTTTACTTAATTGAAATAGATATGGGAATTTTGAAATGACCAAATATGAATCATGCAATGTGGGATTGAGTTGACACCTAAACCTGAAAACCAATAAAGGTAACTGAATAAAAACATGCCTGTGTGTTTATTTTAATCCCAAATAAATCAGTTTTCCTCCGTTTTTTTCCCAACTTTGTCCTGTCCACCATCAAGGCAAGCAAAATGATGGTCTGGCTGCCATGTTGTGCCAAATTTGCTTTGTGAAAAGGAAGTTTTGTAAAAGGAAGAGAGCCTGTAGATATAAATCTTCACTTATACTCCCCCTAATTTACTTATTGCTAAACTATGTTAATTCAGTGGGGACAACAGAAATAGTGTGAACAGAAAATAACATATATCACAAACTTTATAAAGCAACACAAAACACTTTACCATTAAAAGCCAAACAGAAACACACACAAACACACATTCCTCAGAGATTTAGCCAGTAATCTGCCCTGGAATCCCTGTTCCAGGGTTGT
>JBAMHX010000001.1:9048107-9067788 GCA_037177515.1 Pseudomugil tenellus
CTATCTATCTATCTATCTATCTATCTATCTATCTATCTATCTATCTATCTATCTATCTATCTATCTATCTATACATACATACATACATATATATGTACATATTTATGTGTATATATATATAATGTTAAAGAAATTGTATTGTGTGTGTATGACCCTGTGTATTATACTTGAGCAGACGTTTCATGTATTAAAAACATACAGCTGTGACATTTTTGTTTCAGTACCTAAGTTTTGTCTAAAATGTATGATAATGACTCTTTAACCTTGTATGTATTCGAAAGAGGCATCTCATGTGAAAGAAAGTAGACTACACATGAAAACTCCAACTCTAATATTTTTGCATTTTAATTGTATCAATGAACTCAAATCCACAAATTCTAACTACATAAACATAGAAATGCACGTCTAGAACCGTTTGACAGCCCGGCAGACTAAGTGGGGTCAATTTTTACATAAATGATAAGTTTTTCTGAGGTCTGAATACAACAATGTAAGCATGCATTTCTCCTATTTACGTTTAAACTCAAATAAGTATCAGGCGATATTCTTGCCAGTGTGTGTTTTCCATTCTAGATAACACTAATCTATAGTTATCCAGTCGTGCCTTGACAACGCCATGAACGCGCATGTCAGGATCGCTGCAGAGATCCTGCTGCCTCGGCTCTCACGATTAATCGTGAGGATGGTGTTGACAGCGAGAGGCGACGGACGGGCAGTTTTATGTATTTAAATATATGTCAAGACCCGGTAAAATTACTGCCAAACGGGTTTAAAACAATTACTTCACAACCCTGCCGTTTGTGGAGGAAGACGACATTGCCAGGCCAAGGACGACGTTAATGTTACTGATGGAATTCCCAGTCGTTGCTAGATGGAGAAGCCGAAAGGGTGGACTCGTTATAAATAATTAAAAAACACATCTGCTGCTAAAATAGGAGGAAAATGCATCTGCACCAGGTGCTTACGGGAGCTGTTAACCCTGGAGATTGCTGCTACTCGGTTGGAAGCGTGAATGACATCCCTTTCACGGTGAAGTTTAATTTTGATATTATTTGCACAAAATGACACCCATTGAAGCTAACGACTGACTAGCTAGGTGGGTAGTTAGCCAACTAGCATTACATTCAGTGTAAACTGAATGGCGAGAGCTACAGCACAAGCTAACCGGGCTTTACGTTAGCCAAACTGCCGCCCCGACAGATTTACACATACCGAGTCGGGTTTATGAGGGGGCATCTTTATCTTAAGCCCCTGTTTCGTTTACTTTGACCGTCAGTCGGTCATTGACAAGTTACGCTCCCGTCATGGTCGGCAAATGCTATTTATGCAGTCATGTTTTCTTTAGTCCAGCATTTATCGATCCAAGACTTTGCACGGTAGCCACTCCGGTGACCTTTAGCAGCATCTCGCAACATTAGAATTACTGCAAGGGAATCCCTTTGCGCAGCTACGTTATTGCGAAAAACTATTTACTGTGCGCACGCTCTGGGAATTTGTTTTAACTCATAGTGCAGGCGTGAGATTTTATTTTATTTGTATTTTTTAAAAATTACGGATTCACACAGAAGCTGAAATTGTGTCTGGTAGCTGAACTAGCTAAGCTTGCTACCATTTGGCGTTAAATCCTCCTCACGGATCATTAGCTCGCTGTCATCCTGGCATCAGTTGCGCCAGCTATGACGTAGAGAGCCTTATATGGATACATGCGCTAAAAGGCTGTTTGTTGAGGAAAACAAAATATTCAGCTTTAGTGGGCCTATCTTATTTTGAACTATTTTACATCAAATATGCTTTAGCCTTGATGCATGAACTAAATATCATTTAGTTATTTCATATCTTTGTCTGTCATCACCTATAGTCATATTTTTTAAAGAATGCTGATTTTTATATGCGATGTTGAATATATATTTGTATGTCTGAGATCTTGTATCATATTTATTTATTTAGTGCGTCCTTCAGACGATAAATGATAAAATAAACTGGCATAGCAATGCTTCATTACTCCTATATCCAAATATTAATATTCTGAGTCAGCTCTCCCACTTATAACAGAGAATGAATCATGGTCATATCTATGTGACACCTATGATCTTAAATATTGTACTGTATGAAAACACCTTGGAAGCAAAATTAAAATGACATAAGAAACAACATTTATCATATCATAAACATTATTATCATAAAATAATGTGCATTAGCAGTTTTTAAAATCAGACTATTTATATGAATGAACGAGATATTACAGATTTTGGCGCACAAATTCTTAAGCTGTGATGTAGCACAGCAAAATTCTGTCATGCTTGTAACACTGAAAGCCACTCAAATGGTTGCCAGCTCTGGGTTTGCTTGTTTTCTGCTATTTATTAGTGAGATGGTGCTAAACTTCTTCTGTTTTAGTTTAATTTGGCTCATTCATCTATGTTTCCCATTATTATTCTAACTGACACAAATCTCCCTCCTTTTTTGATTCTCCAATCTGCTAAAACATAGTGGAGTAATTGCCCTTTTAATCAGTGATAAAAAGACAGGGAGGGGTTTGTCCTTTTTTTGCCCCAATGCTAGCACAAGATCAAGACTGTGTATACGTGAGCAGGCAGAAGTTGTACCCGCAGTCATATCTGGTAAACAGCAAAGGACAGAGATGGTTGTGGAGCTAGGCCTTGGACGTTGCCACAGGCCCCCAGTTTCTATGCCTGGTGTTTTCATTCTGTCTGAGAGGGTATTTGAAGAGCATGAGACATCATGTCCAATGCATTTATACTCACACTGACCCTTAGGGCTCCTAGGCCAGACCCTGACCAAATACACATATACACACGTATATGCAACCCTGAGTAAAAAAGCTCAGACATAACATCCACTGTAGTTCATGCTTGGATGTGACACCTAGTAAATTAAAAAAGACCATTTAAGGTGAGTTGAGCTTTGAACTGCAGGTGTCTTCATGTTGCTACCGAACGGGGGTGAACATGTTGTGGTGTCCCTCCAGAGCACATTAGAAAATCAGATTTATAAATCAGAACTTGAAAAAGGAAATGGAGATAGTGGTGATTAATTTTAAGCTGGATTTTTGTTAATAGTTTGTAACTGTTAACAATTAAGGAACATATAGGAAAGCTGTTACTTAGCCTTTGTTTAGATCAAGACAATAAAAGTAAAAAAAAAAAATATTTCCATTTTTCTATAGCACTTATTGACCCGCTGTTAATGCTGTTTAATTTTCTACAAACAGCCTTGCGGCTTTGATATGCAGAGCTGCAGATGTCTGATTTGCTAAAAATAGAGTTAAAAGCACAAGAAGGATCGGGATGATGGAGGCAGAGCAAAGCCCACAACAGCTCCATATTTATCTTAATTCTGTTACTGTCGGAGACAGATTGCATATCTGATTTGCAGACTCTGATGTGCTTTCTTTCTGGGAGCTATGATCGATGGAATACACAAACATTTGGTAACTTTAGGGAAAAATGTGCCTGTAAATACTGAATAATCCAACTTCATTAGATTATGATTTCTTTCTCAGACAAAATGTTCCTGTCCAGGTCACTATAAAGTGCTATTTTGCTTGAGTAAAACAGTTTTTCTTTTGTGGACTTTTGCTCTTTAGACTTTCCTTCTGCAGCAGACTTACAGTGATCTGTACACAGGGGCCACTGTCTTATGTCCAGGTCGTGGGAGTATTTTAATTAGAATAGTTTAAATGTGTGAATATGTGGGAGCAGGTGCAGTATATTTTATGCTTCCAGGAGAACGCCTGTCTTGCTCTGCTGCCTTTTTGTACACACTTGGTACACAATTTGCCCATATGGCCAGAACAAAATGTGAGCTTAGTGTTCTGGCTTTTAGCTGTCGGTGAAGAACTTCCCCAATGGGTTTTGTATGTGCATGTTTGTGTGTGCCTGTGTGTAGGTTGAGTTTTTTTTTTTTTAAATAATTTACTGAGTAGTTGCCTGGTTATCAGTCATCACTGATAAAGAAGAAAATAGGTCAGTTGGTAGGTGAAAATCTAATAATTTAACAATTGAATATAAAAATTGCCCACAGTGTTTATGTTTGGCATATGTTTTTGTACTATTCAAACATATATTTTTTTAACATTACAAACATATTTTTAATAATGTCACTGTGTTTTAAGCAAATCACTTTAAACAAAGATTTGAAATGAAGTTAGTAAGAACAGCATATGAATTAGATTAAACCAAGATAGTATAAATGTATACAAACTCCCCTCACAGTTAGCTTATCATATGCGAGCGTATTTAAAGCATATTTGCATATTATTCTGTCAGCATAGTAGAACCATAAGTGTAAATACCTCCAGCCTGTCGTTACGCATTAATTAAACTGTAGATGTTTTGACAAACTGACAGCGTGGAGAGCTGATTTTAAACCAGATCTTTAGCAGCTTGCCTGTTAATACCCACTGTTTTGCTGTAGCCATGTTGCAGTGACTAACACAGCTGCAGACTGCAGGGTCAAAGTACAGACTATAGGTTTTTTACAGGGATAAACTCTTATACAGATTGACAGAACACCAGGTCACTACAAGTCATAATTGATCAATTCATACTCTACGATATTAGCTTAAAGCCTGCTAGTCGACCCAAACTGAAAGATTTTCACTTGGTAGCAGTTGTGGTTGTGACACACGTTTTGCATGATTGGTTTTAGCTTAAGGAAGAAGTGGTGTTTGGTGGAATGAAAGTAATGAAGAAGTACTCTGTCACTCTCTTCCTCTTATCTACTTTCATTGCCTCAGCACATGATTGCATTCCCTCCTGTCCTCTAAAGCCCATTCTCCCCACCCAGAATCAGCTCTGTTTCTGCTTCATGGTGGCTATCACACCCTGCATAACACTACAAACGATCCATTACTTGTAAGATGCACGTCAGCTTGAGTAAATCTCAATAGTAATATAAAGATCATCTGGATGCCTTTAAAATCTTTTAGTGCATTCACATTCGAGTTTGCTGACAGAGCTTTTAAAAGAATGAGTCAGGGGAATACCAGAGTTATGCTAAAGAAAAAGAAGTAGGGTTGTTGATTAAATTTGAGCAGCTATTTGTACATTAAGAAGCTTTATCATTTGTACAAGTACAATATTTATATTATTTAGAAACATTTCGGAGATTCAGATTATATTTTATTATACCAAGGAAATGCCAAATTAAAGGTTATGTCTGTTTCCAATATGTTAATAATCTGCCGTCCTCAGATTCAGCCGCATTGTCAAAAGTACGTAATTCACAAAAAGATGCCTATATTCATGTTATGCGAAGGTTGATGCTCAAACATATTTCTGTTGTCTTTCACATGATTCACATCATTCACATGATTTTAAAGTGTTACGTTATGAAGAGTTTCCAGGCTGATCATTTTCAATTTTTTGCCACTACCGCGTTGTTAGGTAATTTGTATTTAGTCAAACTTTTTTAGATTAAACTAACTTTGGCTAATCCATAGCCAGCATCTCCTGCAATGAAAATAAAAATAGTGGCTTTATAATATTTTTTTTAAACTTAACTTAAATGGAAAAAAGAAAAAATAGTGCACCTAGCACTGCAGGCAACACCTGCGCCCAAATAAACTTCAGCAGTTCGACAGCACTTATCTATGATGTCCTCTACTGTTTGGTTTATTGCTTGTGTTGTTCTTATTCTCAGATGTAAGTCGCTTTGGAGAAAAGCGTCTGCTAAATGACTGTAATGTAATGTAATACTGTTCCATAAGCTAGTTCTACATTATAGTCATTGAATGGATTTCCAGCCTTCTGTCCATTTACTTTAGAAATCTTCCAGACTTTCTCAGATAGATAGATAGATATGTGTATATAAATGAGAAAATGATTGGCAAAAGCAAATAGCTGTTAACAATATCCAAAAATAAAGTAGAATAAAATAAGGTAAGTGAAATAGCAACTGAATAAAAGCCTCTGGTTGAGGCGGTTTATTGTCAATGCCGTTCCCTGTCTGCCAGATGTGAGTTATTGAACTCTGATAGAATGTGGCAGGAAAGATTTTCTGTATCTGTCTGTGCTATAGCAACGTTGTCTCCGTATATTTGAGAAGGAGCTCTGCTGACTGACCACCTCTAGCAGAGGACGGTTGGGGATTTCAATGATTCTTGATGATAATTTGACATAATTTCCTCTCAGCATATAGATTTTGTGCTTATTAAAAGCCAAAAAGTAGAATTTTAAGATATTGGTTGAATATTTCTTCTTCTCTTAAAAGTACAGAAGCGCTATGAAGCAGCTGATCTATAAATTGGCTTCTAATGTTGTCAGTGATATTTTTGCCCTCTTTCTTTCAGCTGATAGATCTACCGATGAAACTTTGTCAGTGTGGTGATGCATATATTCATCTTCCTGTACAGGACATTAATTTCATTATGTTGTTGTTTGGTTCGACAAGCAACACAAACAGTTGCTGTCAGAAATCAAAGTGTCCCTTTGTTCTTTTTGTATCTTACTTTTTCTCACCGTTAAAGTTAATTCTATAGTTTTGCACAAACATAATATAACAAAGTCGATGCTACTTGGTCACTTGCACATAAAAAAATGCATTTTATTTCTGTCTCTATGAGCATAGACTCGTCATTGGTTTTGTGTACTTCTTGTTTGTTTACTTTGATGCCATGCATCAGTATTATGGTGGTACTAAATTAAATATATGTAGTATGTTACCTGCATCCTCATATTGTTTGTGTTTATGCAGGTGGATTTTTGGATGATGATAGAAACACAGTGCAGAAATGAAAAGCCCAAACTGAAAGAAAAGAGCATTAATGACAGTCAAGTAAGATTTCTCAGCTGAAAATGCAGCCAGGCCCAAAGGATCTTTCTGAAGATGAGAACAGAATGAACTCACACATTGCTGGGTGTGTATGTGTGAGTGAATGAGAGAGGGAGGTGTAAAGCAGTTCTAGACAGTGCGTGACGGTGACCGCGTTTAATTTCTGCTGTAATGTGCAGGAACAAGTGTTGCAGTAATAGTAAAGCACACACTGCACCTCCTTTTACTACATTTATAATCATTTCACCCAGATCTTATCCAGTGGTAATAATCGGCTGATGAAAGTCATCACTACAACTTCATTATTTGGCTGAAGTGTTGTCCTTTCATGTTTCCCAGTAGTTCTCAGCCTCTCCTCCTGTTCTCTTGAATAATGAAAGACGCAAGTCATCATGCTGGCTGTACTGTTGCTGTGAGGCCAGTTAGCCTGTCTCCCAGGTGCTGCTGCTATTGCTGCCAGTCTGCTTCTGTATGCCAGCTGACAGCAACGACTCGTGTATCAATTTACATTCTACCCTTTGCTCCACATCGTAACACACTGAGTTTGTCATATTTATTGCATAACCAGGTTATTTCCTAATCTGTTTATTTCTTTATTCCACAGCATGAAAAGGATTTGTGCTGATTTTAAATACCTACCATGCTGTTCGCATATCTTTCTAATAAAGGTTGTGCAGCTCTTTTTTATTTAACGCCCACTTGGAAAAATTGTCTTTGATCAGGAAAACAAGATGGTTGAACTAAAGATTACTAACTCCATTATGCTTTAAAAATGATGCCATCTTCTTACACTTCACAACTTAATGTTACGTTTTTAATTAAAAAAGTTTAAAAAAAAATACTCAATGAATACAAAAAAGCAGTTTTCAGATGTTTTTACATGATTTTGATCCAAATACTAACCTAGTTAATTAAATAAGCCACTTTCAATGGGCCCTAAAATATCTTTTAAGATACCACAAAAAAAGAACAGAAATAGGCATGTGCCTGCTTCTGGTGCCATATTAGACATGTACAACTATAAATTCTACTTTTGAGTTAAGAAATTCTGCATTAGAGTTGTGTTGTTATGCAGGACAATCAACTATTTGGCCCATACAATGTTACACAACGGCTTTTATGAATCGCTGCTGTTTTGCTTGTGTTGGATTTAGCAGCTCAAAAATTCTGTTTTTGGCCCTTTTTTACTTTCAGAATATTAAAGTGGTGTTGCATGTTTTAGTCATGAAATGCCTGTAAAAAGAAACGGGACATTTTTCCTTTTAAGGATGTTACCAGTTGTGATGTGGCAATTAAAACTTAGAGGTGATAAAACTTAATTGTGTTTTAGAGAGGTTTATTATTCTATACTTCATATTTGTATTCAGTATTTTGCAAAATGAAAAAAGAAAATCCACAGCAGTTCTACTTTGGAGGTGTTGAGCTTGTGGTCCAACCTGCTTTTAGTTTCTCTTCTGTATACACAACAGTGCTTTGGCAGATGGTTGTTTCCCCATATGCCACATATGATCACAGCCAGTTTCTATGCTTGAATTTACAAACAACAGCACACTTATATGCTCATCATCTGCCAGCCGTTTGGCACATTGCACTGTCGGGGGTGCATAAGTCACAGTGACAGGTTCACAGGACATGCCTACACAGCTGGAGCCCCTGCTTTTTATGCTAATTTATTTAAAGTTGGGCTTGAATTGCTTTCATTTACATTGGGTATCTAATGTAAATGAAACCAATTGGGTATTCCATATGCATTAATATGGAAATGTGATGCTTTAATTGTAATAGTAAACATAGTTGTAAAGAATCAGCATTTATATTACAAAGATTTACATGGATCATGATTCTCACGTGTTTTTAAGATATTTTTGCATGCTGTTTTTCAATGGTTTGATGCCATTTATTTGTTGCTTTTCAGGCTAATTGTTTGTATCCTTGTCTTTCTCAGGCCTATGGCTCAGGTTGTGATTTGGTGATCTTGGCGAGTGACTTTGACTGTGTCCAGATTATCCCAGGAGCTCAGAATGGAAACATCCAGGTGGGATGCGTGGAGTGCTCCCACCAGCTTGGCAGAGTAAGTCTTACCTGCACATTCAGATGCTTGCATACACAGTTTTTAGCTTTCCAACGAAGCCAGACAGCATTGTCAGAGATTTATTTAGCCCAATCTGCAGCAGCACTGATGACCAGGAGTTATGTGATGAAGTAAATTCTTTATTTGTAGATTGCTGCATCTTACGGAAACACAGTCTGCATCTTTGAACCACTTTCTACCAACCCAAATAAACGACACAAGGTGAGTATAAATGTCTCTCTTTTGTTTTCTTTTTTAAATTTTACTTTCATAGTGATTTCACTTTGTATCTGGTAGCTTTAGTAACACGTGTGTGTAAATAACATTGCATGGGGTGTGTGTTGCTCTTCTACCACTAACAGCAACTTAACTATCAGTGGCAAAAGACAGGACAGTTCTTCCTCGATGCCATCACCTACAACCTGGCCTGGGACCCACAAGGTATACCTGCGCTTTCTGTGTTTAAACTTTATCTGAAAAAAAAATCGAACTACGAACGTCCCCCACCCCTTGCCCCCCAGATGATTAGTCTTGAATAACACCCACATTGTGTACATGAGACTGTAGCCATGTGGCTTTGCGAACTGTTGGAGTGATTGTGGGACAAAACGTGTTTTAATAAAGGGCTTTTGTGACTTCAGGGAACCGTATCCTAGCAGCAACTGAGCGACTCCAGCTGTGGGCTCCACCACAGGCAGATGCTCTTATAGAGGAGGAGGATGGTCAGCTTTTTGAAGACAAGCCCCACCCTGTCCTCAATGACTGGAACTGCATCTGGCAGTGCAAGTATGTCTGGGCCTTTGTGAATACTATGAATGGACTTGACTTACACACTTGTACTAAAAATGTTATTGTGATTACACCTGCTAGGTTTCTGAAAGTAAAACAGTAGCAACATTTTTAGGGTTTTTCTAATAACTCAGATTTTCTTTTGTCATTTTTGTTTTGAAAAACTTGACAGTTGCTTCTTATCCAGCCTGTCTGACCAAGCGGGACAGCCTTGTATGAGCAGAAACAAAGTCAGCAGCTTGTGTTTAAAGCTGTGTAAACAGACATGAACGTGATACCATGTTAGTAATCATCATGTGATGACACATGGGCTGCCGCTAGAACAAGGAAGTAGCATTTTGCTTAACCACACTCACGGCTGACAGGAGACCAGCTTGTCTGTTTTTTTCTGCATGTATGTGTGTGTGTGTGTGTGTGTATAGCTACTGGTATCGTTACTTCACCTTGTTTTTCTCTTTAGGACTGCTGCATCTGTCCACATTGCCAAATGGTCTCCTGATGGAGAGTATTTTGCAACAGTTGGGAAGGTAACCGATTCATGTTTAGAAAACGAAAAAAGCCTAAACTGCGAACAAGCTAGCCGAACCATTTTTATCCGTTTCAACATTTCAGCATAATGTGTCATATGTATGTGTGTGCCTGCGCAGGATGACTGTTTACTCAAGGTGTGGTATCCCACCACTGGCTGGCGCTCTGCAGTGGTGGTCCAAGATCCATCTGATAAAAAGACACCACCTGTTCACTTCTCTTTTGTTTACCTGGCCCACCCTCGCTCAGTCACTGGTATGTCCTGGAGGAAGACCAGCAAGTACATGCCCAAGTAAGAAAGTACACAAAGTCACACAGCCATGATAGCTGGAAACAACCATGCTTTACACCCTGTTGCACAAGGTTGTTGTCTTAATGTTTGGACTTGTGTTAAAGTGCACAGAATGTATACAATAGTCTAAATTGCTCATTTAGACTAATATGTATTTATTGGGGAGTTATGCTTCTTCAGCCGGGTGAAGACAAGCTCTAGTGTGAAGACAGAGTTTTATTTACGCTGTATTACTGGTTCTACTCAGTACTTTAAAGTATCTCTGTTACCTTTCCTCATAGATTAAAGTTTTTTATTCAGAACTTTTTTTGTTTTCTATTTGCAAAAAAGGACAAACGGTACATTGATTACCACGAGTACGGCAATCTGACACACAAATCTGACATTCTCCAGACATGGGAGCTCAAGCTTCATCTAATGTTACTGGATCACATACGCGATCACTACTGCACACACACACACACACACACACACACACACACATACACACACACACACACACACACACACACACACACACGGAATTCTGTTTCTTATCCAAGGACACTTTGACCCACAAAAGAACTAGAGATCAAAATGTTGATTTTCTGACTAGTAATTGTAAAGCATCTGTCCTCAGTAAACAGTTCATCTCTTATAGCACTGATGTAACAATTTTAGCATTATGTAAATGCATATATATATATATATATATTTGGACATTTTTCTCCTGATCATGGGAAGAAACTCATTTACTCGCATCAGAAAACAACCTTTAGGTGTCATGGACAAAGGTGTGGGCTAATGTTACTGCTGAGTGATCACTTTTAATGAAATTAATGTAATTGTAATTAAACACTGAAGCAGACTGTTTGACCATCGCAGCAGACAAGGTATTTTTATTTATTTCCTAACGTAACATTTCCAGAATAGATACTCCAAACCCTTTTTAAAAGGTATCCCTTGTTAAACCCTTGTTAGCCCCACCCTTTTTTTTTTCAACATTTTCACATTAAATATGAATATTGTTCTATATTAAAATAGTAATTTTCTTTTAAAATAAATATAGCCTGTTTTGAAGTTGTAGTATTACAGATAACAGGAAAAATACATCAGTGAATTAATAATTTTATATTTAGAGTTGGAAACTTTGCCAGTTTGCTGTTATGTAATTCAGTTATCTTTACTGCAGACAATTTGAACATTCTTCTAATGTTTTTAAGGGGTTCGGTGTGCAATGTTCTGCTGACATCTTGCGAAGATGGTGTGTGTAGGTTGTGGTCGGAAACGCTGTTACCAGAAGATAGTCTGCTTGGTGGGCAGATCTCTGAGAACACACACTCCTTCAGCTCCAGCCTGCCAGGCCTGGCCGGCAATAAGGACAAGATCCAGCATGCTTTGGAGGTATTCTGATAATCAGCATTAAAAGCAATAAAGAAATAAAGCGTTAATGTAAGTGTAATGGAAATATTCTGTTTTTTTTATTCACTGGTTTAGTCAATCCATCACCTTAAACAACTGCGTCGGGGCCGGCGACGGTCCTCTGCTCTGGTGGCACACAGTGAGCTGTTACCTTCTCAGCTTGGCACACAGGACTCACACACTCACCGCCACATCGCTCATCATGCCAACGCCCTGTGTCACTTTCATATCTCGGCCAGTATTAACCCCAACACAGGTAAGTTGTTTTGTAGTAATGGCTTTTAAAACAAAACAATTTGCATCAGTTAAAAACATTTCCTTAGTTTTAGTAATATTTTGTGTTTAATAACCATTAATGTGACCATTTTATTTATTATTTATTCTTTGTGTCTCTCCTGGTCTCCTTCCTCTGTAAGATATCCCATCAGCACTTGCTGATTCTACTGTCTTCAATCCAGAAGATGGCACCAGCGGTGGGGGGTTCATGGTTCACTGGCTCAACAATAAGGACCTCAGCTTCACATCTTCTATGGACCTCTTTATGCTGCAGCTCCGTAAGTTTTCTGAACAGCAGCTGGACCAGACTGCTGAGGACCCGCTGGACCTTGAAGGATCCCCTATGAAGTTTGACTTTGGTATGATTCACAGCCAAACCCACATATTAAGTACACCAAAGCTGCATCTTCAAGTAAAACATGTTGGTTTTTGACTTTCTAGAGCTTGATGAGATGTCTGACAAAGCATCATCAGAACATGGGGAAGAAGGAGATTCAGGAGAGCAAGGAAGTACTAAAGCCTCCTCCCCTGGATCCAGCTCCAGCATGCCTTTACCCTCCATGCTGCTAGAAAGGAAGATGGAGACACTGATAACAGAGTGGAACAAAAGCCCAGATATGCTGTTTACTATCCATCCCACCGATGGTTCTTTCCTGGTTTGGCATGTAAAGTACTTGGATGAATACAACCAGGGCATCTTCAGACAGGTTCAGGTAAGCAAAATGAAAGAAAGCTGAATAATAATATTTTTCTAAGAGACTATCATTTTGCTAAATTAGGTTTGGAAATGAAGGCAGTTGTGTGGCTGTAGCTCGACGTCTTCAGATCTGAGTTGCATTTATTTAACATGCGCATATATATAATATGCTTTTATTTCACAACTGCAAACACAATCCGCTGTGTGCAGTTGTAATTTTTTTACCAGGAAAAGTGATGGTCTACACCAGCTAAAGAATAAAACATTTCTACATTAACATTTTTGAAAATGTTTTGCTGATCACATCAGTAAAGAGGATTCAGTCTGAGCAGTGGAGTCAACTGCTGATAGCTAGAAACTCTGCACAGATTTATATTGCGTACATTTTACAAACAAGCATATTAGGATGTCAAACGTCTCAGTACCTGCACAACATCTTAAAGACTGTAAGGAATTTGTTAGCTAGGTAACCTGCAAAAGTAAGATTTTTCACACACTCGGGCACAGAATCCCAGGAGGTTTTCCTAATCCCAAAAAAAAAAGGTTTTAGTCTTAAAACTCATCAACTTGTTGTGGTGTGTTATTGAAAATTTAATTCTACACTGTGTGTAACAATAAAATAATTTAGATTAAATGCCAGCCTAGTAAAAACATATTGGTAAACTATCACTAATGACAGCATAATGTAAAGATGTGCAGATGAAATAAATGGCTGTCACCAACAGATTCACCAAAATAACTCTTGTGTAATCACACAAACACACCTTGAAGCTCACACTGGGGAGTCAGGCTGTCTCAAAGAACTGCGCTGAGAACTTCAACACACAGCCAAGTGCAGAAACGAAAGGATCAGAATTTGTTTGACTCTATTTTAGCTGATAATTTAAAATAAAACTGATGCATTCCCACCAAGATCAGTCGGAAACATCCTTCTAGTGAGTTCATGTGAATTATAGTGGTCCACGTTGAATGCGACGGTCTGTGTGGAGTCTTTTGTAAACATTGTTGCCATGGATGAGACACTTAGGTGATTTTACATGTGTTTAACTTGCTAATTAAACCTCTGCAGACCTGAAAGACTTCAGAGAATATGAGGATATATTCCTATGTTTTCAATTTTTTTCTAATTCCTCCACCAGGTGTCCTTCTCCTCTCGCATTCCCGTTGCATTCCCTACAGGTGACGCCAATTCACTTAGTAAAAACATCCTGATGTATGCTTGCACTTTGACTGAAAGTGAAAGTGCGGGAACGGGAGAGCAGGGCAGAATGGTCCAACGCATCTCGCGCTCGGCCTCAGTCTCTGGTGGACTGGGTTCATCTGCCATTTCCTCCTCCCCCAAACTTCGTCCTGGCATTAGTCCTGCTGTCATGATGATTTCCAAACATGTGGACGGATCTCTTAACCAGGTATAAGACTCAAAATTATTATTTTGTTCATTTAAAGAGCTATTTACAGTTTTAAATGGCTGCTTTTTGTCAAAATGCTTCCTAAAATTTACTCAAAACTCACAATACGCTTAAAATGTTTCATATTACAAACACTTGTATGTATTTTTTTGTGTGCATTCTGTTTTTTTTTTTTTCACAAAAGTATTTTGATTCCTTTTTTGCAGTGGGCAGTAACATTTGCTGAGCGTTCTGCCTTCTCCAATGTACTGACGGTATCTCACAAGGTTCGGTATTGTGGCCACCGTTTCCATCTGAATGACCAAGCCTGCCACACTGTCCTGCCACTGCTGCTGACCTCTTCTCACCACAATGCCCTGCTTACCCCTCCTTCTGCCCCTGGAAGTCTGGAGGGAGAACAGCCTCCTTCTTTTCCTCTTCCCAAGGGGCTTCCCAGGTATTGATCAGAAAGGAGACAGTGAATATATTTAAAGCTTGCAATGTTAAAGGTGTTAAAGTAGAAAATATGTCCACTTTGCAAGCACAAAGGCCAGCTTAGCAGTTGGAATGATGTGATGTGTTTTCATGATAATAAACCTCAAATCCACTTCACCAGGGGTCCCAGAGTTGGTCCTCAGTAGCTGCTGTAATGCAGGTCTTGGATGTTTCTTGCTTCAGCCACCAGAATCAGGTTATGCAGACCTTGAAAATAATGTGTTGAGGAGGTCATTTAATTTGAATTAGGTGGGCCGGTGCAGAAAACAACAGAAATCCACATGACAGCAGTCTTCAAGGACTGGAGCTGGACACCCATGCTGTACATGAAACATGACTTCAGGTTATGTCCCTCTTATGCATGAATAGGAAGCAGCTTCGTAATGCAGCTACAAGGACCTTCCATGACCCAAATGCCATTTACAGCGAACTGATTTTGTGGCGAGTCGACCACATTGGCCCGCTGTCCTGCACCGGAGGGGTTTCAGAACTGGCTCGCATCAACTCTCTGCACACCTCTGCCTTCAGTAATGTTGCATGGCTGCCTACATTAGTGCCCAGCTCTGTACTTGGTACGTAAATTGGCATTTTTCATTTTAATGGTGTAATGCAGTACAATTTAAGCTGATTAAAATATTTTTGCCTTATAATTATAAAGACTATTAGGGCTTATATTTAAGTAGAATTGTTCAGAATAATCTAAGCATTTGTTTTTGCTAGAGATGCACTAATATGAAAACTTTGGCCAATACCAATATCTGATATTAATATTGTTCAATAACTGATATTTATTAAGTGATAACAATAATTCTTTTAAATTTAATATGATTAAATTCTGTGCAAAATAAAAGTTAACATTATCAGCAGTAGCTTTGTGCTATTGTTTGTAAACTTTTGGAAGGTGGTTTATCAGATTACATAGAATTGGTGGTGGTAAATGATGTGACACTGCATCCTTTTTGCGGTACTTAGACCATACTAGTATTACATACTGCATTTCAAGTATTTTTTGCCACTGTGAAAAATGACTAGAAATTGCTTCTCCACTGCATTTAAAGACCTCACAATGATCACTGTCACATGCCCAAACAAATACAGCATGCCCCCTCCATCTCCCGTCACACACAAAAAGTACCCATAAATAAATATAGGTTGATAATATTTGCTCAGCTTTATTTATTATCGCCCAGTATTTCCTTACCTGTCACCCCCCCCCCCCCAAAAAAAAAAAACAAAGAGTAAAAAAAAAAAAAACAACTTCTGTTTTCACTATATCACTTTTCTCTGCTGCCTGCTAAAAAAGTTGAATTGTTCCAAATAATCTTTAAAAGTTGCTGGATATCATTAATCAGCATCAACGTGGTTTTTAGTAAATCTATATAGTTAAACAATCCTGACACATTATTTCTAACTAACTTTGTGTTGTGTCCATCAGGAAGCTACTGCAACAGTGCCAGCGCCTGCTTCGTGGCATCAGATGGCAAAAACCTGCGTCTCTATCAAGCTGTTGTCGATGCCAGAAAACTACTCGATGAGCTGTCAGATCCTGAGACATCTGTGAGTGAACACACACACAGTCATAACGGCGAATTAAAAATGTCATTGCTCTCTGAGATGTAATGGTGTCTCTCTAGAGCATCTGTTCCGGGAATTTTATGTATAGGGGTCTTAATTTCTTACAAAGAAGTAGGAGTTGAGTTTGAAGCAATGTTAAAGGTTGCATTTTTTGAAGGAGACTTGTTTAAATTGGCCATGAAGTATCACAAATTCAGTAAAACCACTATTCATAGATATTAAAATTTAGTTATAGCCCAGCTCTTCTTCATTTATTATATTTGACTTTTATAAATCAAAAATACGCTTTATACATACGTAACATGTTTAACGACAAGGCTATGTTTGTTACAAAGTCAGAGATTGCTAAGCCTACAATACCTTCTATACTTCCAACATGATATGTTCTATTTATATAAAACAAATTAAATGGGACCTTTTGCTTTTTTCTTGGCTGTCTGTTGGATGAAGAAACTGGTGGGCGAAGTGTTCAACATCGTTAGCCAGCAGTCTACTGCCAGACCTGGATGCATCATTGAGTTGGATGTCATTACAAACCAGGTTAGTGGATCCTCTGGGTTTTTCACACTCAAATTAATTCAGTTTGGAAGAGGAATCTTAAGTTTGAATTCCTGAAACGCTCTGATCTTCTTGGATGTAGTAAATTGATTGATGTGCTTCCAGTGTGGCGCCAACACCCAGCTTCTTCATGTCTTCCAAGAGGACTTTATTCTAGGTTACAAACCTCAGAAAGAACAAGAGGCTTACACACCTGTGTTTTCAACTGGAGACGGTATTGTGCACTGTTAAATTAAGCTCTTTTTAAATCTGTTTTGTTTCTCTTATAAATGTTTTTCACACGTTATTGCAATCAAAATAAGCTGATTGATTTACTCTTTGCAGACTACCAACCTGCTCCTTTTTCTGAGAAGTTCTTCCTGGTGGTGATAGAAAAGGATCTGAACAGGAACTCTGTCCTGCAAATGTGGCACCTGCACCTGAAGTCTGTGCAGGCCTGTGTTGGTAAGTTCAGACTGCACACAGTTAAGCAGATATAGTGAAAATGATCTAAATGTGTTGTAATGAATGCAAGTGGCAACATAAAATTCTCTTCTTGCATTAAATTTACCAGAAATCTTTGTCTTTGTATCCAGATGAGTCAAACTCCGATTATAGCTTCAAGAGCCAGCTTATGGTTCCCAACCAAGTTCTAAATGCTGACTCATCTCCAGAGACCTCTCCTATCAGACCCCTGCCACGTTCAGCTTCTACAGCCAACTTACAATCAGCCAGCAAACTCATCCTCAGCTCCAAACTGGTGTACAGCAAGCGACTTGACCTACCCCATGGGGTGGAGGTTACCAGGGCAACCCCCTCTGCAGGTTGGATTAAAATGACTAGTTTTTGTAGCACTATTTATTAATGTGTATTTATTTATTGCTATTTATAATCTATAAAATTTTACATTTTACACGAAGCAGCAAAACATTACGTTTAGTTGAATGCAAACAAGCACCGAGCATGTTGACATTCTCTGCTTTAACAGATTTGAGTATTTCTCAGATTTCCGTCCACATCCTCTTTCCATTAGGTCATCTGAGTTCCTCCTCTATCTATCCCGTGTGCCTGGCTCCGTACCTGATTGTGACTACCTGCTCTGATTCGCGGGTGCGGTTCTGGCGCTGTGCTGTAGAAGGAGAGGATGCATCTAATGGAGACAACCAGGTGTACAGCTGGGAACCCTGGGATCTCATGAATGAAGAGGAAGACAATAACAGCTCTGTGTGCGTGTCAGGACGACCTGTAGCTGTGTCCTGCTCCTACATCGGCAGACTGGCTGTAGCCTTTAAACAGCCACGACAGGGGCAGGTAGGACTTCAGAATATGAAATTGCTTCTGATTTCTCACCCAGAACCCAGGAGAGAAATTTGCTATATCTGAAGCAATCATTCTGAGGTGGAAAACTGCAATAAAAATGTAAATTTCGCAAATGTAAATCATTTGGTTGCATATCCTGAACTCCCCAAAAGGTGATGACAGTCTTAAATACCAGAATTACACATTTATGTAAATAAAAAAATTGATGGAAAAAAATCTAATTCACTGCAGTGCCTTACAAGCCAGAAGGTCATTAGTCATTCATAGGAACCTGTCGAAATTAGCTACATGTCATTAAGCTTAAAATGATTTGAGGCAGTGATTTGCTTTTAGGTCTGTGGTCCATTATCAGGTTTGTAAATGTGAATTTCCTCAAGATGTACAGTGTAATGATCACCGTGGGCATAAATGAGTTATTCTCAGGAGTTATATCGTTGCTCCTTTCCAATTACACTTAACTGAGTCATCAAGAATCTTATACATGTTAATTTTCTAAAAAATGATTATAAGTAAGTGCTTTTCTTCTCCTCAGCTGCAATGTTCTGTAGAAGATTTCTCTATGCATGTGTCCATCTATGAGTGTGAATCCACTGGTGGGTCAGAGTGGGTTCTAGAGCAAACGGTTCACCTCGATGACTTCGTCAGACCCTCAACAACCCTGGATCCAAGAGTCAGTGTGGATTCTAACCTTTTCGTCTACAGCAGGTAAGAATACTGCTGCATTTTATGACGGGTATGTGCTATGAACTGTGTGTGAAATAAGTGTATCTATCTGTCTCTCAGGTCTGACCTATACATGAGCAGAGACCACAGCTCACCTAATATTAAACACTTTGTGCACCTGGACTGGCTCTCAAAGGAAGACGGATCTCACATCCTGACTATCGGGGTTGGGTCCAACATTCTCATGTATGGCCGGATTTCCGGCATGGTCAATGAGCAGATTAGCAGTAAGGAGGGGGTAGCTGTCATCACCCTTCCTTTAGGGGGCAGTATCAAACAAGGGATCCGCTCGCGTTGGATCCTGCTTCGATCCGTGGACCTTGTATCTTCTGTAGATGGCACACCTTCACTGCCAGTCTCCTTATCCTGGGTGAGGGATGGCATCCTGGTGATAGGTATGGACTGTGAGATGCATGTGTACGCCCAGTGGCATCAGGACAAGAAGCCTGGTGAGGGAGAAGAGGGCAACCTGTCATCTGCAGACATCGCTGGAGGTCAAAACACAGGTTCCTCAGTGTTTGAAGGGAGAGCCAGATCTAAGAGTGTGTTTGAAGGGAGTACCGCAGTGGATGAGGCCCTTCGTGCCCCAGCAGGACTACAGGAGGGGGGCTTGTTTGAGGCAGCTCACTCCCTCTCCCCAACTCTACCCCAATACCATCCAACCCAGCTACTGGAACTGATGGACCTAGGCAAGGTTCGCCGGGCTAAGGTGAGTCGGTTTCTGCCGGCTTCAGTGATTACAAGAGTTTAGAAATGGACAACGCCCCCCCCCCTCCAAAAAAAAAAATGTGTGT
>JBAMHX010000001.1:9067847-9102917 GCA_037177515.1 Pseudomugil tenellus
TATATGTGACTGTCATTATTATAGACTATGGGTGTCTCATGTGTCCAGGCTATCCTCGCACATCTAGTGAAGTGCATCGCTGGAGAAGTTGCTGTGGTGCGCGACGTGGAAGCAGGAGAGGGTGGAGCTAGGAGACATCTCTCTCGGACAATCAGTGTGACCGGCAGCACAGCAAAAGACACCATAGTGGCCGGCCGTGATGGAGGCAGGGACTACACAGAGATCAACTCCATCCCTCCCCTGCCACTATACTCTCTCATGTTGGCTGACCTGGACACTTCGTACAAGGGAGCAGAGGAGACTGTTAAGGGTACTAAGGTGGCAGATGGTGAAGTAGCTCAGAAGTCCAATGAGGATCAGTATTCTGACCTCTTCCAGGTAGGAAAGGTTTACATAACAAATGTAAATGTTATGATCCAGTCTGAAGCATTTAACAGTTTCTCACCTGTCTTAAAAGGTACCAACAGTTACCACAGATGACTTTGTGAACTTTGCCACTGATAAGCCAGAGAAGAAATCTCGAGTCATCAACCTTTCTCAGTACGGGCCCACTTATTTTGGACCGGAGCATGCTCAGGTATTGTGCCTAGTATTAAAAATAGCACATTAGATATAGCATATTTTTCAAAAATATCTTCACTGTGAACCTCAGTTGTGTTGAAATAAAATGATTAATTAAGAAGTGAGAGGATATTATTACAAGACAATATTTTGGTAGTGTTTTGTTTAAATACTGTAAGAGCTCTTATTAGAAATAGTTTATTAGTTTAGGAATTCTTCTCGTATATACAACAAAACACTATTATCTATTTGTCATTACTCTCCTCTGAGTTGTTTTCTTCTTCTGTGCCCAGGTATTATCCAGTCACCTCATGCACTCAAGCCTTCCTGGACTGACCAGGCTAGAGCAGATGTTTTTGGTGGCTTTGGCAGATACCGTTGCAACCACTAGTGCAGAAGTCACAAGCTCCACTGACCAACAGTACACAGGTAATAGTAGGCTTTGTGTCAGTGATTCTCAGTGTCCACAATTGCCCTCCTGCAAAATAATGTCCTGCGTGGCTATGACATATTATCTCATTACCATGTCCTGTTTCAGTAAAAGTGCTGTCTGCATTTGCAGAAGTATACAAAATGCTAATGCTTACATGGCACTGTGTTACTGAAGCCACTAGCTGTGCAGTTAATCTTTAAGCTAGACACACCACAGCAACCATACTAGTAATTGTTGGAGAACTCTGTCCTGCTCATTTTCTTGCTAAATTGAACAATGTTCTCTGCTGTTAAAACCTTGAAAATCAAAACAATCAGTGTTCAAACAAAACAAACTTCTGCACATGCACTGGAACTCTGATATGTTATAGAGATGTCCCTGAGTGTAAAGAAGTGTAAAGCTGCAAATGTCTGCAACATTCATTCTAATCTTTCTGCAGATATTTTCCACCCAAACACTCTGGTAAAATCTCCTGATCAAATATCTCCAAATATTCCAAATCATTGTGTGGCTCTGTGTGAGTGAGCGTGTGTGCATGTGATGCTAGCTATTTGCCACTAAAGCTACATATATTTACATGTAGCTGCTATGATTCTCACAGCCCTAATTCATGCATATGCATCCACCCTCTCTTTCCAGTTAGCTAATCTTCTTCATCTACTTGTTCATTTTAAGTAAAATATCTTCAGTGTTTTTCCAGTTTTCTAGTTTAAAAAAGAAGCTAAACAGAAGACATTTTTGTTTAATTGTAATAAACAATAAAATAAGAAATATGAAAGCTGATTTGAACATTTCTTTATTAGAAAACATAACAAGCATAAGGACTTGATCTGTAACCAATTAAAATCTGCCTCTAAATCATGAGGGTTTTATGGAAAACTAACTGTCATTTTGGTAATGGCATATTTTTTTTCAATTGTTGAGAAAAAAAAATCACTCACATGCAGAATTACATAGTATCAAAAGGCCTCTCATCCTGTAATGTACCAGATCCCCTCTGTGCCTCCCAGTCCATCAACTTTTATCCTTCGAAGCAGCTAATATTATATATTAGTTGTCTAAGTGTAATAAATAAAATGGCAAGGCACATTATTTTTCTTGATTGTATGTTCCTGCATCTCGTTAATCGAAAATCTTTGAGCACAAACAACAGTACATACACTGTTCCTTTGCTCTCTTTCATTATCAGTCTTTTTTCTTCAATTTTCCATCCTATTTATTTAGTCTTTTGAGAGGAGGACATAAGCAGGTTGTTCCAGGGCTACGTAAGCACAGAGAGGGTAAGAAGGTTCAGGGACGAGTGATATATTTGACAGGATTGCACAAACAGAAATGGTGCTGGATCTGTTGAAAGCTAGTGACAAACCTGACAGCCTCCTGGTGTTTGTGTAGGTGGTGAGGCCCTTGATGAGTGTGGACTAAGGTACCTTCTTGCCATGCGTCTTCATACCTGCCTGCTCACTTCTCTGCCCCCACTCTACCGAATGCAGCTGCTGCACCAGGGTAAAAGGCACTATTCATTATACTGCTGCAGTGACAAGTATAAATAATTCTGTTTTTGAACTACGATTTTTAGTTGATTTCCTCTTTTTTTGGTTCCCCCACATCCTGACACTTGCTCTGTCTCTGCTAGGCCTGTCAACCTGCCACTTTGCATGGGCCTTCCATTCAGAGGCCGAAGAAGAACTGCTGAATATGATCCCTGCCATGCAACGAGGAGACCCGCAATGGTCTGAGCTCCGAGCAGTTGGAGTCGGATGGTGGATACGGAACATTAACACTCTGCGGAAAATGGTTGAAAAGGTGAAACTGCTCACAGATACTCCTAATTAGACTTAAAGCTGAAACGTAATCAACTGATGATGCAAGAACAATTTACTGTTCTCTCTACTTTGTTGGCTGGCTGCTGTTTTTAGTTTTAGGACAGTGATGAAAGCAGTGGCAGTGAACTATGAAGTAAATCAGGAAATTGTCAAGATCATTGATTGATTGAGATATTATAACATATCATCCTCGGATATGTTTTTCTGTTTTAGCTAAATTATATAAATCTTCAGCGGTTGGCTTCATTGACTCCACTGTGTATTCTGTTCTTCACTCCAATGCATTTCCGATGGAAAGTATTCATTTATAATGGACTATCAGCTAAAGTTTCTGAAAAGAGCCAACAGTGAAGAGGCAGCTGCAGTCAGACACTGCAGACTCATTTTCTGACTCTCTGACTTTCTAAATTCTAAAATGTCTTCAGACCTGTCTTCACCTCTTGTCTCTGGTTTAAACTAAAAGAAGGAGTAGAAGTGATATTTATCTCAGTCATAAACAGATTAAAGCAGATTGGAGAGGATCCATATGGCGTCAATGGCCATGCAACATTAAAAACTACTGTGAAAACAAATAAATGTTTTTCACTAATGTAACAACTAATTAATCTTAAATCTCTTTAATATCACATCTTTACAATCAAAGCCAATGTTATTGGCCATATCAGTCATACTGGTTGGATATAATTGATTTTTTTTTTTGTCTTTACAGTTAAAGTAATTCTTAGTAATTAGGACAGATAAGTTGTAATCTTCACTGTAGTGTTAGATATGTGCTATCAGCAGCCCAACAAGATGCAAATATTTAGTAAATGTGGCAGCAAACATGAGATTCATGGTCAGATATTGTGATCAGCATTCTAGCTTGCTGTTGGGTTTTGGACAACACTGAGTACATGAAGCACAAGAGTATGAGTGGAGGATGCACTGTCAGCTTAAGTTAAACAGTATTTGGGGGAACCGTTTATTGAATTATATTATAATATATAGTTATTATATGATCATTTCTGGTATTTGAATTTGAATGTTTGGTATCTTTTGATCTACTCAAAGTGCATTTAAAATGTGAAAACATTGTTTTTAGTGACAGTAATGTTTTTGTGTTAGTTGGGTAAAGCTGCATTCCAGAGGCACAACGACCCTTTAGATGCTGCTCTCTTCTACTTGGCTATGAAGAAGAAGGCCGTCCTCTGGGGACTCTTCAGGTGCAGTTTTACTTTTAGTTTAAAAATCTTTTTTTGTAACATGTCACAGTTTGATTTTAGTGAACTTTCTTTCTATACCAATATGATGCAGAGCTGTGTTATTTCCTCTCAGGTCTCAGCATGACGAGAAGATGACTCAGTTCTTCAAGAACAACTTCAGTGAGGATCGCTGGCGGAAGGCAGCTCTAAAGAACGCTTTCTCCTTGCTGGGAAAGCAGCGTTTTGAACAGTCTGCTGCATTTTTCTTATTAGCTGGTTCCCTTAAAGATGCCATTGAGGTGTGAACACATTCACGTTCATCAACACACAAAATGCCTGAATACAGTTTGTCTGTCACTCAGTTTTCATTTTCCATAGTATTGATAGTGAAAGCGTGTATATGTGAAAGGTAAACCTTTGCATCAGTAATACAGAAATCTGTTGCCCAGAGAAGTTAGTTGCTCTGCAGAGAAGTCTAAATTAGACTGATAAAATGCATAACAATCTTGCATCGTTTTCCTTGGCTTGCTGTTTCCATCCACTCAGACAAAATATACAGATAGGCTACAAAAGAATGAGCCCTTTATGATTCAGCTGCTTGTATTGGTGGCAGTTTTCAGAACCTCTAACTTCTGCTTTTTCCTGCTTACTTAACCCTCTTACTGCTTCTGCTTTGTGATTTTCAGGTGTTGATGGAGAAGATGGAGGATATTCAGTTAGCCAGGATTGTAGCGAGACTGTATGAGGCTGAATTTGAAAAGTCCTCCACCTGCCGAGGCCTGCTTTATGAGAAGGTTTTGGGTTGCAACAGGGATGGGAGTGGCTACCACTGCTCCAGACTGCACCCTGACCCTTTCCTTCGCAGCATAGCCTACTGGATCATGAAAGATTACACACGAGCTCTGGACACGCTGCTGGAGCGTATTCCCAAAGATGATGATGAGAATCCTGGTCTGTATAAGACATTAAGACTTCTTCAGATCCGTTCCGTTCAACATTTTAATTGTATGCTATTCTTAATTTTTTCCCCTTGTTCTTTCTTATCCATTCTTATTTGTAGATGCAATGGTTAAATCATGCAATCCTGTGGTGTTTAGTTTCTATAACTACTTAAGAACTCATCCTTTGATCATTCGTCGCCACTTTGCAAACCCAGAAGGCAGCGCTACAGCTGTGGGTCTCACTACAGAGAAGAGCAGTGCAGACGAAATCAACCTTATTGAGCGCAAATTGTTCTTTACTACTGCCAATGCACACTTCAAGGTGGGCTCTTTAGTTGCACGACTGCTTTACAGCTCACTTCATGTGATGAAATTAATTCTGTGTTGGGATGATTAGCCAATAATGTGAAATATAAAGATAAACATACAGGTGTTCACTTCTAATGTGTAATACTTGATCGTTCTGTAGGTGGGCTGCCCAGTTTTGGCCCTGGAAGTGCTCTCCAAGATTCCCAAAGTTAGCAAGAAATCCAGCTCCTCTTGTCTCAGCAAAGCTTCATCCAAAATAAATGTGAACTCAAGCCAGCCTGTGGAAAATGGCACTCAGGTAGGTGTTGACTGGGGCTCCCCAGCACCACCTGCCCACGCCTGGGGAGGAAATGATTCTTCTGGTGGGTTGGACTGGAGCCAGCCTGTTGTCCAGGTGGAGGAAGATGAGCTGAAACTTGACTGGGGAAATGACAAGGAAGATGAGGATGATGATGATGGTCTGACCATGAAGAAACAAGGGCTTGAGAACAAAGCAGATGAAGGCACCAAGAGCGACGGCCCCAAACTGCAAAAAGACGACTCACAGGTAATCATGACAAACCTGGCATCCACCAGAAAATACGTGAATCTTATATGAACTTCGATTAATTTTTATTTTACACCAGAAACTAATACAAGTCGTTCATTAGAAGAGCAAAACAGTTTTTAAAGAGGCCTGGCTCTGTGCTTGGGTTTACTCTGGAGTTATATAAGAAAAAAAGTGTGCACAAACTTCTCTACCAAAATATCATCTGAGAGTGTGTCTGAAACTCTTGTTGATTAGAATTTTACTTCAGGACGGTTTGAAATATTTAAAATTTCCAAGGAATACTATTATAAAGTCAGCATGTCTGCAGTAGGAGGCCAGCTCCTTTAAACCTCTCTTTTGTGTTCTAGGGTGAGTCAGAGGTGGATGTGATAGCAGAGCAGCTAAAGTTCAGAGCATGTCTGAAGATCCTGATGACGGAGCTGCGTACATTGGCTACAGGCTTTGAGGTGGATGGAGGGAAGCTACGCTTTCAGCTGTACAACTGGCTGGAGAAGGAGATAGCAGCAATGCATAAGATATGCAACTATAAGGTATGTTTTTACAGTTTGGATTTTTCCTTCTGGTTATGTGCAAATATGCTTTTTTTGTCTGTTTAGCATGATTTTTAACTTTTAATACTGTTGATAAACAGGTGGAAGGGAAGGAGGAAGGATCAGAGGTAGAGCGTTGGGGAGATCGGACAGCATCGGTGGACATATCAGATGATGCACTAGAGGGTATAGAGGCTGGGGCCTATGAGCGTCACCAGATGGAACGCCGTCGCCTTCAAGCCAAACAACAGCACTCTGAGAGGCGCAAGGCGTGGCTGAGGAAAAACCAAGCCCTGCTCAGGGTGTTTCTGTCCTACTGCAGCCTTCATGGTGCCAAGGGAGGCGGAGTCACCTCTGTCCGCATGGAGCTACTCTTCCTACTGCAGGAGAGTCAGCAGGTATGGATGCATGTCTATACACACACAAAAACTTTTAAATGTGTGTGTCCTGGAAACTCAAAATGATGTTGTCCTCTCTTACTGTGTAGGAGACCACAGTGAAGCAGCTGCAGTCTCCTCTGCCTCTGCCCACCACTCTGCCTCTGCTATCAGCTTGCATTGCTCCCACCAAGACAGTCATAGCCAATCCTGTGCTCCACCTCAGCAACCACATTCATGACATCCTCCACACCATCACGCTGATGGAGGCTGCGCCGCATCCCGACATGACTGATGATGGGGTTAGAACTTCAATGCATTTTTTTTTGCTTTCTCCAGTGCAAGGATGTGTTTCTGTACTCTATTTCTTTGCTTTCTGCCACATGAAGAAGTCAGCAAATGTGACTAGCTAGAGAAAATGGCTGCCCCCATTCTCTTGTTTTCAGAGGCCTCCCCTTTTTTGCTATTGAAACCACTGGGTGTAGGTGGGCTGTAGGTGTTTGTTCTGGTTCTGCTTTTCAGCTGATGATGTTGGCAGAACGTTTCACAGAGTAAAAACGTAGGAGAGTTCTTCTGGAGCTCAACATATCTTAGAAAGTTTGTAGCAGATCAATGCACTGATACTGTTCGTTGCTGGATAATATTTCTTCTTTAATCACTTACAGAAAGCTTGTCAAGCCTTTCATGTAGTCGTTTCGTTTTCGACGGTGTGAAAAATGCAATGTGGACATGAATTCCAAGTATAGAGCCTGCAACATTTCATCTGATTGTTCATAACTATGTTGAATAATGAAAGTGTTTCTATCCTCAGGTGAATTCTCTTCACACATTAGCAGCGTCTCTTTCTGCTTGCATCTATCAAGCACTGTGTGACAGCCACAGCTACAGGTAACTGTTTCCCGAAAGACAACCTTTGCTTGGTTCCAACTATTTTATTCAAATCTTTTCTTTTTGTTGTTTTTTTAGCAGTCAAACAGAAGCTAACCAGTTTACAGGGATGGTGTACCAGGGCCTGTTGCTCAGCGAAAGGAAACGACTTCGCACTGAAAGCATCGAAGAACACGTAACTCCCAACTCTGCTCCTGCACAGTGGCCAGGTAGCTATGCTTCACCAGCCACTGGCACAATACTGTAGATTCATAATAAAACTAATAAAATTGGGACACTCTAAGTGGTGGCTGTTTATAAATTTTTCTTGTCATTATACACTTAATAGTTTGAAATTAGTTAATAATTTCCCAGAAGCCCCACTGGGTGTAGTGGATTAGGAAATAGCAGAAATGTGAGGTTCAAAAGCATGACTGAGGGAGAATATGAATAGCGAAGTGGAAGGAAGAGCAGAGCAGGCAATCTGTGTTTATGCAGAGAGGCAGATGGTGTTCTATAATAGGAGCTCCGTGGCCTCTGGGAAGGAAATGGAAAGACAGAGACTTATCACGGCATCATGCAAATGTTCCATAAATGGCTTCTTTATTGTGCAAAGATGTTTTTTTCAGCTGTGGAAGTTATTATTGCAAATGGAAAGTCAATCTGTTCAACAAACACCATGTCCTCTCTCTGCAGGTGTGTCGTCCCTGATCTCTCTATTGACGTCTGCAAGGGAGGAGGACCAGCCGAGGCTCAGCGTGCTGCTGTGTGAAGCGGTCGTGGCTGTTTATCTTTCGCTGCTCATCCACGGCCTGGGCACTCACAACAGCAATGAACTCTTCCGCCTGGCAGCACATCCTCTAAATAACCGCATGTGGGCTGCTGTATTTGGAGGAGGGGCAAAAGTCATTATTAAGCCAAAGAGGCCTGAGCTCCCACCAGGTAAAATGATTGTTTAGTGGTTAGCCAGTACCTTTTTACTTTTCTTATGTCATAAAAATTCTCTCTCAGGGTCTTCATTATCTGCTTTTATCACTCTGCTCCTCCGGCCGTCTTCCTCTTAGTCATGTGTTGGCTTCTTCCATCCCGAGCTATCTTTAATCACATGGATCCAGCCCACTAGTTCCATCCTTCTGGGGTCTGTCTACATAATAGATACTCACATAGTCTTTTCCTGTTGATGCTCCAAAGTTGCTTCTGCTGCTGGTGAATAGTGTCTTGTGTGAGTGTGCCCTCTGCCCTGTGTCCCAGTGCCAGCTGATTTTGAGGCAGCCAGGCCAGAGGAGTCTCAAGAGACAGGAAGACCAGAGCAGATCAACCTCCCCCCAAACCCCACTCCCATCCCTTCTGAAACCCAGCGCCCTAAGCGACCCCCTCCTCCTGTCTTTAGGGGTGAGGGTCTGGGCACTGAGGCACCTGCAACTAAGACCAGCTGTGAGTAACTAGGCTGGTGGATTGCAGTGCTGGTTTGCAGGATTGCAGTGCATGGTAATTGTACAGGTTTGCATTGTTGCAGATGCTTGACTACACCTCAGTCTCTATTTCTCTCTTGTGAAGCTACCACTGAATGCCCATGACAAACAGCAGAGAAGTGCTATGAAGACATTTGTGCTCTGTGTTTTGATTAGACAGCAAACGTGTGTTCGTGTGAAAGTCTGCGTGCGTGTGTGTGTACTGCATTGCATGTCCATGTTGTAACGTCCTCTGTGCTCATCTTGTCGTGTCACTAAAGCAACAGCTGGGCCTAGCAAGGAGTGTTCAGAGGCCACGGCTGAGCAACCCCCTCAGACTATTTCTGAATCTGAGACTAAACCAGGTACATCTTGAAAGGTTTTATGATCAAGTAATGTTTACTGTGGATTTCAAACTGTTTAATCCAGTTTGTGAAGTAAAATGTTCAAATGGAGTAACTGCAGATGTTTCAAGTAGCATTTGGTGAGGCTAATAATTACATGATAGATTGCTAGTTTCTCTTGTTTGTGGTAGAGATAAGTGTTATTATATTTGTAAAATCAAACCATACCCTGAATGCCCCTGCCATGAAAGCCTAATGTTTGACCACTGACAACATAGAGCTGTCACTAATGATGCTTTTCTGTAATTATCACAATTCTTTATTCAAATGTCTGTGAAAAAAACATTTGTTTGTGTCAAATCTGCTTTATTTATTTATTTATTTTTGCCATTTGAAAGTGCAGAAAAGTTAGAAGAGCCGATTTGACAGATTTGTGGCATAAAGGTGGTCAAAAGCGCTAATCTGAAGAAATATGTTTGCATCCAACACACCCTGAATTCAGTGAACTTGGAATAAAAGTCACAGCTGGGTGTTGCCGAAATCATTCAAAGAAAAGAGTCGATAAAAACATGACAGCGTCCACATTTTGAAAATGGTGACAGCTATGTTCATTCTGAGTGAAGTAGCTAGGCTGTTCTGTGCTCTGGTTTTTATCAGCAAGACAGGATGAAAGGAGCTGGCATTTTTATTCCACATCTGTGTGGAGTCTGAGGTGGCTCTCAGTGAGGCCAAGAGCCTTTTGGAGAAACTCTTTCTGGCAGAGGCAATCTTAAATGTCAGAATGTTGATAGAGATCACTTGTTAAAACTCTGCCCTTTCAAGGGCTGCTGCTATCTTACATGCTTGCCACAGACACATGGCTATATGGAGAGGATTCAGGCTAATGCTTCCCTATCATGCTCTAATTAAAGCCTATTTTAATAAAGATCTGCCACTCAAATCTTTTTTTAGCGCTGTGCATACAGGAAAATATTCGGTACATGGCTACTCAGCACATTGTTCACTGTTCAGTATGTTTTCTCTGTGCCACACTACATCAAATATTTACTGATTGAATTATGCAATGGACTGTGTAGTATCTGTGTGTCTAACTCCACTGTCTACTCTGGTTTGTGTCTTGTCTTGTTTTGTCTGGTGCAATGCCAGAGATAGTCATCCAGGATAATGGTGCAGGTTTGTGCACAATCTAGTGTGTCTTGCCCTGTGTCTTCATCCTAAATGTTTGTATTTGTGCCTTTGTATCTCTCTCTTTCCCAGTTGTGTTGTAACCACGTGTGTTGTGACTGATTAAAGCCACAGCACTGATGTTTTACACAGACATTTTGAAAAGATCAAGGTTATTGTTTACAGTCCACTTGTTGCTATAGATCCTTCTATGTTCCTGCTAAGGTGTGAGTGCAGTTTTCTTTCCCCTACTCTGCTTTTCTTTACCTTTTTTTAGAATGAGAATGATGCTGAGTCTCAGCTCATCGTGGTACAGTTTGCTGATTTCCTCATCAGAGTTCTCAGTCAGAGATGCTGTGTCTTTGTCCATTCCCAGTGACCCCCCCTCAGCCCCAAGCAGAGGATGTGGACAGATACAGACGTAGATTCAACATGAGGATGCTGGTTCCAGGTCGCCCTGTAAAGGAGACACCTGCCACCCCACCTCCTGTGCCAACAGAGAGACCAACCTACAAAGAGAAATTCATTCCCCCTGAGCTGAGCATGTGGGACTACTTTGTAGCTAAAGTAAGAAAATGAATTAATTAAATGAATTCTGTGAGTTCCATTATGTAATTTCCAGGTAGTTAAAACTTTTACTTTTGGTACTGTTACTTTGGGCTTTTGTTTTTCTCAGTTGTCATTATTTCCTCCCTCTCAGCCATTCCTGCCGCTCTCAGACAGCAATGCTTTGTATGACTCAGACGAAAGCGGCGCTGAAGACGATGAAGATGATGATGATGCCTTCCTCTCTGACACACAGATGACAGAACACTCTGATCCCAGCTCCTATAGGTAGGTCATATCTGCTCATATTATTTAATCTAGTTCTGTAGGCTTTGGTTCAGACGTCGATCTGATGTTTTTTTTTTTTTTTCTGCGTTGAATCATAGCTGGGCTTTGATTCGTCTGGCTATGGTGAAACTGGCTCATCACAATGTAAAGAACTTCATCCCGCTCACTGGTCAAGACTTCACAGGTAAACACTCACCCCCTCATTGATGAACAATATCATCCCCTAGCACAAATAAAAGACGTCAGTGCTGTCTTCCACCTGCTAATTCTTTCTATGCATTTCTGTTTCAGACCTGCCAGTCACGTCCCCTCTCAGTAATGCTGTGTTGAAGACTTTAGAGAACTGGGAGCAGCTTCTGCTGGAACGAATGAACAAGTTTGATGGTCCACCTCCTAACTACATCAACACTTACCCCACTGACCTCAGCGCAGGAACTGGTCCTGCCATACTGCGGCACAAAGCCATGCTGGAGCCAGACAACACACCCTTCAAGTGAGCACTGAATCATATAGAGTGTGAATAATACAGATGCAAACAAAACATATGACTTTGGGTCAGGTAAGCGTTTAAACACTTAACAATTTGTTTTCTTGTTTCCGCTCAGATAAAATCGGTCAGGGGATATTTACTTGGACTTGTTTTCCAGTTTTGATTAATTTGAAATCAAAAAATGATTTTTATGCCATTATTTATGCAATCAGTCCAATCGAGACACTCAGTCTCAGTAGGGAGACCTGTCTTTGGGGATCAAAACAAGCATTTTGATTTGAGGCCAACTCTCAGGATACCTCTTAGGAATTTATACATGGTTTTATGGGGAAAACATTTCATTTGGAAAAGATACTCTTATTTCTCGTGGTTCAATTAAAACACAACTAACTTCTGTGTTTGTTGGAATTCACTTGCACTGCACACTTTTGCTTAAACTAGAAATGTGTTTTTTGTTTTTTCTTTTGTTTTCTGAAATTTTATACAAATTTTGGCTGCAAACATTTGCCACCCTCTGGGATCTTTGTCCTGCTTAGGTCAGGAACAACTGGAATGAGAGCACATAGAAGAAATAATTGTTAATGAATCAGATTGAAGAATTAAATTAGCATTTTTAAATAATTGTGCCCTAATTTATGTATTTTTATGTTTTGTATTAAACTGTTGCATAATAATAATGCAATAACTCAAGCTGTGATTTTATATGATTAGTCCATTTAGTGATTTTAAAAATGACTTTTCTTCTTCCAGGACGAAGAACCATCAGTCCTTCCCAGCCCGACGTCTTTGGCATTTCCTAGTCAAGCAGGAAATTCTCCAGGAAACTTTTATCCGTTACATCTTCACTAAGAAAAGGAAGCAGAGTGAGGTCAGAAAACTACATTCATCAAGAATTGTTTGAATTTTTATCTTTTTTACCTCCTATTGGTTTTGAGCACATCTTTAAACACTATAATCAAAACCATATTGTCTTGAAAGTCATATTTTAATGTGGATCTGTCGCATTTGACTAGTAGAATTTTAAAAGTCATCTGGGTTTCTTGACATTACCTCATTCAGCTTTCTTACTTTGTGATCTAAGCTGTTCAGCGAAGCCAACATTAACCAATGACAAAACTGTCGCCACAATAAAAAAATACAAAAAATGATGTTCATCATCATGTTGTATAAAGTCAAAATGACTGTTTAAATCATAAAGCCAGATTTTGCATTAATTTGAATTTTTTTTTTTTTTTTTTTTGCATATCATGTCTGAAGAGGGTTTATTGAGGTCTTTGTTTCGGACATGAAACTTAATTATATTTGGAGCTGTGGGCCATTTTAAAGTCCAGATTTTTACCACTATCAGTTTCGTAACTCTGCTTTAATGCTTTGAGATGTGCCCAACAAGCATTTATCTCTGTTGTCTATGTTTTTGTTGGTGTGATTATTTTTTGTTTTGACTCCTGGGACATCTCAAGTCAAGCACAGGGCAGATCTTTGCCTTCTATGATGTCTGGAATTATTCGTTATTATACAATCGCTGTCATGACCTACTGCCTCCGTAGCTGCCAGTGACAATGTACAGAAAGCTCCGGGAGTTATATTCCCAATCTATATTCTTGATTTTTTGTTAGTTGAGCAGGATAAACCAGATGACTTTATGAAATGAAGCTGGGGCTGTCAGATCCACTGTTCATATCTCCATGTTAAGAAATTCAAGTTATTCTCATTTAATCACCGAGTATTGTAACAAAATCCTGTCAAACCTCTACATTTTCTTTTCATTTCATGGTTTATTTTTCTGTGTTTGTGCATGTGTTTTGTGTTGTGCCATGTTGGTGTGTTCTGTCTATATTGCCTCTGTGTGTTGTGTAGTTTTTAGAGAACCATGTGGACCGTATAAACCAAAACTGCATAGCCGGAGCTAGCAGTCTCTTGAAGGTAGTATAATTCACTGTACCAGTCTAGGCCCTGGCTCTGTCTGTCTAAGAGAGTCACTGAAACGCCAAGCTTGAGGGAACAAAGCCATTAAATATAAAAAAAAAAAAAAAAAATGAAGGAAAAGAAATAATAATTGAGTTGCATGGAATTTGGGGGTTTGCGGGTTATGGTGAGAAGTTGCAGTAAATTGGGTGAAATGCTGGGTTTCTCCTATCCAGCTTGGCCTCTAAGTGACTGCTCTGGCTATTTTTCTGACTTGAAATATCCTCCGAGCTCTTGAGGTTTAGATCTAATGTTTAAATATTCCTCTCACTGGGGCACTTATGACATCCATTCACATAACCTCACGTCTGATCCCTAAAAATAGCACATCTCCCTGTGTGTTGCACTCCTTTCTCCTCTCTAGCTGGACTGATTCTGCTGGACTCAAAAGCAAGTGTTTAACAGGGTTGGCACTGGAGTAAACTTACTAACTTGCATGCTCACTGTCTGGGCTGTGTGAGGCTTGCTAATTGTGCAGTGTTGTCACAGCAGGAACCCAAATCAACAGTCAAAATTGTCAATATTTTCAGTAGCTCCATGGACATACATGTGATTGTTACTCTACTTTTGTCATAAACTGGGATCATTTTTGAGGCAAAGTCTTTACCAAAAGCAATACAAATATTTTCTTTTGTTTCTGTCCTCCTCACTGCGGATGTAAGTTACGTTAAAAAATTTAATAATTATGTTTTCAAAGAGTAGATCGTGAGGCAAACACTTTAAAAAAGGTTTACACACCAGCTACAAATCCCTGATTAAGTTGAATTTCTCTTCTCAGCTGTGATCCGTTGATTCTCTTTGCTTTCCCAGGTGGAGGCAGATCTGGGTTACCCAGGAGGAAAGGCTAAAATCATCCACAAGGAGTCTGATATAATAATGGCATTTGCCATCAACAAGGTCAGTTGTTTCTGTGACATTAAGAAAAGAATAAATAAATAAATATTTTGATCATTTACTGTAATATTTCCGGGGATTCAATAAGAGTCTTCTATGTTATTGTTCACCCTGGTAATTTAGACAAACAAGAAACATCCCCTTAAATTACGACATTGTGTCTTAAATCAAAAGCTGACACTTTTCCTTGCCTCCTTCTTTCACAGGCTAATTCCAACGAGATTGTGTTGGCTTCTACTCATGATGTGCAGGAGGTGGACGTCTCTACTCTGGTTGCTGTCCAACCGTACACATGGATCGGGGAAGACTTTGATAAGGAGTCCCGCAGGTCTGACTTGCAAGAGATCTAATAATTGCTTATTTTGTCCTCACAACACATCCAGGAAAAAAGGGAGTAATGTGAGGGATGTGTGTTATTATTACAGCTCTGACGACATAGATCACCGGTCCTCTCATACCAACATCGCCCAGACTAGCTCCGTCTCCTTCGCACCACCACAGATGGCCGTCTCTGCATCCATGCCATGGCTCGGCAGCGGTCAGACCAGCATGGGGGCCAGTGTGGTAAGAGCTAACTCTCCACAAAAGCATGCACAACAAAAGCACACAGTGATGAGTGTGCGGTTCTTGGTTACAACCTGTAGGGGGAAACCAAATGCTTTCCTGGAGATTGCATATGAAACAGTACAAGAAGACTCGTCGTCTCCTCATTGCAAAGTTGCATTTTATCAGAAAGCATTAATGAATTGATTAATATACTAATATTTAATCTAAATATAAGAAAAACTCAGATTCAAATATAAAATAGCCTCTTCACTCTGCTCTCCGTACATGTTCAGTCAAAGTTTATATTTTTAGTCCTTATCGATGTCAAGCCATTCCGACTAAACAGCTATGCTGCTGAGTCTATAGATGCTGATACAGAGAGAGGGCATGTTTGCATGACAGAGATGGTCCCATGTAAACACAGATAGCAGCAGCTCTCACAGCTGACTACCCAAGGTGCGGATTTGCGTCACACCAACATACAGCCAGGGTTCTCCATGTCCCAGCCACACTGATAAATGTTAAGAGTGATACACTGAAGACAGAGGGTGCCTTAGCAGCTTACACTAGGAGTTTGTTTAGTGTGCAGATGTGGTAGTCACTTTGTTTTAGTACTATTTTTGATATCGTACAAAGGAAAAAATAAACTTTCTTTTAAATTACAATCAGAACAACACAAAAAAACAATACAACCCAAACTTCATCTTTTAAAAATGCATTAACGCTGTAAAAGAAATGCAATATTTTTAAACTTTATTAGTTTACTGAATGATAGTGAAATGATAAAATGATAGTCTTCTCTGTAATGTTTTTTTTTATTATTATTATTTTATATGATATGAGTAATGTTTGTTTCTGGAAACCTGTTGGAATAAATTCTAAATGTAAGGCTTAAAACAACAGTCAATGACTTTTATTATTCTCAGCTGTGATTTTGATTGTTTTTAGATTTAAAATTGTCATTCAGAAAAACTTACCGAGCTTACTGTCATGTGGTCTGATTTACCTGACTGACCAGCACAAACAAATGCTTCACTCCTAACAGAAAGTAGCAACATTTGGTCAAAAAGCAAGAATGAGAGGAAAGATACAATCACAGCCTCAGTTTCGCAGAAATATATGTTGTCTACCACATCATTAGCACAAGTTTTATGTTATATAAGTGATGAAATCACTTGAAGTTTCCTGCTGAAACCATTAAAATAAGCATGTCACGATTCAATCACATTCTGATTATTATTGTAAGAGCAGTAGTGGTACACAGAAGCCTCGCTATCACACATAATGAAATTAAATTGTTTTCCAGATTATGAAGCGGAATCTAAATAATGTGAAGAGGATGACATCACATCCCATCTATCAGTATTGTAAGTGCTATACTTAATTAAAAAACATAAAAAATCACTTTCTCTTTATAATCTGTTGCTTCTCCCCCTCTATTTTCTTCCTTCTTTTCTCTGTTTGTGGATTTATGTTTGCGCTTGTGTGTGTGACTGCACTTCAGACATGACGGGAGCTCAGGATGGCAGTGTGAGAATGTTTGAATGGAACAGACCTCAGCAGCTTATTTGCTTCAGACAAGCAGGCAATGCAAGGGTCACCCGGCTTTATTTCAACTCTCAAGGCAATAAGGTACACACACATACACACACTCACACACACACATGTTCAGATATGTTTGCTGAGATTGTTCTTATTCACCTGGATGAATATTGTAGTGTGGAGTAGCTGATGGAGAGGGCTTCCTCAGTCTCTGGCAGGTCAACCAGACATCATCTAACCCCAAACCCTACCTGGTAAGGTCACCTCTTTCTTTACCTTTCTAGTAGAAAAGGAGAAAATCCATGAATCTAAATGTAGAGTTTTCTTGTGGTATTTTTGCTTGCAGAGTTGGCAGTGCCACTCTAAGACCTGCGGTGATTTTGCTTTCATCACATCCTCCAGCCTGATCGCCACAGCTGGACAGTCTAATGACAACAGGTCAGCATCTGCACTGAGACACACACTCTTTACATCTTTCTCATTATTTCTCACTATTAAAATCCTGATTTATGCATTGTTATCCATAGAAATGTTTGTCTGTGGGATACTCTCATTTCACCTGGCAACACCATGGTCCACGGTAGGAAATGTTAAATAAACCCAGTTGGAATGATGTTTTCTGATATGAGGCCACTTCTCACATTTCTTCCGTCCCATCCTTTCAGCCTTCCCCTGCCATGAGAATGGGGCCACTGTGCTTCAGTATGCTCCCAAACAGCAGCTACTGATCACTGGAGGCAGGAAGGGCTTTGTGTGTGTGTTCGATATCCGCCAGAGGCAGCTGCTACACACTTTCCAGGCTCATGACTCAGCCATCAAGGCCCTCGCATTGGATGCCTTTGAGGACTTCTTTGTCACTGGCTCTGCGGAGGGCAACATGAAGGTAGCTCACGCTTCACAAACACATTTTATTCAGATCATGTGCTGAAGGTGAAGATGATGCCATGCCACACAGTCCGCATTTAGACAAACTTCCTCACAGACCTTTTAGTGAAGTCATTTTGAGTTTAAAAAATTTAAAATGGTTATTCCTGCTGTCATTTATATATCTGTTTCAGTAGTTATCTGTAACTAGTTTGAGATTCTTATCAATTAATAATAAGCTTGAACAGCGGTAGCTGCTGAAAACCCTGAAATAAGTCTAAATAAAGGGAGCCAGCACAGCGGTAATTAAAAACACTTCAGCTTTGAGAGATCTGACTTTTAGCAGGCAGTCGCAATCTCTAATGCTTATAAGTATCAGGAAAAAAAGAGAAGCAGCAAGATTAATCTATGTAGCTGCTTCATCATCGCTTGTACAGAAAGTGCTGGTATTTCACATCCGGAAATACAAGGTACTCTAGCTTCAGCATCCCAACAAAGCTAATCAGTCTCAAGCAGAAACCACTGAGCCAAGAATAGTCTGCCGATGCAGCACTGACCTGCTTTTCTGTTGTTGGCTGTTCAAAGTGCATGTATGCAGAAATGCTGCAGTGTTTTGCTTTTATTTCTCTACACATACAAAACGTGTTTTATCACGTGTTTATTGTTGTCTTGAGTACAGGTATTAACATCCATAATGTTTAAAATACACTTTTTTCTTAGAAGCCCCCCACACATCACTGTAAATGACAGAGTTCATGCAGGACGGTACAAACAGTTTTAATTCTAAATTGAAATACTGTGAAATGTGCCATCAGTTTATGGTGATAAAAATAAGATAAAAAAAAACATACTGTTCACATGCTTCTCGTTTTTTTTCCTTCAGGTTTGGAAGCTAGCTGGCCATGGGCTCATGCACGCTTTTAGCAATGAACATGCCAAGCAGTCAATCTTCCGCAATATCGGTGCAGGTGTCATGCAGGTGGAGACGCGCCCCGGAAACCGAATCTTCACCTGCGGAGCAGACGGCACCCTAAAGATGAGAGCCCTCCCCGACCGCTACAATATTCCCAGCAGCTTGGTAGACATCTTGTAATGTCTGTTTTCACTTCGGAGGCTTCAAAGAGAGAAGAGAAGGAAAGGGAAAAAATGATCACACATATTTAAGACTCTTAGGCGCTGATAGTCTAACTGATGGGGAAAGAGTTGAATGAAAGGATCACTACGCTTTGGGCATCTTTGAGTGTGCAGTGTTCATGGGTTTACCACTGATGTAAGTCATATCCAGAACAACAAACGGAGCTGCAAACATTACTTTTCCCAAAGGCTGAAAACAAAGTTAAAGGCAAAGGTATCATACTTGATTTTAAAGCTAGATTTATTGTAATTTTATTGAAGAATCTCTTCATAGAGTGTGTCCATAGGGAAGCTATGCATGTCCTGTTCTCGTTACGCAGTGCAATCACAGGTCTATTGATAGTGCTCTGTAAAAGTGCTCAAGCAAAAATTTTAAAAGTGTGTAACTGTCGACATTTTGTGCCCACAGCTGAAATCTCTTAGCATCTACTGTAACCAGCACTGTGGTTTGTAATTAAGTCAGTGGTTTCCAGTGTGAATCAAGTTGTTGGAATCTGCATTTTGTTTTAATGGTTTTGCCCCCCTTCCTTTTTGCCCGGCAGTATGGATGATGGTGCATTGTCTCTAACAGTGACACCCCTGCTTCTCCCCCCCAACCTTCTGTTTTACTGGCTGCCCACCGCTCACAGTGGGCTCAGGTTTGGGTTCGACCCACTCTGGACCTGGTGGAGTGTGTGTTCGCACTGCTTTGTCTGCCATCTGTACGCCTGCCCACCCGCCTGCCCTCAAATGCCTGTTTGTGTGGCAGACTCACTGCTAGAACATTCCTACTGGGAGATGATGTGTTTTACTCCTGTGACTGTGATTTTAATGTTTCATCTGTCTGGTCCAAAGCTAAACACCCCACCCACCCACAGCAGAAACACAAAAGTTCACTTCTGGTTTTTGCACAAGAAAATCTAAAGTTGTTGTTTTTGCTTTTTTTAAAAAAAAATTAAATTGATTTTATTATTTAAATTATTTATGGTTGTGTTTGTTCTATCGATTGACCATTCCTTTGTAAAACTACTTAACTTATTGCCTTTTATTTTAGGAATGTAAGAGGTTTTACTGTGTCTGACTGGGAGATGTGCAACACAGTCTACTGTATGTAAGTGTGTGTTACCTCGCTAGTTGTTTTTACTGTCTTATCCATAAGGAATAGATATTTGCACTCAAATTCTGGAGACACTAAAGGTTTATTTCAAATATATAGGTTATTAAAGAAGAAACTGTTATATACAAATGAATGTCTGGCTTTATTTGGCCTAGTAGTAAAGCGTTTGAAATAGTTTTAATATATAAATTATATAAATATAAATATATATATATGAACTACCACAACGGCTTGTACAAACATGAAAGCATTTCTTTATTTTTGGTTTGTATCATACCAGTTTGATTAGTTGTAACTTTTGTTAAGTGTATGTATGGTATTTATTAAAGAGATTTGTGTTTCTCTCCCTCTTTCTGCTCACTATGTGTATTGTATGTATCTTAAGTGTTTTACTAATGGTCCTACTGGTGTGTGTGTGCGCATGCAAAAGCAACTTTTATCACGAGTAAATTATTACCAGGGCAATTCAACCTGAAGATGTGTGAGAGAACAGGTCATGGTCAGTTTTACCTTTGTAAAGTGAATAAATTCTTTTTATTTCATCAGGATGATTTGGCAAAGTTTTGTTTATTTCTGCTTTCGTTTAACAGATAAAAGGGTTCATGCTGCTTCACCCACTTGTCAGGTGGACTATGTAGAGAAAAGTGAAGGGGAAGAAGGCATACATTTGTATAAAAAATGCAATAAATGGTTGACATGCAAAGACTAAATAGAGCAACAGCCATAAAAGTTGAGTTATAGGTTCATCTTGTGAAACAGACCTTTTTGATGGAAGGTGTTTTCAGTCATCAGCTTGAATAAAATGAGCTATGCTGTTAAAAACTGCACTCATTCTTATATTCAGGAAAGTTAGGTTGAGATCTTTGTGATCTGCAGTCTGTCGCCACTTTCACAGCTTCAGTTGAACTTTTATTGGATCAGATTTAATATAAACTTTTCAAAGGCTGGCTTTTATTTCTTTTGTATGATAAATTGTCTGCCATTAAAAAGGTCTTCTTTCAGCTGATACAAATTGAGTTTTCACACTGTTAGTCACTCTAAAACATTCTTTGCAAACTTGATATATATCAAAATCTGTTTTTCTGGAAGGGAAACGGATTAAAAACAAACTTATTAACTCAGAATGAAACATACCACAAGACTTAACACATACTTCTACATGTACAGACCCTACTCTGTTTATAGTAACATTTTACTTTTAACATCTCTATAAGATTTGTATTTTTTTAACATGATATAAAACGCAAGCAGAATTGATCACAGTAGCCAACGCATACCAGCTTCATATCAGCAGAGCTTTACTTGCAGTCTCAGGAAGTCAATGATTGGCAGCTCACATCTTATATGTAGCGCATGAAATGAAGCCTCTGGCTTTAGGCTTTTCTCTCCTTTTGGATTGGCTGTAATTGACAAGTCATCATCCAGACCTAATGAAAGGGGGTTAGCCAACTCCTGCTAGGCCTTGAACCAGAACCAAGCTGCAAGGCGCCATTAATTACTGACGCTCAGCTTCCAGAGAGCAGCTAATGAAAAGCTGTGCTGACTCTTTTAACACACTTATTTCTCATTCTGCAATGGCCAAAGATATGAGCAAGGCCAGGTTAGCATAATGCTAGATGCCAATTTACTGACTGAATAGTTGAGTTGTACAGAGGTCATTTTATGAAACTAAAAATGTAAAGTTCAGTTTTGAGGAATAAATGGGTGTATTTTTCAGATAACTGCTAGAATGGGACAGATACCTGATCATTTTCAGCGAGAATTAAACATTTTGTGCTGCAAATGCATTGTGATAGCATATTCTGCATCCTTCTGTAATGTTCAGCATCTGTTTTTTTTTTTTTTGTTTTGTTTTTTTTTACTCATCAGAGATGAAGTGGACCACATAGAGCCTGACATAACTCTGGTCCCACACGTACAGGTGTCTGTCCTTCGGGCTATAAGAAAGCATTGCCAGAACTCCACCAGGAGACCTCAAATCAAAGGTCATATTTACTGGCTTTCCCTTCAGCAGGTCAAAGGCGAATGTGACTCTGGTGTCCTTGGTGTCGGTGACATACAGGACACCACAGGCGATGAAGCTGTTACCGGCCTTCGTTCGGGGGTAGGTGGTGTTTATGTACAATGTCACAGAGAAGGTCTTTTGGTCCAGCTGAGCCACCATGATGCTCTCATCCAAACTAGATGCAAAGATCAGCCACAAGCCATTTTCATCCGCTGCAAATTTGAAGTAGGTCTTGGAGTTTGGGAGCAGGTAGGCGAGGTTGTGATACAAGGCGTTTTCTACAGAAAGAGTGTGAAGCATCTTGGTTTGGAAGTCAAATCTGTAAACAAACAAAGCCCATAAAGTTTTTATCTGGACATAAACAAAGAAAGTTAATACAATTAAAATCACATAAGTCTGCCGAACCCTTTCATTGGCTAACCTGGCAATGTTAGGCGTGCTAGCAACATGATAATAGAAGGAGCCATTGTGGACAGTGTGACCACAGCCTTGGTAGTACTTTCTGACATCCACAGTGTCACTGCTGTTGTTCTGGAAGCTAGCCACGTTTCTATACTCCTTCACCACACGACCTGTGAAAGACCAAGAAAATATTCAAAGTACTACTGCAAGTCTACTGGGGGCCTTATAAGACCTGCAAACAGGGTGAAATGAAGTATCCATGCTGACCAGAAAAATGTTCTGCCACCCATATTCTCTCATCGGTCAGCTGAGCAGTATCTTTCATCCATGTTCCAAATGTGGTGTCCATCTTTGCCACAGTTCTGGGATTGATCAGAGACTTAATCAGGCATTCTGCAGGGAAAACAAAACAACATCTTGAGATGTTAAACTCCTCAGATCACTGCTTTACAGAATCACTTATCTGGAAACGCACCGTTCTTCTCAGCAGGCTTCCTGTGTTGTTTCACAGCCTTCTTAACAGGCAAGGTCTCGTCATTTGGAATTGCATGTAACAATCCTGTCAAGAACAATGTCATCTTACTTTATTCAGGGCTTGTGTTCGGCTAAATGGTCTCACAAGGCTTCTATTTGCTGATCTGCAGCTTTTAGCTGGCCGCAAAGCTTTTATTAAAGGTTTTTACAAGATTCTTTTTTTTTTTTTAAAGTGAATAGACATGTTAAGTTCCGAAGATTGTTCGGCTCAAGCCAGAGGCACAAATGGTTTAAGAGCAGTGAAGTATATGTTCAGTGTTCTTACCCAGAGTATGAGTTGCCTGAAGGTGGGCTCTGTGGTGCCGTGTTCTGGGAGGCCCAGGAGGACCTGGAGGTCCAGGAGGTCCAGGAGGTCCTGGAGGACCAGGAGGACCTGAGTAGAAAACAAAGTACAGGAACTAAACATTTCCCATCCAAAATTATTTTTACTTTCGTGATGTCCTATGTTTGGATATTTTTTCATCTGTTATCTTTTTTCATTTTAATTTGTTGTTAAAAGGTTTAAAGGGGTGAAGCTCTCCTTACCTTCAACAATGACTTCATTGGATGTTTGAACCATCTCTCCCGGTGGACCAGGCTCTCCACGGTCTCCCTTTTCTCCTTGTTCCCCTTTCTCACCAGGTGGCCCTGTCAAGCACATTATGTAATATACCTAAAAGATTGTACTTAGGATCGTAAGACACTCTTCTGCTTTGTTAAAATCATGAATCCCTCCACTGATTTGCTATGAATCGTGCAGTTGACTGTGAGGAAGAACAAGAGACATTTCTATTATTCATTTAGCCAAAGGCCAAAACCACAGACAGAAATAATATTAGCTGAGAATGTGACATCCCCCCCATTCATAAGTAACAAGTAGAAAGCAGCATGAATAAATATCTCATTCGAGACCATTTAAAGCGTTAAAATTAAAGGAAACAAGTTGAGCATGTGACTTTAAGTGACTGTGTCATCATAATATATGTGTATTTCTGCCTCTAGGTCATACTCAACCCTGAGATTGTTATATTTTACCAGAACTTTTCCACTAAAATGGCTTTCGTTGCTTGAAGCTTTTATAAACACAGATAGAAGAGAGAGGATGAGAGGCGCTCAATCTTTCTGTACCTTTTTTCCCTCTTTTTCCGTCCGCCCCGGGCAATCCATTCAGTCCAGGAATACCATCAGTCCCATTGTGGCCAGGCAAACCATCTGCACCAGGCAGACCTACAATAATAGAAAGATTTCTCATTAAGAGCAGAGTGGATAAAACATCCACTAAATATATGGGTCACTGAATTTCATCGCGCTTACATAGAGTTGGGAAAATTCATGCGCACACTCACCTGGTGGTCCTGGAGGTCCTGCAAAGCATAATTTAGAGATGTTAGAGAGTAAAAAAGGATATATTTCATGTTTAAAGGTACTTTATATGAGTAAGACATACCAGCTATGCAGACTCCCTTGGTGCTGTTGCAAATGTCGATCAATAATTTGATCTGGCAAAGAAGATGGAATATCATAATTTAAAAATACAGTGGTAGATTTAAATTCTTCCTTTTCATGTGTATTTTGTTGCAGCATTTTTGTGATTATTGCAGTTTAAACTGTTTCTGTACACAAGCTGAATGAGAATTGCATGATATTCAAATTAATTAAGCTGTCAATTTGAATATAAATATAAAATAGATTTACATAGTAATTATCATCTGAAATATAATTGATGTAAAATGTATTTAGAAATAGAAGTATCTCATCAATGCACTGTTTTTTCCATCACTGCATCATTTTTAATCCTCTGTAAAAGTATTCTGCTTTTGGAAATGTACAGTATTAAGGCACTAAAGCTAGATCTGTTTTAATTAGTTTCATTTTGATGCATCCATAAAAACCTAGAATCATATTGTATTTGGTGCTGAGGACATTTTCAATTAAACAAATGAGCAACCAATAGACTTGCATTATTCATGCACCGGATGGTCACAAGGTCATTTCACATGGGAATCCAGTCCCATTCAGCAGTGACATTATGATGTAAGACAGTTTATTTTTTAGAAATGTTTATCAGTTTTCTCAATGTTATACAGACTTCTCACTCATCTCACCGGAACCATGGAGTAAGTCATCATCATCATCATGCCGTCCTCCATTTGCTCCTTATGATAACGATGGCCATGTCGGTGCTTCATCCTCTCTGTTTCCTTTCCAACCTCCTGGCTGGCTTCCTGCAGGTGGATCCCCTTTCCTTCATCTTCATAGTTCTCACGCTGGAGCTCCTTCTGCAACTCTTCGCTTCTTTTGTTCCTAGAGTACTGGTACTGTGTGTGTTCCCCTGCACTCGCCTGCAGCCCTGCTGGTCCTCTTGGCACCTCCTGGAGGAACTCTACCACGGAGCTCTGCTCCACCTCCGCCAGCCTTGCCTCCGTCTGCTCCAGCCTGACACATTGTTGGCTTTGTTGGACTACAAGCACTAGAAGGCCTATTGAGTTAATCAATGCCAAAACACATGTCCCGTAGAGCATCATCCGCTGTGGGATAGTCATGCTGGGCGTTGGGATCCACATGGTCACCACTTCAGCGCCTTTCTTCTGAGGGTTGCCTTCTAACCTCCGCATTCACAGGGGAATACAAGTGCAGTACACCAGCCAAAATAGAACAGGAAAGGTTGGATTTATATTTAAAAGCTGTAACTAAAAATCAAACCGACTACAATCATACAAATCCAACAAGGACGAAGATCTTTGTTGTCATCTCCGGATCATTTCCCCACAAGTCCAGTCAGCTTTTGAGTCTGTGCTCCACCCGGGTGGTCCATCTAAAGGCTGGCTGGTAAATACAGTGGTTGTTATGTTGTTCCGCAAGGGGAGAATTGGTTGTGTATGTGTGTGTGTGTATGTGTGTGTGTATCCAAACCAGCAATGTGGGAGTGGGCATTACACAATCTTCTGGGCTTGTCTGGGAAGAAACCCCAGCCTGTTCAGTCACCTGATTTATATTCATCACAAAGCATTCTACAGCACTGCCGTGGGCAGACTGACATCACACACAAACACACACACACGTACATATGTATGGTGCACATACAAAAGCGCACACATACATAACACACACTAGCATGCAATACAGAAGATAAAGTGACTCCTCATTGGCATCATCATCATCCTCATTATCATTGCTGTTGTTCACATTTGAAATTAAAAGAAAACATTTTACATCAAAGTGCATCAGTGTCACCACGAATCCACAAACTTGGTGCATCTCATTCTTTTTCTCAAGTCCTGTGTCCTCCCTGAACCCCCTGCCCCCACGGCTCTAATCCTTTCATATCCGAGAAGCAACAATGACCCATTTCTGTTCCTTTTATTTGGAACAGAACAGTGACATTTCGTGTGAAAGTGACATTTTATTAAAAAGAAGAAGAAGAAGGAGAAGAAAGCAACCCAGCTCTAACTGCTCAAAGTTTTTTCCACCCTTGGTGTTACCTCTCTTTTTACTTGTACACTTTAATGTTGTTCTGTGTTTTTATTTGGCCTCCTTGGTGCTATGAAGCAGATCCATCTTGCTGACCTATTTGCTCTTGCAGCCATGCTTCATACAAGCTTCACACAGGAAGGAAGAAAGAAGCAACATTACCGTCAGATTCAGGTCCTGAGCCGAATCTGCAGTGTGTTGGCTTGTGCTTGAGGCTGTAGGTCACTGACGGCCAGTTGTTGGACAGCTTGAATTACTTGAACAGATGTGTAACTGTGTAAACATAGTTTTAAGAACACAGTGGATGTTCTTTTATTGTGTCTTCTTAATTTATCTGAGCTCAGCCTATATACAGAAAAAACAGCTTTTTCTTAAAAAAAAGAAACATGACAGCAGAATCATTTGGCAAGTTTTGTAACATTTAGATTGTTTCATGCCAACAAAATCCTGTCTGGGGTGGTCTTTGCTAAAAATTTGTTGGTTTTGTGTCCTCCATCCTGCAGTACAGCTGCTGGGAAAGCCTTGTTGTTTTTACTGCACACCTTGAGAGACTCACATCCATCTTGATTCAAGTTCAAGTTTATTTATACAGCACATTTATTCCTGCAAGCATTAAAATTTTAAACAACAGTATATAATTTTTAATTTTTTATTATATTTCTCTCCAATGTGTGAGCCATGTCAGGCATTTGTGTGGTCATGTTTTTCACATTTTGATGTGTTCTTCGTTTTGTGTATGTATGCCATGCTGCGAACCAGGCTGTGAACGGAATTGCCCCTTGGGGATAAATAAAGTTTTCTGATTCTGAAAAATCAGTAAAAACAAAAGCACAAGATCAAAATAAGAAATTAAAGCAATAAAATCTTAGTCAAGACAAATGATTTTATCCTCTTTTTAATGTTTGTTAGCCTAAGAGAGTTAACCTGCTTTGGATGTGAATTAACTGAAATGAGGTTTTCTCTAATATGCTAATATTCTCTAATATCCAACAAGTATTATACAAGCACTATATATGTAGAGAAAAAGTAGTAAAGCTGCTCTCTGCGGATCTCCCATTATTTTGGGAAAGAACATTTGGTGAGTGAGTTCATCTTCCAGCTATTATCATATCTCCTTGCAAACCATGCTGTGGCCTTTTAAATCTGAGAAGTCAGATAAATTTCTCAAGGTTACTCAGGCAAGTCACACAGCCTATAATCTATCATTTCAACTCATGTAGGCTTGCTTTTACTGCATGTAGTACCCTATAGATTTTTTTTACTGGTTTAACCACATATGTGTTGTATCAATACCCAACACAATATTTTAGCTACTTCATGGTTGACTTTATAGCTTAAACATGTTAGCATAGCATTAACAGCATGTTTAACAAGCCTAGAATGAGTATTTTCTGAATAATTAAGGAATTATGCAAAGCTAAGGAAGACTTCATATATGTCATCCTCATCATTTATTTAATTTTGATTTAATTTAGTTTGTTGGCTTTTCTATTCATGTGAAATAAAAACAAAGATGTGGTCAGCCACAACACTGAGCTGTTGCTGCTGCTTAATCATGCGGAACAATCTTGGTCTAAACAGTCATACAGGGCTGCGTTATCGAGGCAGGGCCCCAGCGCACAGTCAGCCGTTTGAACGGCACACATTCTTGGACCCGAACGTGGGAAGTGAATGAATTCACAAAGTCCTTTATGCAGAATGAGCAAATATTGCAAAGGCAGAGACACATCCTGACAGCATGGGGTTTGTCACAAACTACTTAAAATACATGTATGTAAAGAAAGACACAGAGGATGGAAAGAAAATGATTTTGCAGTGGTTTAAGTCTGAACACAACTGCGAAAAAAGATAACATGATTTTTAACATATTTTTCAGTATATTTTTATGTGTTGCTTTAATATGAACAACAGCTGAAAATCTACATTTATAGTATAATAGTGATGATGAGGCTGAGTTGGAGAATATCTGTACTTTATCCGACTCCTCTCATGTGCTGTCTGGGTGCTTGACAATATTATAAATATTATTTTACTCAAATATGGAAGAACCTGTGTGAAACTTTGTGTGAGAAAATAATCACAACATATTCTGTTACTAACAATACCCTCCAAAAAAAACTTTTCTTAAAAAAAAGAAACAAAGAAAGAAACATTTTAGATTTTTTCCAATGAAAAAAAGAGAACAGAATCAGAGAACTTTCTTATCATATCCTCATGATTGAAATTTCAATAGCTGCCAGTGAAACAGAGTCTATAAAAGCAGAAAGTAAAATAAAACAATATAAAATCTTTACAAGAATATGATAAATATAATGTCAAGAATACAATAAAATTTACACACAAAGGCATCAACCAAACAGATCACAAAGACAAACTTCACAGAAATAATGCAGGTGTTGCCGTATTCTCACAGTCCAGCTGTTACTGGGGGGTTTCCAACTACATTCTTTTGATGTTCAAAAGATGTGCAATGTTTCTTATCACCAAAATGTCAAATACAAGCTCAGACCATCATGCATCCACTGAGTCCTGTACACTCAAGGGCACAGGCACAAATCCAACCCCTCAAGGTCTGCAGTGTATTGTTTACCATTTTCCTACTATGTTGTGGCTTTTGTATTACCCTGACCTGGCACGTAACCAGCTCTGACTGCCTATAAAGAGAAAGTCTAGGCAACTTTTTTTTCATTTACGCGCATCAGGCTTCAGAAGCTGCACTCAGGTTGTTTCAACTCTTCTTTCTTATGGATCTGATCTCTGCTTGCGAACGGACGATGACTCCTGTAGGTCTGGATGCTGTGGTGGCAGACTTAGTTTCCGTGTCCTCAAATGCAACCACTGGCTTATCACCTGGTGTCCCCACGGCAACAAGAGCCCTCATACTGCTTGTCTGTTTTCTGTTGGTTGCTTGGAGCCACAAACACAAGAAAACTGTACCAGGTAGGTTCTGTGTTGTCCAAGTTTTGCACTGAGTTTAATACAAACTGAAATTCATTGATTTATTGTCACTGAACAGGTCCTTCTTTCTGTCTGGGTTTGGGGCCACTTCTGTCATATTTGAGATTTATCTGGACTGGTATTGGCACGGCAAGTAACTACTATAACACCAAGTATGGAGACATTGTTAGAGTTTGGATCAATGGAGAGGAGACCCTCATACTCAGCCGGTTTGTTTTATTTATTTGAACTTATATTATAAACAAATAGCGAACAATTTAGTCCAATTTGTTGAAAAAAATCTGCACACTTTTTTTTAATCAGGGCATCTGCAGTGCATCATGTTCTCAGGAATGGGAAATATACCTCTCGCTTTGGGAGCAAGCAGGGACTCTGCTGTATCGGCATGAATGAGAAAGGGATCATTTTTAACAACAATGTGTCTCTGTGGAAAAAGATGCGTGCCTATTTCGCCAGAGGTAACATGAAACTGTACACCATGTTTGGAGGTTACCGATGTGCAAATCATACCATCAGCATAAATCACAAAACCCTGTCCGTCTCAGCCCTAACAGGTCCAAATTTACAGCAGACGGTGGAGGTCTGTGTGTCTTCCACTCAAACTCACCTGGACGGCCTGGACAGTTTGGCTCACGTGGATGTCCTCAGTCTGTTGCGCTGCACAGTGGTCGACATCTCCAACAGACTCTTCCTGGGTGTGCCAGTTAATGGTGAATGCATTTAATGCACATTGTGAATAAATATTTTCTAAACAAAAATGAGGGATCCGTAAACACTGTGAACTAATCTGACTGTTGTGTTGTGTTTTTGATAAACTATGAGCAGAGAAAGAGCTGCTGCTGAAGATTCAGAAGTATTTTGATACATGGCAAACTGTGCTGATCAAACCCGACATCTATTTCAAGTTTGGTTGGATCCACCAGAGACACAAGAAAGCAGCGTGAGGGACTCATTTATTTTGTTTTAATGTTATGCTTCCATCGTCATATGTTTCCTTTTTAGGTATTTATTTATTAAAAAAGAATGTAAATCAAATAAAACAATAGTTAGAGTAAGAAAAATTGATTTTACTTATCTCTTACTTATAGCCAGGAGTTGCAAGATGCAATAGAAAGTCTTGTCGAACAGAAGAGGAGAGATATGGAGCAGGCAGATAAGCTGGATAACATAAACTTTGCAGCAGAGCTCATATTTGCACAAGTAAGTCTTCTAATGTCAGGATCTTCTTCCTTTTATTTTTCTTTTTTGTTTTCAACAGTGTGAACCAATTTAGTATGTCGTGTGTTTTCAGAGCCATGGTGAGCTTTCTGCTGAGAACGTGAGGCAGTCTGTGCTGGAGATGGTGATCGCAGCACCAGACACTCTGTCCATCAGCCTCTTTTTTATGCTACTGCTCCTTAAACAAAATTCACATGTCGAGCTGCAGCTGCTACAGGAAATAGACACTGTCATAGGTGAGTAGCTTGGAGAGTAAATCACTAATCAAACACAGGCAAGGTCAAGTTGTGTCTAACAATGTTACATGTCTTGCATTTCGAGCGCAGCAAAGGCAGCTGTCACCTAAATAAAAAAATGGGAGATTAGCATGTTTTAATGTTTTAGCTTAGGTGAGAAGTATCATATAATATTGCAAAAATGTGAAACATATGTTAGAACATGTGGTGAAAAAGTGGAATATACATAATATTTGTATTAATTTAATTCTCCCTGCCTTTCATATACCCAATATCATAGTAATTCTTGTTTTCAGAATAAATTTAAGCCAAAGGCGCAATACTGGAACATGCTAATCAAAAGCAATAGACACACACACACACACAGAGAGAGAGAGGTGTTACAATAAAAGTTATTAAGTTATAACCTGAAATGCTTCCGGTTTTTAAAATAAAATATCACATTATAATGAAATAAGATTTTTTTTTATTTGGGTGACATAATTTCTGAACGCATTGTTGAGAACAGACAGCTTTCTGTTTACTAAAAAACAGCAAAAAGTGAACTTTATGACATAAGATTTCTTTTGAAATAATAAATCTTTTGCATTTGATGCAATAAAAAATACTAGGCAGCAAACACCAGACTGTTGTCTCGCTGCAGGTGAGAGGCAGCTTCAGAACGACGACCTTCAAAAGCTGCAGGTGCTGGAGAGCTTTATCAACGAATGCCTGCGCTTTCACCCTGTGGTGGACTTCACCATGCGTCGAGCCCTCTCTGATGACATCATAGATGGCTACACTGTACCGAAGGGCACAAATATAATATTAAATACTGGTCGCATGCACAGGACAGAGTTTTTCTACAAACCCAACGAATTTAGTCTGGAGAACTTCCAAAAAAATGTGAGTACAGAGAAGGAATATCAAGTTAAAGCAATAAAAGAAATACAAAGTATAAAACACAGAGCTCCATTTTTTTCATTCAGTTGTTAAATATGAGCAACGTTAACACATTTGTGTACAAGTTAAACATATAATAGTATAAATGCCTGATTTCCTCTCTGGTTTGATGTGTTACTCCCCTCTTTGAACCAGCTGCACCATTTCAGTCTAAACACACTTAAATTGTGCAAATGAAATCAATTTTAGTATTAAATTATTTCACTTTTATACCTGCTGAAGAATAATCTTATAGATAGATTTTTTTTTAAGGTAATCTAAATACCTTTTTTTTTACCTGCCCTTCCTCTGCATGCTGCTGCCCTCTTCCAGGCTCCTCGTCGGTACTTCCAGCCATTTGGTTCAGGCCCTCGCGCCTGTGTAGGCAAGCACATCGCCATGGTGATGATGAAATCCATCTTGGTGACCCTGCTCTCTCAGTACTCTGTCTGCCCCCACGAGGGCTTGACCCTGGACTGCCTCCCACAGACCAACAACCTTTCCCAGCAGCCTGTAGAACATCATCCAGACTCCGACAACCTCAGCATGACATTCTTACCAAGACAGAGAGGAAGCTGGCAAACTTAGCGGTCCCAATGATTTTAAATGGATTATATACATATGCTTTTCATTATTTCACTTATCTAATGATTGTACAAAGCCAAGTTGTTTTCATTTTGTTGTGCATATCCTGTGTTTCTACTGACTTGTGTAAAATGTAAGTTTCTACTGTCGACAAAGTAAATGTAAATTATTATGACAGAGTTATGGATTCTTTCTTTCTTCTCCCTTAAAGAAACATATTTAGACTCATTAAAAAAAAGTTTCACTGTTTTCAAAATAAAAAAAAGACATTATTTTCCATAGTGGAACACATTTTAAAACAGAACATTTGGAGCAGGGGTGTCGGAGTCCAGTCCTCGAGGGCCGGTGTCCCTCCAGGTTTTTGTTGTTTTCATGCTCCAAAACAGCTGAATGAAATTAATGAAAAGTTTGACAAAAACCAGTTGGATCCATTTGATTTGCATCAGGTGTGTTAGTGCAGGAAACAACAAAATCTGCAGGATACCGGCCCTGAGGACCTGACTTTGACACATGTGATTTGGAGTAAGTCAAGTCGTGTCTCCTGCCCCCTGGTGGTTATCTTTTGCACTGAAATGATTCTAGTATCTCACTGTAATAAACCACACATATTGAAATTATTTTTTTTTTCTACTGATATTAGGGGATTGAAAACTAAGAAAATATATTTTTATTTATTGTATAGAGTCAGGCTTTAAAAGATATGTACCTACACAGACAATATGGATAAACAGTACTTTACAAAGAGATTATTCAACTTATCATCATATTACTTGCCTGGCATTGTTTTACTATATCTTAATTTTTATATTTGCTCATAACATTTTTTTTTCAGTGATGGCACCACTTGAGACATTATTTTTTGTATAGGCACTGCTGTCGTATTATTTGTAAGTGTGAGTTTTGTGTTTTAATATTTGTGGGCGTCACAGGGTGTGGATTTGGAGGAGTCATTGGGTAATAGTATGTTATTTAATATCATTTTTAATGTTAATCACTTTATGCTACTTTTTAACTGTACGAAAGGTGCTCTATAAATGAAGACAGATTGAATGAAATGTAAAAAATAAAAACAGAAGAAGTCTTATGATGGACTGTCAACTCGGGTGCTAATTACTGGAATGGGCCCCAGCTTCCCTGTGACCCAAAACAGTACAGAAAGTGAATAAATGAAACAAGAAAAATCCAATCCATCTTTTTAAGAGAATGTAAAGTGAAGAAAAAGTGCATAAAACTTTAATGAAACCAGTAGAATAAAATATTACTGAGAATAATGAGAAAATATTACTGAGAAAATATTATAAACTGTGAAATTGGTAAGATCTTTAATCAACATAATCTCTTTAATCCACTATCAAAGGAAGTTTATTGTGTTCGCAGCTATTAGTCAGGAGAGGGCACCACAGCATATAACAAGATTGTAGTCTTATTCTTCAGCACATCTTAAATAAAGTTGCTCTCTCTTTGGGTTAATCTGCCAAAGACATTTTGAACACAGATGCTTCAATCTGCAGCCTTTGGTTCAACTCTCCAATACTGTACATGACTGTACAGGGTCATGTAAAACTATTACATAAGCTCTTTTTACAAATAGTCATTCATTCGTTTAATTAATCTAATTCAGAGTTGAAGTGAAGTTGAAGAATATCCTAACAATTAGCAAGGGAGAGATTTTCCAAATATTAGTCATTGAAAATGTGTTTGAGAGATGGCATTTCTAAATGAGGATGTGCAATCAAATAGGGTTGTCATTCATGTCAGAGTTTCAGCTGTGCAGTACATTCGTTCAGAGATGTCAGCCATCTATCTGAGATGCGAGACAGCAAAACATCTAGAAAGAAAAGCACAATCTCAATTCTACTGACACAAAACCACCTGGGATCTGCTTGTGCTGATTGCATTAAAAAGAAAGCAGACACAAGCTAATCGTGAGCTAATAAGCATCTGCAAGGAACTGTTTCACCACTTCAGCCACAACTTTACAGGCTGGTTATAAATCTGTGTCTGCAGTGAGATTGTTATTTCACTGTAAGATGTAATGTCTGCCCATTTTCATAAAGTTGCCGTTGTGATTGTTTGCTTTGTTACTTCATGTGCAAATGAGCTCTTTAGTCTCTTTGATGCAATTTATTCAATACATTCTGATTGACCTGATGAATGAAATCCTCATTTTGAATATGGTTATTCTCACAAGCATTACTGCAACTCTGAAGGTTAACTTTGACTTAAAAATGTTAGCAGGGAATCACTTACTCTTATAATAATCTCCAACACTTTTCTATGAGGAAGAATTAAGTCATTAACAATCCAGGAAGAAGCTGAGAAACAGGTTGATGAAGTTACTGCTCCTCTGTTCATCAGACGCACTAGTGCATTTAGAAAATAATTAGTTGATATGAACTATTTATAAAAAAAAAAGTTTAAGTAAACAAATTAAGTATTTTTACTCTTTTAAGTTTGAGTCCATCATTGAGTTCTTGCTAGTTCCTGTCTAGATGCTAGTGTACAACTCAAAATCACTTTGTTAGTCTATCAGGACCTTAAGATGAACAGAATCATCAGTAAAGAGTGACTGAAGTGTGGACAGCCAGCAATAAGGACAAGCACGAGGTGGTATAAATGAATAAGTCAGCAGAGTTATATTAGTTGACGTGCTATTTCCCAACAACAGCTGACAAATGTGTTAACATGTACTGTCGGGTACAGGCTTAGCTTCAGGGTGAAAGGATGCTGTAATTATCACTTCCTCACTTCAGGGCCTTAATACTGCCAGTCATCATCATCATCATCATCATCTATCTATCTATCTATCTATCTATCTATCTATCTATCTATCTATCTATCTATCTATCTATCTATCTATCTATC
>JBAMHX010000001.1:9105498-9120015 GCA_037177515.1 Pseudomugil tenellus
TATACATATATATATGATATCTTGTATAGTAGAGTTTATTAGGTACATATTTTTCATTTTTATTATTATTATTATCACCCTGCCAATCTTGTAATTTGCTTTACTTTAACCTTAAATACAATACAATTTGAAACAGATAAGTCTCTTTCTTAGTAGTGAGATTACCTTCTAATTATTTAAGTTAGAGTATGATGGTGTTGCTGATGGTTGTGCATTAAAACTAAATTCCTAATCTATAATAAAAAGACTTATGTGCCAAGAAAAAGAGTGAAGTGTCCATTTCTCAGCAATATTAGTTCTGTTTCAATTTAATATTATTGGTTATTGTAGCAGGCTGATGCACTTTGTCAAACAAAGCTGCTGTAGACTAATAATATGCTCTCTGTCTCAGGCAAAATAGCTCTGTGCTTCTAGTCAAGCCCACACAGCCCACACACTCACTCTCCACTTCTCATCAGGTCAAAGAAAAATAGTGCTTTATTGGGAGGATCAAAGAAGCTCATCTTGGCGTCATTACTGGCATGTATTTTTTTGCCTCTACATCATTGCAGAAGAAAGTCATCATGGCAGTCAGGCTTGCAACATTTGCACACAGTGTCAAAGATAAGTGAGCCTTGGGCAGTATAGAAGGCCAATGCCATCTGGTGCCTGGAGTTCATGCTGAGCGGCAGTACGCTCCACACCTGGGACGATGGTAATGCCTGCAAATGTTGTCAGACCACCAACAGCATACCCACCTGCCCCCACACACCACCTTATCATTGTCTCACAAAAAGTGACTTAGGTTAATAAAAACTGGAACCCACTCTAGAATCATTTCACAAACTTTTATGTCAGGAGTACATTGTGCTGAATGATTCAACTAATTGTTTCTTGATCTGTCCAAAGCACCTTGGTTCACTAGTGGATTGTTGTGAATATAAATATATGAAAAACATTTACATTGATGTTTAATTATTTCCTGTTTTATCTTAGAATAAAAAGGTAGAGCTTCACTGTATGAGATACATTTAATATTCTCCTCTTTAAAAGATAATAATGTTTGATGTGATCATCAGAACTTACTAAAAATATAATGTAGGCTAAACTGGGCCTCAAACACTTACTGAGAATTCTGCATCTTTGCTAAAGAACACAGGGTGAGACATGAGAACCTTTCTAATTCATGCCATGTATTAGCTCTATCAAGTCCCTTATATAAAGGATAAAACATCCAAAAACAAAACTATTACTGAAGTAAAACAGAAAAAAGTAGTTAAGAGATGACTCTATGCTCTCTGGAACTGATGGAAACCCTCTGATATAAAACACTGTCAAGCACAGCTTTTGCTTTTATTAAAAAGTTATGAAAAACAAAAAGTCATCCAGAATAAAGTAACTGTTTGTGTGAATAAATGTTCTCATTGTGTACCAACACTTTGCTCTCAGGCTGCAGGTTTACTTTCAGTTCCTTGAGTCTCTAAAAGTACTATGGGAAGCCTTCAGTTATCAGGTCCATTTCTTATGAAATCAGCTCCCAGTTTGGGTTCTGGAAGCGATCACCTTCTCTACCTTTAAAACTGGTAATTCTGCTAAACTCTCTGGGTCTTTTTTCCTGTTAAAAGGGATTTTGTCCCGTCTCCTCTACATGTTGGACAAAACCTTGAAGATGCAATAGATTTGTTTCACTTGGATTGACTGGACTATATTGAATTGGATTAAATTAAACTATTTTTGTAAAATCCACTTGTAAATTAAAACTGGTGCTGAACAAATAAAGCTGAATTGAATTATTCCTATCACATTATAAAAGTAGCATTTTCTGGCCTCATGCCTACACGAGTCATGTACAGTCTGAAAAAAAAGTAAAACTAAACATGATGAAGAGACCACACAATGAAGCTGCATGAAGCCTTTTGTGTAAAACAATTATTTTTAAGGTAACAAAGTAAGTTTATGTCCAGAGATAATTTAAGAATACAGTATCAGAATAGCTTAAATTTTCAACACTTTAATATTATATTTGACTTTATTTTCTTCATATGAGGAGACACATCTGTATTAAAGTTTGCAAAGAGCTGCAAAAAGTTTAATTACTGTTATTTATTTCATGTTAATATTCAGTGTTCTTATGCTGTTCCTAAGCCACTGAAGTCATTTTATCCTTCAGACTTTAGCCTCAGAATTAAATTCTGAAACTATGCTTTTGAGGGTTTCTATTGCATTTATCTGTATAAAAAACCATCCCTAGTGATTCACCCAAGGACACTCTTACATTGTGAGTTTCAGAGTTGGAATTAATAATCAAGAATAAAGATTTTTTTTTTTCTTGAAAGGCTGCTGCTTGTTAAGCAAGCATAACATATGATATGCCAAAGCTTCTTTTGCAGTCATACAGTGTTGGAAGTCTCGCACCAAGTAGTGAAACAAATAAATGACAATGGAAAGAAAATATGGACAAAACGTGTCTTTATTGATCATGTAAACACATGACCTAATATAAATGTGCCCATTTCCCAAATTATCCAAAACACCTTAGAAGCATTTATGATTAACTGACAGATAATGCATGTTTGATTTGATGGTATCCAGTAAGAGGTCATGGGATTTTTACTGCTGGAGATGAATTTCAAGTTGCTGTGAATGAGTCTTTCCCATTCCTCTGCTAAAACACAGGCAGCACTCTTACCAAGAGACAGAGAGGGAGGGAGAGAGGAAGAGAGTAAGAAGAAGAGACAGCACTTGCAGCATACAGAAAGAGGTAGAGAAAGAGTTTGAGTGGAGGGAGCGAGGAGAGGCTGAGTGTGACAGCACCAAATGAGAGGCAGTGGAGGAGGCAGAGGAGGAGGAGGGACAGAGTGGCAGGAAAAGGGGGAGGGAGGAACTGAGAGTGGGACGGACTGAGAGGGAGTGAGGGGAGGGAGCATCAGAGACGGGAAAGTAGATGAGAGGCAGAAGTAAAGAGGGAAACTGAGTCAAGAGCGCAAAAAAGAAAACAGGAGGATATCTCAGCAAATCAGTCCAGCAGCATTTCTCTCGCTGCTACAGGGATCCAGGCTGGGAGGGGAAGATTAGCAAGTAAGGAGGAGACAAATTTTTAAAAAAAAACACACAAGTCGAGCTTTTTGGTTTTTTTTTTCTTTGGGTTAAGAAATCACAAGTTCCCCAAAGAAGAAAAGGGAACAAACAGACAGAGGAATAAGAGAGTTTCCAGAGCCTCCGAGTGTCCTGAAAGGGGAAGATGGATTCAGACTCTGGAGAGCAAAGTGATGGAGACATCTCTGCAGGTAAGCCTGAACATCCTTTTCTTATTGTGCCGACTGGTGTGACAGCTTGTCCAGAGTATCGTTATTTCCTCTCCCTTTTTTCAAGCAAGTTTAATTTGCATTTCATTCACTAGACGTCAAAGTATAGATAGTAAAGCTTATCAATTCCTCTAACAGATGCTGTGTTGTGTTCAGCAACCAAATGCCAACAAAAATCAAGACTTTTTCAAATTTCCAGTCTTTCACACTTCATCTAGCCTACTTTCTGAGATGTATGAAATGCAGGCTGCTGGGGGCTCTGATGTATGAACACTCTGATGCTGGTGACAGGCAGAGCCTCACTGAGAGAAAGCCAGGCTCAGTCGCCACCAGGAACAGGCAAGCTCTAACACGTGCAACCAGTTTGTTCATCAACACATCAGCCAGAGAGAGAGCACAGGCTCCCCGAGCACTACGATCATCCTCCTGTATGGGATGCATCTCACATCTAGAGAAGATCAAAACATGTTCAGATTAACAGTTTCCAAGAATTTGTGTGATGTTGTCTGATAAAAAGGAGAGTTTATGGTGTCAGAGCTCAGGACAGCAGTTTGCTGCAGTTACACATTAAACATGCGTATAGACACAGAGACTGTGAGGAGTCGACTATCGCTGGAAATATCTCAGCCTTCCACACATGTGGGTGGTTTTAGAAGCTGTGAGTCTGAAAGAAATTCGAAGCATGATATGAAACGGCCTTGTGCAGACAGATTAGCTATCAAAGTTATCTGCAGAAGTTTTTTCATAACACAGTAAAATGCTTCACTTTTGCTTATCAGAAAGGAAACTTTCTTATTTACCTTTTCGTACAGAGATACTCTTTTGTGTTCCCCCAAATGATTTTCTGTCAGATTTGACATGATTTAGTCAAATCTCATGATTTAGACTTTACATGATCTTTATCACTTAAACATGTTGCTAGTGGTGCGACTCCTGTGCAGATTTGTTAGGGAACAAAGAGCTTTGGATGTTAATTATGCTCTGATGAACCATCTGTCTGTCCATCTGCACATTTCTGTCTTTCGGTCCATTAACAAGGGAGGAACCTTGATATTTGAGCCAGAAGGCTTAAATCGCATCATCAATATGATACGTCCAGGCAGTGAAGCTTAAAACATCAACTGTGACTTCTGTGTGAATTGTCCAACCAATAAACAAAGACAGAGGATTTATTTATCTTTGAGACTTTGCCAGAAATAAATTGACACAGTGATTGTTTCGGGTTTCTATAAATATAACAAGTCTTTGCAACACATGAGGAACAAAGTCTGTTAGATCTTTCTTAGCTGCTGGAAGACAATGTTGCACATGTTGAAGAAAGCACAAACAGCAGGATATTTTTCTCTACTGAGGGCCAACAAGGGCCTGAGTCATGCTTGGAATGCAACGTGCTTTGTGACTCTGTTGCTGTCTCTGTTCCTCTGTGTGTTTGTCGTTATAAATAAAAAGAAAAAAAGTGCTAATTTTTAAGGTCAAGTTTCCCAATGAAAATGGAGAAAAGGTGTTTTGAAAACATGTTTATTTTGAAAGCCTGCTAAACGCAAACATGACCCTCAATATGAGGATGAGGGATGTGTGATGGATGGGAGCGTGATGTGTACAGACTCTGGTCTGTAGCTTCAGTAGTGTAAATACTGAGGTGTTTTTATTTCGGTAAACTGGCTCACCAGCCTTTCTCCTCTGGCCTTGAGCTGTTGGTTGCTATTAGAGACTGTATCTGACTTTTTCATCTTTTATTCTTTCCCCTCTGCTTCTAATCTATCTTCACGTGTTTCTGTAAATGTAATCCTCATCTACCTGCCCTGAGTTAAGAAGTGCAAATGTGTGCTGATCCCTGAGAGAATATATATGATCTTGACTCGTTCAGCTGCAGATGAAGTGAAACTTTTATGGTTATTTTTAAGTTTGGAGGTCAAAATAGATTATTATTCTACATTTCTAGGGAACTAAATTATAAATATATTACTGCTAGGTTGCTGAAGAGACAAGAAAAAGAGATAACTTGAATAATATCCAGAGAAGGATTTCATTTGACTCCACATATATACATGAAAACACCATAAATAATGGTTGGTGGCCACGTTTGTGTTGTTGTAATGTTATACACAAGAAGCAGGAAAAAAAAGCATACTATGCAAAATGCAAGTTAGTTCAGGCAACACAGCTCAAGTCAACTTCTGCTCTCATAAAATGGTCTTATGGCTGTAAACACACATCCAGCTCACTGTAATGAGCTGATTTAGACTGAAAACTCACTGATAAGATCATGTTGGTACATCTCAACTGGAACAGGTTTAAAACTTCCTGATTCAACAGAAAAATATGCCTCAGAATGAATAAAGTGCTGTAAAGCAAAAGCATAAACATGTGGAATTACCTCATACCACAAACAAAGTATGGAGCTAATTCCTGAGAGCCGGAGAGGCCTCTGCTTCACAGCAGAGCTGCATGTCCTTTAGCGAGGGTAATAAGATATCTTATGACTTGGAAACCTGGATGGAAACGAATGCTGTGCAGGTGTTTTTTTTTTTCATTTTAGATGATGACAGACAACTGTTGCTACTGTACAGCAGCTGCCAGGCTACACCCTTCTGCTCCCAGCCAACCAGACCGTTTAATGCTAACTGGTAGGGAAAGGAAAACTTACCACGCAAAACTAAATCCAGGAAAATGTATGAAGAATTTGACAGCTGTGCACAATCACTAACAGTTCTCTGTAAGTAAAAAGCAATCCCTTAGTAAATTTAATCAATTCTAATTGAAGAAAAGTGAAATGTTCAGTGCTATTTTTATGCTTTGGCCTGCACAAACATCTGTGCTACTGATGTAAGCATTTCTTCCACTTCCAGCATCCCACCTGTACGGTGCAAGTGAAGCTTTTCTTTAAAGCAGATGACATTGCTCCTCATTCCTGACTGAATGGAGCACAGTGTTTTCATGGAGGGAGTGAACAGATGCTGAGCATTTATGACACATTCTAGAAAAGTAGAATGGACAAATGCATGTTAAACACATTCAGGTTTAGGAAAATCTTACTTCATTTAAGTGATTTCTTAAGATCCTTCAAGTGGTTTAAAACAAACAAAAAGGGAAAAAAGCATTTCATTAATCCCAAATCAAACCCTTACATTGGAGATGGAGTAATAAGTCCTTTTCTTTGCCATCAAAAGAATATTCTGTGCCACAAAAATGGTGGAAAATGAGTTGGAGGCAAACTTTTTTGTATGTGAGAGGAACTGCTTAATTTCACAAAGCAGTTCATCTCTTCATTGTTATCGCATTATTGTTCGCCTGTTCTCTTTTCCATTTGTCTGCTCCAGTCACTCTGAAAGAAACTCATTTCATACACAAATAAAGAAAAGAAAAACACACCTATAATCATCCAGTCACGCAGTAAACATGCTGCAAACTACAATGGTAGTGGTCAACTGATTCTCCCAGGAGCCTTGTCCTTTCTTCCTGTGGAGGGGAGATGAAAACACCTCATTATAAGTCAGGGCGATGCTGCTGACACACCTGGATCCTGGACAGTACATTTCACAAAACAGCAAAGCTCCTGTGAGTTCAAATGAGTTCTCAGTTTTCGTATCTATCTGGTGTTATGTTGGAGGAGAGCGAACCACCAACCCGCTGCAGTCTTTGGGCTGATTCATCCTACTGATGCCACTCTTATAGCCAAAACCCCAATCTGCCATCTGTGGAACAATTTCCATCAGTTTGTTTTTTGTCAGTTGTTCTAGGAAACGCAGACTTGTTGAAAAAAAAGGAGTTGTTTGGCTGTTGCAATACAGCTGTGAGATGCATACAGAGCATTCGGGCTGTTGATGTGCTTCAAATTACAAACAAAAGAACCCGCAGATGTTGTTTGATGGCACAGCTGGATGTAATCCTCACCCAGGTGACGCTTCTCCTCATTCTATGCACATTTACACACCAATAAACTCTTTTGCTTCTGTTAATTACCACAAATCCACTCTTGATTTAAAATAGTATCTGTTAGAAGAGTCAAAGAGCATTCAGCAATCACAGGAGAGCTTCTGCTTCATGAGTGCCATGTTGGCAGACTGGCCACATGCTTTGCACATGAGAGGCATGCTGAGTGAGCCAGCTCTGCGTACATTATAACACCACCATATACAAACACAAGCACACTCGTCTTGCTCATTCCTCTGCTCGTGTGCTCTCCTTTCACATGCATCCTTCATTTTTCCCCCCTTCTGCCTTTAATCTGGCCCACAGATGGAGACTGCACTAAAACCAGAAACACACACATGCTCACAAATACACACATGCTCAAGACACCAAGAGCCACTTCTGGAAAACTGTAACAAGAACTGTGGGTGAAAAAAAGGAGTGAAGCCAAAAGTGGAAAAGACGACGCAGAATAATGTGGTTTATCCCTATAGCTGTAGCAGAAGACAAATCATATAACTCCCAGGTCACTGTCGATGAGTGCATTTTCCCCTCCATGCATGTGCATGCATGTGTGCACTGACACAATAATTTAGACATTTGGAAAGAGAATTGTCTCCCTGCGGCTGAGCCATTACTGAAACATGGAATTAGATCGCAGAGGTACTTTCACTGGCATTCGACTCAAATACCTCACAGAAACACATTCAGAAGGAGGAGAAAGCTGTGGGCTTTTCTTCCCAATTTGAAGCAAAGTAAGCAGTCGGTTGTGGCGCCTGATGTGTGTGTGTGGGGGTGGGGGGTGGGGGGTGGTGGGGTGTCAGTGGCACCTCGTCTGTACACATGTCTGATCTCCTCATCTGCATTTGAGCTGTGATAAAGACTTTCAGGTTTTTCTCTCTTTTCTTTGTTATTATTTTCCAGGTGTTAAATTTTATTGCTTGTAACTAGAACTCATCATTACCGGCAGGAATTGTAGGAAAATCTCTTTTTAATATTCAGTTTCCGGCTCCAGTTTTACTATTCAGACAAGATCTCTCCATCAGTGCTGGTGAAAAGTCTGACATCTTTGGCATCTGCGGTTGTTTTGCTTACCTTCCTGCAACATACCCTCATTCCATGCAGATAGCATCGGGCTAAAAATTTCTCTCTCCAATACAGCGTAGAAATATTTTTGAAAAATCATGGTGTGTGAGGCTGAGCTATATACACAGCTTTTCACACTTAACTCTGGCACAATTGAACAGAACTTTGCTGATCATAGCATTTTAAGGTTGTGGTAGGAAAAAGTGGATGTTCAGCTTAATATTTCACAGCAGTTGTTTTAGCAGTGTGTGATGTTAAACTGCTTTAAAGTTGCAGATTTAAATATTTCACTGGCAATAATAGCCACAGGGAAAGACAGAAAATTCCACTCTGTTTTCCTTAACCGCCAGGATACAGATTAACTCCTCGAATAATAAGGTCCGGGTTTGGACAAGAGGTTAAAAGAAAAAATGTAGCCACTAAAGGTCAGAAAGAAATCTGCAAATATGTGTGTGTGTGTGTGTGTGTGTGTGTGTGTGTGTGTGTGTGTGTGTGTGTGTGTTTATATGAGTGTGAGTGAACCACAGTTATTTCCTGGTCATTAGTTAGTGTTGGTTTGGCAGCTACATACTTCAGCACGTCATGCAGAGTGAGGACGTTCAAGGCTAAAGTTTGCAGCATATCCAGCTGTATCATTCCAATCAAAGCAAAAGAAGGCTTTTAACTGAGGCACCAGACAGCTGAAACCCTGCCCCGTTTCCTGGTTAACCTTAGCCTCCACATTATTTCAACATGCAGTGAAAAGATTATATTTTTATGTCCAACTGTCCAACAGCAGACATGTCGACCATTAGCAATTCAATTAGAACACCATGTATATATTTGAGGTTATCTTTACTGTCCAAAAACAACATCCAAACCCATCTGCTTTAATATGATGTTCAAAGAAAGATGTTACAGTTCTTCATGGCAACAAATTCCCTCTGTTAGATGGGACAGGGTTTCAGCTTCACATATGAGCAGTGACAAAATGAGTTTCTCTGCAAATGATTTGTGAGTTCTCTTTTTTTTTTTACGTAAACCCAGTTAAAGTGGGTGAACTAGTAAACAAACCAGGAGGCCAAAGTTCTGGGGAAGCTGGCAAGGCCTGGACGATGGTGCACGTTAGTAATCAAGTGTGTGCGTATCTTTTTAGTGCACGTGCGTGTCTCTTTGTAAGACGATGCGGGATCACGCTGGGACTTGGCCATGGTCTATGAAAGGAGCAGCTCACCCAGGGCCGGAAAACACTCACTTCCTTGCCACTCAGAGTTGTAGATCTGGTGAGAAATAGACAAGGAGGAAGAGAAGGAAGAATAAGACATGAGATAAAAACACATAAGCGAGTTGCTAAAACAGCTGTGTGTTATGCAAAAGGAAATGACTTTTTTCTTTTCTTATTGGGTCTGCTGTTGCTCTGTGTCTGAAGGAAAGAGGCTTTGACAGCAGCTACAATCAAACTGCAGACATATGATTTCACAAGTCTTTCTTCAACACCACCTCCGTCATTCTATCCATTCGTCCTCCACGCTCCTTTAAAGTGATATGACACATCTTCGGTTGTGTAGAAAGGCTTTGATTTTACATTTTATCTTTGCTTCTTCAGAAAGTCCTTCAAAACCTGTTCTCTTTTTTTTCTTCCCAATTCCTACTTTCATAAGCTCACTACCATTAATCTTGACTGAAAGGTGTGAAATGAAAATGTACATATTGCCAGTTTGGTCCATTCCCTCGCTCTTTTGCTTACCCCACCCATTTTTCTGCAAATAGGGATCTTTTTTCTGCTTAAGATGCAAACATCTTTCAGATACATCCAGATACAGTCCAATTTTTTTTTTGTTTAATTAAGCTTTAGCCAACCGGTATGTCGGATCTCACGCATATTAGCCCCAAACTTTCTAGAAATAGTGAATTAAGGAAGCATTACATGTGATTCATTGTACATCAGCCAAACATCTTTTAACAATGTCTCACATTTTGTTGAATATTTGCTCTGCTGTGACTGTCATTGAAGAGGATCCTAACCATATCTTCTTTAGTTACTAGAAAGAATGAAAGACAATGTTGTGTTGCAGTTATTGTATAAGAAATGTCCAGACGTTTTTCCACTAAACTAACACCCACATAAGGGGAGTAGTTTTCCAGAGAAGCTCCCAGAGGACTGGAGCGAAGAAGAGAGACAGCCTCCAGCCAGTTCCCATGCCCAGCTAACCAGCTAACTGTGGCCTGGCTCTTTATGATGGTTAAACAATGGCACACAGGAGGAAACCACAGCTGGTGAAGATATTAGCTTTACAGCAGAAGAGAGGTCAAAGTTTAAGATTCTCACAGGACCCTGCAGTCCATGCTTAGTCCTGACAGGATGTCCTGGATACCACTTTGCATCCGCAACAGACCACTTGCTCCTGTGGTCTTCACAACAAGAAGCAACTGGGATGAAAGCTAAAGGCAAGCAAAAAGGTGGAGGTCAAATCACTGCTATATCTCTCACTCCCTCTATTCTCCCTCCCTTTTCTTGTGACAGAACATCAAGCCTGCGGCACATTAATCAATCAGATGTCTCGTGCCTCCTCATCCTTTTGCTTCATCTCTCTAGATCAGCTCTACAGGGATGTGGCCATTAAAACTGAGACACAGAGAGAGACAAAGAATGAGATGAGGGATGGAGCTTTAAATAAGGTTGCGCAGAAGCCAAAGGCAGTTTGTTCTTGTGTCCCCTCTGATTCAGAAAGCCTTCTAAGTGCCTTTTTCCTGTACTGCTCGCCACAGTGGAGACACCAGTTGCATATGCCGTAGCTTCAAACTCTAGTTCCTAATGTCTGATAGTTCTATTACAGTTACATTAATATGCATCTAAATATCTTTATAATTCAGTTTGTGTGATATGTATAAAACTGTTCTTGACTAAAAATTAAGCTTGTGCTTTTAAGTGACGCTACTCTGCTTGATAGAGTTCACATTGAATCAGATTTCCACATTTGGATTTTGTTCATGGTGGGATTCAGATCAAATCCCATCAGATTATCCCATTAGCCTGGTCTCCAATCGTTCTGTAAGATTTTAATCTTCTGAAGAGGTTGCAACATGACATAGAGGTAGAATGATGGCAGCCTTTAGAGGAGTTAACTTTGAGATGTCTGGATAACAGTGAAAACACTGAACTATCGTGTTTGCTGACATGGGACATTTCCACACAGGAAAAGCTGGAGGAAACCTGCAGAGACGGAGCAAGAACATGAATCAAGAGATAGAACAGATTTGTGATTCCATGCGAGTCAAAGTGAGGAGATACTGCTCCACCAGATACGATGGGACAAAGGAGAAATATCCACAGTCTGAAAATAGCTTCAAGGCTTTTGTTTGGTTCACATGAACTTATTAGCACATGTTGTACAATTAAATCTGAAGCAAGACTGTTTGAAACAGCTTTCATTATAAAACACAGAATGCATAACTGATTCTTAAACTAAAATTAAATGTAAGCTAACAAATATTTTTAATTATCTGTCAGCAAACCTGTTTCATATTATAATTATATATTCAAAATTCAAAAAGACTTTACAATAAAAAGAAATCATGTATCTTAATGTGTCTTTTTTAATTTTACTCTGTAGCGTTTTAAAAAGGATGAAGGAATTTTTACTTCTAAAATAGTATAACAAATTGCATAAAAACATCTAAAGTTATGGATTTAAAAAAATTTTTTTTTTTACATTTGAGCTCAATATCCACTGACAATGAATGCTAATGGCATATCTGTCAGACTTTGAAAGTGCCTAAAAGTTGCTCCCAGCATCATGTTTCACATGACCATTTTAATTTTAATCATTATCTATATTGGCTTGATTCAATATTGTATTTTTCTACAGCTACTTGCAACATGTTTCTGACTAAATAAGAAAGCATAAAAAACTTCATATGATATACAGAAAATATACAACGTGTTTGAATGAGAAAAAAATTAAAATATATATTGTTTACATACATTTATTTTTGTGTTGTTTTTTATTCTTATTCCATTTACAAATAAAATTAGGGTAATGGAGAAGCAAGCAACGCCTGCAAAAAAACAAAAAAACAATAACAGCATAAGGGAGATTGATTTTTCCTTTTTTCTTGACATTTATGAGGAGAATGTATAACTTATGCTTTTTGACCCACAGTAAAGCAGCTGCAGAGTTAATGTTTTAGATTTAATCAAAAGCTCAGAATGACCTCATCTGTACTGAACTTTAAACTATATAACCCCAATTTACCCAAATGAAAGTCATGAAGGTATTAAAACTGAGTTATTTATTAACGCTACAAGGCTGAAAGGTCCTCTACATCCTGAACAGCTGTTAAAAAAACATTGAATGACCTCTTTCAGTACCAGACTGGTTTTGGAAACTGGCGCAAAGTCAGATTTTTACAAGTCATGAATAATGCAAATCACCACGATACTGTACCGGATCCCAATCTTTCTGTCGGATGAAATCATATCTTTCTCAAGCTTCATAGTTGTAAGTTACTCTCATAGGAGCCAACACACATCCATTGCAACAGACTGAGTGTGTAGAGGCGGTAAGTCTGAGTCATCATCTGAGTCGTTGTGGGAGTCAGAAAAATGCCTCCGCTGAATCCTTTCAAATACAGTGTGAGTGGAGGAGAGATATGAACTTAAAAAATGTGTTCCTTTGCTTTATTACGTCTGCAGATGTAGGAATGCCATCACTAAAATGCAAATTTAAGGCTTGATTTACTTAAATCACAGTGAAGTAGGAAAGCTGTTCAGCAAATCAATTGCCTTGAGACTGAATCCTCTAGTGTGACTTTGGTACCAACTGGCTCAACACACCTCTGCTCCCCTCCCAAGTCCACTGGCCTCTGAGTCCTGTTTAACATGAACCCAGCAGGCTATTAAAACCCTCTTTACTAGTGCTGAATGACCTGCTCCATTGTTTTCTTCAAGGCTTTTAAAGGCAGTGAGAGGGGCTCTGCTGCAGCGCCTTCTTGCAGTGCAAAAGCAAAGCAAAGAGCTAAATCAAATGTAATAGAAGTCAAGCTGTTGCCTTTTTTAACTTCTTCTTTTTGCAATCTCCCTTTTGGGTGAATTAAGTATGAATTTGGAACATTTTCCTATATTTTCTACATTTTTTCTATATTGATACTTTGATAGTACATAGTTGTTTGAGATTAAACTGTGTAAGCACCATCCCTTCCTGGGTTTCCTTTTCTTGTTCATGTGAATGTGAAAAATACACGCAACTCCTGTTCCTGAAGGTCTGTTTTACAGCCCACCTGAGGCCAAAGGGGATTCGAAAGACAATTCTGAAAAGGAAAGTGTGTGGAAAATAAATGCTGGGGTAGCATTTACAGGGTGAAAAGAATTACCTGGCAACCACATATTTCAGAGTCATTTACATAAACAGTCCTGGCTGAGAATGGAAAATGGGTTGCAGATGGAAAGAAAATGTACGTGAGGGGATATTTGTGATGGCTATAAATGTGTTTCAAGGAAGTGTTAGGGAGCTCAACAGCTTCATTGTTTTTTACCTACCAAAAAAGTGGCCTTACAACTTTCATTTGTGTCTGAAATAGTTTGTCTGTCAGCAGCTTTCACTGTTTTAACTACTAATGTTTGGAGTGAAGTATGAAGCAGCTGTCAGAATAGTAAATAGAGGTCCTTATTTTCCTTTTTACTTCTCTTATCTCTGGTTTTATCTATGGTTAGCCTTATGCAAATACCCAACCCCTACCTAGAATGAATGTGTAAAAGCACATTTGTATGCTGTGTAAGCACAGATCATGCATGGTGTTACGTATCACAGTGCATGTGTGTCTGAAAAAAAGTACTCACCTGTGCTGATCAGGTTTTGTTCATACTGAAAATAAACATGTTGTCATTAGCAACGTCAATCTGGAAAGCATCCATGTTTTCCATTCATCTTCCATCTCATATGACAGTCAATAGACTCAGTTTAAGAAGTGATACAATTTAAGGTGTAAATTAAATTTGCTGCAGATTTGCCGTTTCTGGAAGCTCCAGGCATATTTAAATAGAAATAGAAGAAGGTTAACTTGTCCTTTTTTCCTTATTTCAGGAAGAGGGGAGTTTTTAATTGTGTTGTAGAATGTATTTTGCAGTGGTAGCCACCAATTCTGAGAAGCAATGCTCAAACCCAAAAGTGCCCCTGCAGCCTTGTTCTCCTTGGAGGAAATGTAGAAAATTGAAAAGATGCAGTGGAGGTAAATAATCAATAATGTTTTTATATAT
>JBAMHX010000001.1:9122873-9150300 GCA_037177515.1 Pseudomugil tenellus
GGACCGATCAAAAAATAGGAAAAAATTTTGAAATATCGGCCGATCCGATCAAGCCGATCCGATCGGTGGAAAGCCTAATTTTTTTATGCTTCATTGTCAGTATTTCATTCATCACCTGACTAATAAGCCCAGAGGGTTTCAAGCAGATACAAAGAATGGTCATTGTAACTGACAAGCAGCCAGCTGCAACTCACTTTATCATTCCAAACTCTTTCACTAAGAGGAAAAAGTCTCAGGAACAGAATGGAGATGGGGATCAATGCAGTTCATGTGGGTCTGCATATGAACGTATCAGTAAAGTTTTGTGAAAATTAAAAACAATCCCAAACCCAGTTTATAATGTTCACATGACAAAACTTAGAAAGGTAGTTCTTCAGTCATTAGCAATAACATGTCCATACCTTAATTTTGTTGTCCTGGACTGATATGGAAATAAATCTGAGCAGATAGACTTGTAGCTGATCCCTCCTTCAGCTGGGCAGATTTGGCTGGTCTCCATGTTCCACATTGGATGTATGTACTGACGCAACGCGGCAGAAAGTGTTGACTCAGCCTTCTAAAAACATCAGTCGGAACAAAGAGAGACTGTCTGGTCAACAGCTCCAGCCAGAGAGCAGCAAGTACCTTGCTAATCCTGATGTTAAAAGTAAACTTTACCAACTCCCAAAACACTCTTATGTAAGCACTTTGATGGGCCAGAACCTCTGCAACACATCCTACATTGGTGGATTGTTTTCAAAAAATTATACCTGCATGCCATAAAGAGGACTGACTTTATTTTATGAAAACCTAACACCATGTGAGGCAGAGAAAATAATGAGCAGGTAGCAGAGAATGTGTAAGACCAGGAGGAAGATGAGGAGCAGGAAAGGCACTTTTCTATCCGTCTCTGTCCTGACAGCTTGAGTTCTTCTCTAACTCGTCTTGACACTCTGGTTCATGCATGTTGCTCATCGCAGTCCCTGAGTGACAGGCTGTAGGAGAGTGTGTGAGGAAGCTTGGACTTTTCACTGACTTCATGAGCACTTCCAATAATCATCTACCCTCACTTTCCTGGAGTGTTACTAATATCCCTAGCCAGACTGAATCACCCACCTCCTTTACCAGTGCTCTGACTCACGCCTGAAGCAGCCTCATGTCTTCTCTTCGCAGAATTTTTTTCCCTTAAGTCTTCATTTTTGCTTACATTCTTCTTCCCTCTGAGAACACAGACAGGGGTCAAAGCAAATGAGTTGATAACCACCTGCTGGTCCTCAGAGAAAAGCTCAAGGCTGTACTGGGGAAGTTACAAGAAAAAAAACTAGCTTGCCTATAGCATGCAATACTCCTTTTGACAGATAGTTTAATAGTTAGCTTATAATAGTTAATTATATTATTTATTTTTCCAAATGGAAATGAAAAAAATAATGTTGTAAATGAGCATCTGTAGCACATATTAATACAAATCCAAATGGTCTGCACAGCCATTGGACTGACAAGGCTTGCATTATAGAGCAAGCTGTCACCTTTATCAGTGTGCCAGAGTTTCAGAAATCTACCCAATTGGGTTTCTGAATATCAGAGGCTCGCTGGAACAAAGAGCTGCTTGAGAGAAACAGGAAATGACAGTGACAAAGAGGGCCTGTTGATGAGAGCCACTGATCCAGCTAATGAATAACAACAGTTATACATATATCCTGCCCTTGGTATTTGAATATTATGAAAAAGAATAAGTTTGTGTTTTGACCCTTTGCATGTTATTTTCTTGTCACGTCAGACCATGAAACTGCCCCACCCTGCTGATAGGCTTGCTGTTATGAAGTTAAATCAAACATGATGATTTTCCTAAATACAAAGTGGCAAAATAACATACAAATTTTTTTTTTTTTTGTTGCGATGGTTCTCTAACACAAGTAAATACAGCATTACACTATTATGTATATACTACATACTGTGTTTGTATTAATTTAATGGGAAGCGTGTTGTATAAAGACTGCCTCCAAAAGTATTTTACATATATGCATCACTTCACACAACAGTGTGCGAATAACAGTAACTCATTCTTTGTGATGTCCTATAATAATCCTTCCAGAGAACCGGAAACAAAATAAACACACAAAAAAATAGAACAAAGAAAAAAACTCTCAAAAGTGAGAATCAGTTCACATTCACAGTTTTTCAGCAAGATCACTTTATTAACTAATTTATTAATTAACTATAACTGTTGCAATTTCTTGTACACAGTAAATAACTTCTTTTTTCAGAACGAAGGTACAAGACACTTGATTCCATTTTTTTTCATTTTTAAATACCTCTATAAACCACCATCAGTGTGAAAATGATCTGAGAGGGAGTGTTTTCATACAGACAACAGTTAGGATTAACATCCTTTAACCAAGAATTCCAGTTTTTATAAAAATCTACTATTTGTTTTTACATACATGACTTTGAGTAAATATGCATCAAACTCAGCATCATCAGCACATCAGAAGTTAAAAACAGTGGCAACTTCTGCATGTGCAATGCCTTTATACAGTCTGAACTGATGTTTGAACAACGATACATCTCAACAAACCTCTTATGAGCTTAATCGTAAAGTGGTGGTGAGAACATCAGAGTTACTGTATTGAGGGAAAATCTGTAGACATAGAATTTGTTTTATTTGCCTTTAAATGTCATCCTGTCCTGATTATATTACATGAAATGTCATTTAGCTTCAGACCAACATATGAAATGTCACTCCTCTACATTCATATGAAATGCCACGGATTAGGTTGTGATGCAGTATTCGATCTCTTTTGCATGCATGTATTTAAATAACAAACGATCAGATGATGAGAGAATTCTAGTCAAATATCTATCTGTTTTAATTCAATTAAAATGACAACACAGCAGGTGTTTCTCTATGAATTTGGGTTTGCTAAGTCCCCTCCACCCCCCCCCCCCACACACACACACACACACACACACACACCCAATGTCCTCCTCCTCTTTCTGCCTCTAGACACACACGTGGAGGAGGTTGACAGTATGAGCAGGAAGGAAAAGAGAAGCCTCTTTCTTTGGCTTTATCATAATAGTAGCTATCTGGTGTGTAATTTGAAGCTGGGTGGGACCTAAATAAAACATTTTGTCCACACTCCCACTCCTCATTTTCACATAGACGTGTGTCAGGCTACAGGAATCCATGAGAACACATGGAGGCTGTTTCACTTTTGCCTCTGTGATCAATTGTTCCTGCAAAGAGACACGATGTGGATTTGTAGAGAGGCAGAGGTTCTTATCAGGATGAGGAGTTTGATAATATCCACAACAGATGCTTCTGGTAGCCAGCAAACTTAACCCACAGCCACCACCCTGCTACAGAATGTGCTTTCACCTCATTTTCTCTGCTCCTCAGTTTATATTTCAGGCTCTTTTGTTTGTTCTGTGTTGACACCAATAAACCTCCACATGATCCTGAAACCGATCCCAGTTTTGTTTTTTTTTCTTTTTCGTATTAAAAATGGGATTGTCGAACAGAAGTTTAGTGCCATGTTGTCATAGCTGATGAAATTATATGATTCTGCTAACAATAAAAAGACAAAAAACATATTATTAAAACTGAAGAAATGAAGGATGCATGTGTTCTTCAGTAAAGTGAACTTGCGAAAGGTTTTGTCCATCATTAAATACAGAGATGTGTTCTGAACATGTTTACTTTTTCCTTACAGATAACATCAATATAAATGTGCACATGATCATTTATATAATTTTTCAAATCCCGTTAAAGCTGCTATTTTTCCTGAAAAACTGTGTTTTTCTTAAAAACTGTGCATCTAAAAATTTATGGACCAACAACAGATTGTAAATCTGCAGCACTGATGGTTGACTTTGTTCATATGACACTATGTTAAAAATCATCACATTAAGAATGTGTTTTTTTTTAACAGAGGGGGACTTAGATGAGACGATTTAATATAGAAAATTTTAATTTAGATTCAACCCCAGGATCAACTTTAGAATAATTGCAACTCAGAGAAAGCTTTGTAGTTCAGCTTCTTTGTGTAAAATCCTTTTAATATATGTTGTACTGAATCTTTGATGACTTATTTTCTTCTTTTCTTTTTTTCTTTCTTTAGGACAGGAGAGCTTCAACTCTCGCTCACTGGCTCTGCAGGCCCAGAAGAAGATCCTGAGCAAGATGGCGACCATGGCAGTGGCCAACATGTTGACAGATGATACCAGCAGTGAGATCTTGGATGAGCTCTACAAGGTGAGCCGGGAGTTCACTAAAAGCAAAAAGGAAGCCCACAAGATCATCAAGGATGTCATCAAGATTGCCCTGAAGATTGGCATTTTATACCGCAACCACCAGTTCAGCCCAGATGAGCTTGACACAGTGGAGCGCTTCAAGAAGAAGATGAACCAGGCGGCCATGACGGCAGTGTCTTTCTACGAGGTGGAATATACCTTTGACAGGAATATTCTGTCAGAGCTCCTGCTGGAGTGCAGGGACCTGCTTCACACCCTGGTCGAGCAGCACCTGACCGCACGTTCACATGCACGTATCGATCACGTTTTCAACCATTTTGCCCATGGGGAGTTCTTGGCTGCGTTGTATGGGGACGGAGAGGAGTACAGACTCTCTCTGAGGAAGATCTGCAATGGCATCAACAAACTGCTGGATGAAGGAACACTTTAACCTCTTGCTCTTCACCTTTTTCACCTCTAGCTCCTTCTTTTTGTTGCTCCTGTTCTTGCTGGTATTTCCTGTCTCCTTCGTTTTCCTTTTCCCTTGCTTCCCCCAACAGCCACATCCTCTGTTATCTCATTGCTCTCATCTTCCTGTTTCTTCACCATCCCTTTTGGTTATTGTAACATCCTGCTGCTGTGGTTCATTGAGGGATTTTTTTTTCTTTTAGACTGTCTTTCCACTCAGTGGATTACCTGCCAGGACACCATGTTTCACATTGTATGCATTATACATCCCTTTTGTGTGCAAAATGTGTACTGTACCAATGGCCAAAAAACATACAAAAGATGTTTGGATATGAGAGATAATCAGTAATAGTAATCACTCTTTGTGTGTTTTTTTATGTGCGTGTGTGAGTGTGCATGTGTGCACACGTGTTTGTTTGGGGCTTGCTTGAAAAATGCTGTTGTGTTTGTACATAAGAACACCTACGTCATGGTGTGGATGTTATGTGTCAGTGTCAATCCTCTCAACAAGAGTGTAACACTTGTCTTTATTAAAGATTTCTTTAAGTCAGTGTTGTGCAGTTCTTTTGTCAGCTGCATGTAAAATCCTTAATCTTGGCAATTTCTAGACTAGATTGGCACCACCATGAATCATTGTACATTACAGTCATTTAGCAGACGCTTTTCTCCAAAGCGACTTACATCTCGGAATAAAAACAACACAAATTGTACTTTGTAATTATTTTAGAATTCTAGAAAGCTTTCATTAAGAGATCTTTGCTTATGGTCTGCAATTGTACAACATTATGGATGATGTTGTCCGACTTCTCAACCATCATTTATTTTTGCTGTATTCTGCAGGGAAATCTTAACTGGTGCAGAAAACCTCCACTGGCAAGATCCATAAAAATAATGAAGGATTTACACTCAGTCATTGTTACCGAAGGCTAAGATGCTAATGGCTTTTCCTTCTACACAACGTGTAAAGTGTGTGTGTGTGTGTGTGTGTGTGTGTGTGTGTGTGTGGTGGTGGTGGGGGGGGGGGGGGTAAAAGCTGATTATGATTGCTTGTGTGTGTAACTGTGTATCTAAATGAGTTGAAGAAATAATGTATGACTAGTTTTGGTTGTAAAGCAAGTTAACACAAAGTAGTGTTGGCGTGCTAAGCTGTCTTCCCACTCAATATGCTCATGATGTTATCAGTTATTTACATACAGAGGGAAAGTTTTACTTAATATCTGACATCTACACTGATGCCGTGTTCATGTTGGAGCTGGGATGCACTTCCTGAAGAGTTTGACAATACGGGACAATCCAAAACTAATATAAGTCTTGTGAGTGAGAGAGGGCATACCGGGCACATTGAGTGCCTTTGCATAAAAAATATTAAAACAAAGGAGTTTTGGAGTTTTGCATTATGTTTAAGGTAATAACATATTATGCTAACATAGCACGTGGACAAAAAATATGCAGAAACATGCTATTTATGAATAAATGTGGGAGCAATGTTGCTGTGTTGGTTGCTATAGAAATAATCTTTTTTTTTAATGGAAAACAAAACAATTTGTCTTTTTTTTACCAAAAAAAGGTGTTGGTTGTTTATACCAAAAAAAATTCTATTGATGCTTAAACCTTGCTATAGGTAAAACAATTTCATATTTTGCTCGTTCTAGCAAAACCTTTAACCATGAGGAGTAACAAAACCACAATTCAACATGTGTCTCAGAGAAAACACTTTGTTTTCTACATAGTTCATCATCTGGGAAGAAGATTTTGGATGAGAGCCCCTTTTCACAGTTCTTCAATCCAAACCTCCTTACAAATTGTTTGTTCATAAAGACAATATCTGTTAATTCTTTGAGTGGAAGGAGGGAAATAAGGCTTGACGTAGACCTACTATTCCCAATTGCTTCCCTTTAAAAAGTCACAAAGGGGCAGAAAGGGATATTTACAGACAACTGTTTCAGACTCCCTGTTTGTCCACTTCACAGTCATGTCCATTTAGAAATATAATAATAATTTAGTCATCTCCTAATTGGGCTTGTACATTAATATCACTTGGGCACTCACATCAAATATAATGTTATTTATAAAGCACTTTTCAAACAACAAGCAACACAAAGTGCTATCTAGGTGAACAGCCATCACACATTCAAGCTTATTAAAGAGCAATTTAAGAAACACACACACAATCATACTTCATTTCTCTCACTCTTTCTCACACGCACATATAGAAACACGTACACTACGCACACACAGACCCGACCTCTCGGCAGAATGTCCTTAACACAGTATGTCCATAAAAGTAACATTATAGGTCTTGGCACTGATAAACCAGGTGAAGAAGCTATATTATTGGGATCCTTCGGGATCCATCAACATCAAGCGCCTCCTCATCTGTGACTTTAGAGGTCATCGCCACAGAAACCGCACAGATCAGAGCCGACAGGGGCTCAGACTGCAACCATAAGGGTGCGGTGTGAGGCCCCCAGCCATCGTGACAAGGACAATCATCACAGCAACGACAACATCCTTAATGCAGACCTGACTACCGAGGTGGACAATATTGATTAAAAAAATCCAACTGTCACCTTCATGCATGCTATTTTTATGTTCCTACAAACATTAGAGGTTACATCATCTTCAGAGATTATTACTATTATATAATGTATTGGTCTGGATGAGCAAATGAACTCATATTTGGAAAGAGGATAGCGTTAGCCACACAGTTGGCAGACAGAAACCCACATGAAAGGCAGAAATGAAAATGAGAGCAGCTAAACAACAGTAGAAATTTTCACCCTAATCTGACCTAATTCAACTGCAGACAGGTAATATGAGACTTTGACTGATTTAACACAAAGGTAAAGATATGCTGTTAAATGCTAACACTGAAAAAACTTTTTGCTAGATTTCCAAGTTAAATCTACTCTGCAAGATATGAGGACTATTTTGGTAAAAACACTGGCTGTACATTTATGATTTGGAGACATTCATAAACATTTGCACGATTAAAAAGCACAGAGGTGGTGTTGAAAGTATTCTCATGTTGATAATGTTAATTTGACTATCTTGGAAGTATTCTTTGAGAGGACCTAGAATAGCACAGATGGCCTGCTTGCAGTACTGAGACATAAGCCACAAATGATGCGCAAAGTTTTTTCTTATTTTCCATTTATGTTCACAGGCAAAGATTTAACAACATATGTTTTGAAATTACCAGGAAAATCTGTGATTTCTGATTCATTAGATGCCACTTGCTCTGCTTCCTGCTTCAGGAAAACATATTGCTGGTGGTTTGGCTTGACTCCAGCAAAGAAGATATCCAGTTTTATGTCTCTTGCAGAAACAGAACAGACAGACCACCCACCTTCTGATAATCCATTTGCACACACACACTCATACTTACATCAACTAAGTTATAGAGCTACAGTTGTTTGTGTAATTGGACAGTGATACTGATGTCATTGACCAAAAGCTCAATCTAACTTCAATAACCTCAGTTCTTCTAGTTATTCATGTCTCCAATTTGATGAATGAGACATATTGGATATGACAGTGAGAGTGGTTAGGAATGACAAAGCTGCTGTTTGTAATATTTAGCAGTGATTACAAATTTGTTAGACGAAAAGAAGAATGGCTGAACATATTATACTCTGCTTTTATTTGGTTTGATTGCGTGGTATCACTTTTGTGTTATTTTTAACTGAGCTTTTCTCCTCCAACAGTTTGCAAATGGGCATGTAAGGATATTTGGGGATTTTATTTAGCTATATTGTGAGCTTAAATAGGCATGAGTTTTGTTATGTGCAATCCTTTTGCAGTGTCTTCTGGATTGTCAGTTTCAGCATGAGGTATTGGAAAGATGTGAAAACATGCTAGTAGAAAAATGTATTTGTAAGTTAAAAACAGGGGAAAGTTTATGGATGCTTTGGTTCAAATTGCTGTTGTTGAATAGTTACAGCTAAATGCAAGTGGAACTGTTTTTCCTAAAATATTTTTAATGCCTAAAAATGATCAATAGACTATGAGAAGTTTACACAATTTCCGTTACATCCTGAATGTTTGGTTGGTAATGTAATCAAGATAAAAGCTTTCACTTTTTCCTTTTGTGACTTTGCTCCTCGTCAAATTGTGTGGCATGCATTATTCTGATGCAGGAGGATGTGATGTATTTTTGAAGTGGAAGATTAATCAACTTCAATCATAAAAGCAAATGCACATGGTTGATTGTAAAAAGAATGTATTTTAGCCCCAATCATGATCATTTTCTGACAATGGGAAAGTACATTTGAGAGTATTAGCCCTAATCAATGTTAAAGCTAAGCAGCTAGGAAATAACAAGGTTTGTGTTATAAGGTGTTGTACGTAGCCATGGCAACCAGTAAAATTGCGACTTTTTTCATAACAGGAATCCATTAAAATTCAAACCATGATATTGCTCTAATTCTCCCTAACTTGTGTTTTTTTCTTTTAAATGTTACCTTGTAACCAGAAAACTGCTGTAGTAAAGACTTACTTTGTAACTCATCTTATGTATGCTGGTCCACATCTCACTTCTCACAAATTTCCACGGTTGAAAGAGCTCCACTTTGCTGTTCAAGCCAGCCACCCTTGCTTCTTCTATATTGGGACTTTGTGGCTTTTTAAATGATAGACTTGACAATGATGTCTGCTCCGATGTGGAAACCTTGTGATGGCTGTTGAAGCGACACTTTACAGGATGTCATTAGCAGAAGTATTTAGGGGTATAAACAATAAATAGAACTCAGTAGGAGGATTTCTTGGTTTTATATCCTGCAGCATTCATGCAATTTTCTGCCATCATGTCTTCAATCACCATCTAAGTCTGATTGTGTGCTTGTTACTCCAAACTTTAACCAATAGTGTCTTTAACCAATGTTTAATCAGATTAGAACAAACTCAACAGTGTGACAGTGAGCAGTGTAATATGCACATCACCTCCTGTAGATATACACATAATTAAGTGGAATATTATTAGAAGATGTATGTAAATTATTCTGAAAATTAATTTTTGGAAAAACAGCTTTCACTTAATTTTTTTCAAAAACTACATTTTTAATGTATTTAATATGATAAATGTGGCAAAACTTTTCCTTCAACCCTTGTTGAGATTTAAACTTGATCTCATGGGGAAGTTTACCACATTATTATTATGACCTGAAAGGTCAAAACTGGAGCAGCACTGCTATGATTTAAAGTCTCTAAGGTAAATCAAGCCTCAAAAGCACCAGATACAACAATTCCCAGACTGCCATCAATAGTATTTTTTTATCTAAACCAAACAGACATAAAGTCACATTATATAAATTCCATGTCACTGTAAGTTTGCAACACAGGATCCATGCCAATGCAAAAATAACCTGACTAGAACATCATTAGCGACGCTTTTTCAGACTTGACAAATCTCTCTGAGGACATTACATAAATGTTTTAAAGTCATATTTGAACAAAGAATGTCATTAAAGTCTCACATTTTTACTAAAGTATAAATAACTTCCCCACAGCTGACTATTATAGTATTTTATTAACTCTAACGATTCTCAGAAGTGGAGTTCAATAGGACCACACACACATGCACTCACACACTCAAACCAGAAACAAAACAAAAACACATGAATCTTTTTATCGGCGAGGAGTGCATGGGGACTGAAATACCCTCCGGCATACTGAACTTCCAGTGCAGCTCACCCAAAGGATCAAAAAGTAAGGAAGAAGTCAGCGGCATCAAAACTTAATGTCAGCTGATGAAAGAGCAGCTAAACTGTTGATAACACCCCTGGGAGGTCACATGTTGGCGCTCCACTGCAGGACATGTGACCTTTCAAAATGCTCAGGAATGCTGGCTCATTTGCAGCAACTGCCTACAGGTGGTAAAACATTTAAATAGTACAGTTAGTACAACTGAAAAAGGTCACAACAGACTAACTGAGTGGTCCGTCATGTTTTGCAGTTGCATGGCACCCTCTCTGACCTCTCCTCTGCTTATGTAGATGAGAAGAAAACAAAAGTATCAGGTGCTGAAGTAACTCTTTGCATAGATTATTTTCGTGAGTTTAAACTCATCGTAATTCATTTGAAATATATTGTATATGTATATGTATTTGTCAAAGAAAGCATGCCCAATGCAATCTACTACCCACGCCTGCTCACCACAGATACAAATCTGTGTGAGGGAATTAATCCTTACCGCACACTTGACTGTTTGAGCCAAATAACTGCAAGGGTTTTAACTGGATAAATGAAGTGTTACCCTACACACTGTCTCAACAAAGCTTCAAACAGATGGAGCATCAAAACCACAACCCTCCCTAAATTTCTCTTGAAATGGAGAGTCTTTGAGGTCCAAACAGAAAAGCCCCTGAATCTGATGTAAAGAGAAAATTCATCTTCTGTCGCTGTGCTGTTCCCCAGAGAAATCTGCTGTTTAGGTCTTCCCAAAAAGGGAGTCAGAGGGCATTTCCAAAGAAACAGAACAAGTTAAACAAATTCTGTCCCTGGTTTGTTCCACTTCCTCCCTCCCCAAAAACAAGCACGGGACATCCACAGCCATCGACATTAAATCCCATGTTTATCAGTTTGTTCTGTCCATATTTAAAATAAATGCACATATAGCTCAGCAAAAGGAGCAAAGGAGTTCACTCATTCAGTCAAAGCTCCTGAGTTACATGCTATGACTGCAGCTGCACATAGACCTAACTTCATGTCTACTCAGACTGTCTAGTCCAATCTATTCTGGCTGAAAAACCTTTCCGCTAACAGAATGATAAGTCGGGAGTTAACCTTGCTTTGGTTTTCTGTTAAAGTTGGGTATGGCTTGCAGTTTTGATCTGATTTGAACAGATATTCTGCAGCTCTAGTGTGACACCATGTGGTCCTCTAAGAGTGACTCTCACACCAATTTAAGCATGGGAAGCAATGATCCAACAGCGTACTGTTCTACACGGGAATACTACACGGGAAATGTTTATTTCTCAGCATCAGCTTACATTATTTGTTATTGTTATATATTTGCCTTCAATAGGTCCCTTTTAAATCTAGAAAATAGCTTAAAATTCTTCTCGTGACAGAAAAAGTTCTCTGTGATTGTCATGCTTGGCTTCAGCCACACCCCAGTTTCAGACCTCATCAGTACTGTTAACCTCTCCTGCCACCAGACTCATCATACCTGATCACCTGCACCTGATCCTCATTCTCCCACAGCTTTATTACTTGGACTCTTTCAGTCCCCCAGCATTGGACCTTGAGCAAACATCCATGTTTGTTTCTGTGACATATGCTCATTTATGTCCCTGGATTCTTCTTTCCTGTGTTTTTGGATATTTCACAGCCTGGTGTAATGTTTCTCATCCATGCAACCCCTCGGGATTCCTCCACATTCCTTAAAGTTTTCAGATCATCATTCATTACCTTCAATAAATCCTGTTCACCTTCCTTCTGTCTCCAGCTAACATTTGTTACAGACAAAGCTTAATTGTATGTTAAAGTTCTCATAGTTCCATGTTTTCCCAGCAGAGCATTTTGCTCTCAGACTGCATGCTTTCTTGTGGTTCCCAGAGTCTCTAAATGAGAGGTAGAGCATCTCTTGTGGAACCAGCTCCCAGACTGGTAGATGCCCTCGTTACCTTTAAAATTGGGCTTAAAACCTTCTCTTTACATATATCGTATGGCTAGAAATGGTTAGAAATCCCTTAGTTGTGCTGGAATCGACCTATGATACACACAGTGTTTCCTTCCCTTTTCATCACTCTGCTCTTTGTCATGTATAAGTTTATGACAACATTGTCGTCTCCATATTTTTCTCTCTTGCATCAGATATCCTTTGCTAAAAGTTTTGGTGCTTGTCAATCCATATTTAATGTTCTCAGGATGCAGGTTTAAATCAAAGACAAGGTGTGATAAGCAGAGGAGTCTGCTTGCCTGAACACAATTATTATAAATTGCACTTCTGTGGATTTGTTTTATTTTAATCATGGGGAATTGGATCCTCTTTTTCACCATCGGTTTAAAGATTGAATATTTTATTTTCAAATGATAATATGTGTACTGATGGTTCGATCATAAATTATGTAAACTTCCATATGAAGGACTGCATAAAGGTTTAGTTATATTTATAGAAATCTGTGACTTTTTGAGCAATCCTGTGTAAGAATTAAATTAGAGAGAACATTACAAGGGTTGTGCTACATCATCCAAATCGTCACCTACTTGTCCATCCAAAAAAGGTCATTAGTTGGTCCCACATACAGTCTATGACTAGTCCCATCTTTTCCTCCAACACATTAGGGGAATGCACTGCAGGGCTGTGTCCTGGGTTCAATTCTGTACCTTTACATTATTACACTGCTCCAATCCACTCATTGTCATTAAACTCATTATAGGTGGAGATGAGAGGAGTTAAGACTTTTTAGGGATAAGATTTTAAAAAAAAAACCTGACAGACTGGTTTGGTGAATAACCTGATGTTCTTCTCAGAAAAGTTCTCCAAAGAGGGAGTAAAAACAGACTTTTGTCTAGTGAATGAATTCCAATTAACAGAATTTGGAAAGGTGGTGGTGAGATGGGTTGGGGGAAATATTCATATAACAGACCAAGTATGATAACGTTTATTTGTTTTTGTTGTTCTGCCATTTTAAGTCAGGATGTTTTTACACAGTAAGAGAACGAGAGTGTGTAATTACAGCCATCATTCACCAGATGTCAGTGGTGAACTACCTTTTCACGTGACAGTAGTCTAAATCCAGACAAATACACTGACAGATCTGAAAATTAAAAAGATTCAGATGTGAGGGACTGGTGATGAATGTGTTCATATGAATTAATGATGAAGAAAATGAGCAGGGCAGCAGAGTCTCATGATCGTCTTATCACTACTGCAGATGAATTACTTAAATTTTCTGGAGTATGCAATGGTGTATTTTCATTTCACATAAAGCTTTATGCAGTTGGCATGATTCCTATATTCCAGACTGCTGAGGCAAGCAGGAAGTACAGTCATCCAACAGAAGGTGGCAAACATCCCATTCTGCTCTGATCAGAGTGCAGTGACCGAGCAGCTTTTTTAATCTCTCTGCAGACTTCATTTTTATATTTGAAAGCATCTGCATATCTAAAATGTTATACATGTCTTAAAATACATTTGACCTATGTGCATTTTAACTTATTATATTGTGATAAAAAAAGTGGAAATATTCCTTTTAATAGTTATTTCTATACGTAGCTGTATGACTTTTTGTTCTTATTGGGAGAGATGATATGCAACTATGTTGAACGCAGCTTTATTTATTTGTGCAGTCTACTGGATCCCCCATGACTCTACATAATTGATTTTGTCCCATCCATAATTTAGTACCAACATTTTGATGAATCTTACATTTAATGTCACTAAAGCAACATTAATATTCTGACAAGGTCAAACAAATGAAAAGGACCCACCTGAGTCACTGCATGATCTACTGACACAAACCTGCTGCATTGTGCGTAAATGTAAAATGAACCTGAACTATGAGAGTAAATAACAAATAAACAGTCATTTTAACAATTTTACTTCTAACGTCTACAAGATAGAGAGAAGTATCAGCTGCTACTGAAAAGCATGAAAACATCTAGCCTGATCTGCACTTAGAGGAAATGAAGAGTTCACTTCAGTCAAAATGATAAACATGTAGGGTTTGAAATTTTTTCTGTGTAGAAGGTTCAGACAGTTATTAACCAAGATGCATTTGAATTTTTCATAAAGCTTTCATAAGCCAAAGAATTAATTCCACATCATCCAAGTCCTATGCCTTAATGCTACTAATGATTTTCTTTGTTGAACTGAAACAGCTTACATTTAAGGCGTCCGTCAATAAAATATTAATAGCCTGTAGATTTAAAATTCAAGAGATTTCATTTGATTTAATTTCACATTTCAGCTTCGGGACATTTTTATTTGCAAAAAGAAAACAAAGTAAAAAAGGAAAAAAAGACTTTCAATTCTCCCTTTGTTGTTAAGTCAAATAAAAGAGCTTTTAAATAAAAGGGAAGATGGAAAGTAAGCCACTAAGGACTGGAAACAGCACCTGCAGCGTTACTCCTAAGAGACATGCACCCAAGCTTACATCCGATTTACAGCAGACTGAGGTTGTAAAAGCAACAAAGCCCTCATAAAACTGTTCCGATATGTCATCTGTTTGTTTAGGTGCTTAATTGCCGTTTTAATATCGCTTCCTATTGACTGGACAGAGGAAGGTCTACAAACATGACGCAGATTGTGTATGACGCACGAAGTGGGCGTTTTTCTGCATCTACGCTGTAAAAGATATCTATCTCTGTATCATTTGTTTTACCTCCCAGAGGAGGCCTGCTAAACGTGCAGTGGTTTAGAAATTAAATATACTTTTGCAAACACGTGTTTATTTCCAGCGGATGAACCCATTTTTCTAGAATGCTTTGTGACCAAATGACTGGATAATAATTCAAACTGCTTCATCAAACAAAAGCCATTATTTAAAAAAGAAATCAATTTACTTTATATTTAAACCTTTTAGCAAAAATATTTCATAACCTATTGTTTCAAGTGGACATAACGTTGAAATGATACAAAAACGTGGGACACTTCTTGCAGTGTTTCTCTCCTCCTCTTCCTCCTCTTTTAATACTGAGTGGGGGGCAGGTCTTGTTGTCGTGGGCTATCTTACTGCTGTGGCAGGTGATGCTGTAGCTCAAACGGGGCTTGAAGAGCCTCCTTACTTATCTGATTTTAATTAGAGAGGTGACCTGGTTTCAGCACCGCGGCGCGTCAACAGCTCCAGGGTAGCGCGGAGATTTGCCCAGCCCCTCCCTGCCCGGTGCGTCTGACGGAGCGGGTGCCCAAGGCGGAGCCTTCGCGGCGCTTTCAGCACCAGCAGCCAGAGTGGAGCTGTCCACACATTCAGCACTTTAACCAGAATCAGGACAACAACGCAACCAGGGGTGAACTTGCTCCTGGGTAGAAAGCTTATTTCAGGATGGCGTCTAAACACGTTGGCCTTTGCGTCCTTCTCTGTCTTTTTGCCCTGAATGTATTGAGCCAGATTTCTGCCTTTCCCACACCTACAGCCTCAACGGATGGTGAGTTCAAATTAATCGGCGCAGCCTTGTAGTGTGAAGAATCAAACTACTATTGGAGAAAGATTTAAAATGTCACTAAAGTAGCAAAGATAAAGGAACCAAAACTACATTTTGCATTTGTGTTTTTTTCATAATGTTTTCCAGGGGTTTATGAATTATATTCTGTTTGTGGAGTTCCGGTTGTTTCATTTGTAAACCTGTTGACAAAGAAAGCATCACAGAGCAAAAAGCAGTGGCTTTAAAGTTGAGCTCCAGCTCACAGCGTCTGATGGTGTTTTTAACTGCGCCTGCTCGCTTTAGGCCGCTTGTGGTCTATTTTCGCAACAGTTTAATCTTTTGTTTGATAATCCGATTAAGCTCTGCCTCTGGTGGAGAGTTAGGACAGCAGAAAAACATCACATTGAATCTGAAAAAAGCATTAAATAGAAAGAAATCAATGTAAATTTCTTAAAGCGTGTTTGTGCTGAAGGTACATTTGTAACCTTAAAAGTGGTACTTGCTTGGAGTCAGTTTGATGATTTCCTTCCGTTGTTCTGTTGTTTAAGATCAAACTGTGTACAACAGACAGTTGACCGAAGAAAGGCCACTTCAAGAGCAGGTAAGCTTATCAATCTTCATGCGTCATAGTTCATTTTCCACATCCAATATCCGGCCAAATGAGCTTTATGATCACTTGTCAAACAACCTGGCTATTATCATAGCAAGCAGCAGTAATCTGAGCTTATATCCTGAGTGGAAATTATGTGTTCAATATTTGTCATTTCAACAGATTGCTGAGGCAGACAATGTGAAGGCTGCAGTACAGTCAACTGGTAAGAGGAAGCCTCAAAGCCAATCAATTACTGACTTTATTTCCCTCTGCTGAGCAGATTCAGGTTGCAGTCTTTCCTGTAAAACAAACCTCATCCATGAGAAACAGCTAGAATCATGGAAATATGATAGTTTCTCTTCGTCAACATTACTGAGATTGTTTCTTCTGCCTGACAGAGAGCAAGCGTCCCGCTCCCATAAAGGACGCAGAGTCCGAGCGGGACAGTGATGACTTTACCATGCTCAAGTCCCTGGCTGATGGCCAGAAGTCAAAAGAGACAACCGAGCCAAATGTCAAGAAGGAGGATCAATACATTCCTGATGAATCAGACTCCACAAAGAGTCGACGTCTTGCTGATGACTACGACTCCACCAAAAATGGGATGGACTATGGCAAGTACCATGTTGCACAATCAATGTGCATATCGCTCTAAAATGGAAATAATAGGTCTCGGGCAATATGCTTAACCCCCTCACCACCCACCACCACCACCATCAAGGATAGGTTTTGTGCTGCGTGTTGCTGTCTGTACCTGGCAGGCCACCATGCAAACATTTTAAGAAAGAGTAGGAAGAGGAAACACGTGTGTGTGGTGAGGATCAGCGTAGACAGATAGAAGGAGTCAAAGATGGGACACGTGAAACTAAGAGAAAAAGATTATCCCTCCATTTCTGTTACTGTGGTTGATGCGCTGGGCCATGGTACGAGCTTTTTCCTTTTTCATTTCACAGGAAACCTTTAAATATTACAGCTGAGCATTACAATCTCATCTCTATTATAGGTGGAATAAATAAAGAACTTTATTTAAAAGCACATCAACCTGTCCACATCACAGGGATCGGTTTCAGTTTAAACAATTTCAGCAAATCAGAGTTCTTTTTTTGCAAATTTACTCCAAAGTCTGTCATATATTTAGTGTTTATCTCAGTAGACTTCACCTGACAGGTTCATGTTTAACCGGCTGTAATTTGATCAGTAGCCGTGAAGCTTTCTGTGAGGTGACTCAGATACAAAGCGCTGTGTTACACTTCCTTGATTCATGCAGTCATACCAGCGATGACACAAAGCTTTTCATATTATGCTTCATCTTGGCAAGCAAATTTCTTTTCTTACTTTCTCCCATGAGTCAAAAATAGAAGACGAGGTACTTTGAAAATGATTCAATCTGCCAAAAGAAAAATCTCCTTGTTCTTATTGTGTTTGAACTTTGAGAAGCAGCAGGGGTTGTTATGCAAGAGTCAAGCTGTAGCAGTGGTACATTTCTTACTCAGCAGTGCAGATATAGTGTGCTAAATATATCAGATGGGAACATATTACTACTGGCGATTGTTTTTCAGTCTGTTGAAAAGAGACTTCCTGTCCAGATCTAGGTTTAGCATTTTCTGTTCAATAAAGAAACAAAGAAAAATTGCAGTCTGGGTAAAAGAGTGTAGAATGCACAAAAAAGTTTTTATCATTGCAATGCAACACAACGTGAACAATAGAAATGTAGAAACAGCTTTTTTAAAAGAAATCATGAAAACTGACAATATGTCAGAAATTTGATTTGAAAAAAGGTAATTTGTCAAGTAGATCCAATTCGTTTAGCTTGTAACCCCATGAGGAAACTCTCCTTGCAGATGACCCAGAAAGCTTCCGTCAAGTTGATGGCACTCCTCTGACAGCCGAAGACATTGTGCAGAAGATTGCCAACAAAATCTATGAGGAAGACGACCGAGGGGTGTTTGACAGGATTGTTTCCAAACTGCTCAAACTGGGACTGGTAAGCTCTTAGCTTGTGCTCCCCTGCTGATCGTCTTACTGATCCGAACCAGCATGTCGCATGACATTTTCGCTGTTAGACCTCTCTTTGTCTCTCTGTGCACCCACTTTTCCCAAAATGGGAGTTGAGGAGATGTGTTAATTGCTTTTTTGTTCCATGATTTTGGCTGTGAATTGCTTTTCTGACACTTAGTGAGTAGCTTGGTGATGCCCTAATTGCCCTCCTACATGGATCAGTCAGTTATTGTTATCAACGTGTGACCTCTAGAGTTTCACAGCCACTTTGTCATTTTTTTCGTCCATGCCTTGCTAGAGTATCAATTTCTCTTTCTGTAGATCACTGAAAATCAGGCAGATACTTTGGAGTACCAGGTGGCTGAGGCTCTCCAGGATCTCATCACCAAAAATGCCAAAAACAATGAAATTGAAGACATTGAGAGCAATGGTGATAACAAGGGAGAGCAGGATGACCAGAGTTCAGACACGGTAAAACCCTGCAAAGAAGCCATCGTGATGGTAATAAGGTGGATCCAAAAGTTATATAAACTCTATCATTTCCAGGACGTATGGGATCCGCCTAGGAGACGCTACAATGAAGAAGAGGATGAGGAAGATAATGAAGACATTGGAGATGAGATTGACAGAGATGTAGATGAAGATGTGGATAACACCTGGGACAGAGATGCTGAGGAGGGCAACGAGGTGAGCCCTGAAGATGGGCTCCAGGATCTTCAGTACTTCCCAAACTTCTACCGTCTGCTTAAAAGCCTTGATTCAGGTAGAAACACACTCAGACTGGCATTTTATCAGCACATTCCATACACACATTGCAGGCCCTGAGTTCAACAGCCAAGACTAGATATTTTTGTTGTAGTCATGGCAATGTTTTCCCAATATAAATTCCCACCTTTGTTTCTGCACATGTAGGAAGTCCATATGAAAAACCCTCACTCACAAGCCAAGCTAATTATTTTTAAACCAATCAATATGACCACCACAGTCAAACATCATGTGGTTACACTAGCACCATGGTAACCGCTTCGCAATGCCAGATAATGGTCTTAAATGCGTCATCTGCTTTGCTTTCACAGATCAAGATACTCAGGAGAGGGAGACGCTGATCACCATCATGAAAACACTGATTGATTTTGTGAAGATGATGGTGAAATATGGCACCATCACACCAGAGGAAGGAGTGTCATATCTGGGTAAGATGTGAGAGAATAACAGCTAAATAATTATTTATGTCTATGGTTCTGATTTGGCTCTGCCACTGTTACATAATCACATTAATTCACCAGTTCATCAACGTCCTCTACAATATTATTCCTGACAGTTGGGCTGTACTTAACTGATGACTTGTCAGACATTAATGAGTGTAAAGCCAATAACATTGTTGCATTAAATATGACCAGGCAGAATAAAAGTATTGCCCCCAACAGTTTATTTCTAACTTCAACATTTCATATATATGAAGAAAGACAAAGATGAGAAACTTAAAACCAAGATCATTGCTTTAAATTTTGAAATCTTTGTGTGAAAAAAAACATTTATTTTTGCTGTATTCTTACTGTGTTCTGTTGGACTAATAATTCCTCTCAATTGTTTCAATAGAGCGTGATGTATGCACAGACATATTCTTATCAGGGGCACTCTGTATCACTCTGGCTGCTTGTTTTTTATATCTAGTCATTACATCTGTAGCCAGTAGAAAGGTCAGCCACCTGTAAAGGACAGCTATTATCTCTGTTCATTGGCCTCAGGGAATCCCAGACCCATTTCATCCTCTCTACATGATATGATTTTTATTCTTCAGTTAAAATTATATCCAGTCTAAGGCTAAATTAAAAAAAAAAAGAAAATGATGGATAATATCGGCAACCAGTATCAGCCTGAGTGTTTTTTTTTTTTTATTTCAACATGTAGATTTATAAGCTCCAGCCACATGAAACCCTGAAGTGGATTAAACAATATAGAGAATGAATGAATGTATCTGTATATATTTATTTTGACAAAAAAGCCACCTTATTATAAACGTTCCAGCCACACTTTATCTGTTATAGTGTTGAAATATTGAATTAAAAGTCACATAGCACTTGAATTGTAGTTGCTACAGTGTAATTGTCATCACAGGTGTTTATTTAAGGTACTACATTGGGAGAATATCAATAACCAGTCTTCACAGCGCAATGTGTTCACATCATGAAAGCTACAGTTCTACAGGTTTATAATGGATCCCTGCTTCATTACACCTGACTCAAATTAAATGAATCCTATAACCTATGTAGTTTTACACAATGATTTATCATTTGAGTCAGATCTACTGGTGCAGGGGCACATTGAAAACCTGCAAGGCTGTGGTCCTTGTTGAACTGAGTTTAAAAGCCCTATAAACTGCATTTAGTAGCACCATGCACCATGGTTGTCCCACACCACAGAGAAGAAGATGACCACTGCTGCAGCTGCACACTGAAACTAAACAGGCATATGCCATTAAACAACATGTGACTCTCCATGGCAACCCTTCTGGCTCCATGTAGTGCAGGTTATGAAGAGATAATCAAGGGGAATTCCGCCATTGCCTGGCAACGTGCTACCCCCAACCCCCCTCATCACTACCCACCAAACGACTGTGATGCTCCAGTATTTCACCGAGGTACACTACTGAATAGACCAAGCTGTCAATCATTTGTTATCTGCTGATGTGTGATGCAGATCCCAAGACAGGGAGAGCTAAAGCAAAGGAAGAGAGCGGGGGAGGAAGATGTGTGTTCTTGTGGGCAGAGGAAAAGAACATAAGAGTGGGCTTCCTCTGAGCACTGAGCATTCACAGGTGTGAGGAGGCAGATTGTATTCATAGAAAGAGCAAAGGATGGTAGGATTGTTAGATAATAAAAATAAAAGAAGGCTGAAGTGTAAACGGAAGAGAGGAAATTATGAGCCACCTTCATGCTCAATTAAAGAAATTAAGTTAAGAATTCTTGTTTTTCTTATCACTTTGTTGTCTTTATAGGAAAATGTGTTCAATCAGCAAAGCCTGATCTACAATTATCGTAAACAAAAGACCATTTAGAATTAGTTATAATAATGCTGTTTCCTCCTTTAAGCAAATAACCCCAAAATCTACAAAATATGTGTTCCAGTAAAAATAATTTGTTCTACTGAGTATTAGCTTTTTTATCTAGAAAAGGTCTATTTTTTCCACAAACTGCAGAGACATTCAACAAATGGTTTATGACAAACATTAACAAGAATCTGCCAAGATATTTATTTCCTTTTCAATGGTTGTGGGCATTATATTTGAGTTGGAAGCTCTAATGGCAAAATTAGTAAAGAATAAAAACGTGTAATCCAGGCAGGGATCCAGATCAACCTCAAAATCAAATTATTTGTTCCTCATTCATTTTTGAGGTTTCCTAATAATTTAATCCAAATACGTCGATAATGTTTTGATTGTTGTAGCTGACAGACAGACAGGAAGACAAATCAGTACCGCCTAGTACATTTTATCCACTTCGACGGAGTTAATTTAACACATTATTCATCTTACGAGAGGAGAAAATAAACACTTTAAAGAGATTTTATAGTTGTTTTGGACTATGATGTGAACTGTGTTTTATTAATTTAAGTTTTTAATTTCTAAAAATAAAAAAGAAATTTAAATTGGACCTGAGGCAGAGAAAAACATTTCAGTTTATCTCTCGGATATGTGTATCTACAGAACATTTGCTTCCCCTATAAATAAAAAAAGATTTGTAGCCCCCATCTGTTAAGCCACAGAGGAGTTGCTGTCCTGTCGCGCCATATCATCTGTTTCTGTCTCCCTGTTTTGTAATCCTCTATGAAAACATAATCTAACCCCTTGGAAACCACTCAGGATTGCTTTACAAACATTTAAAATGAAAAAAGACACTTTTATTTGCTGTTCTAGAGAAGATAAAACAATCCTTAGAGTAGATAAGTACAAATTGAGAGAAGAAAAGAAGTCCGAGCCACAAAATAAAAAAATCAGTTTTACATAAACCGTTAATATTTCTAAACCGAATTAAAATTTGTTGCAATATGTAATTAAATAGATTGTTGTTTCTTAATACCACAATTATCATCTTCATCTCTATTTTCTGTGATTAAGGTCAAAATCTTTGTCAAATTATAAAAACCCTCTGGGTCACACAAGAGCACCATGCAACTATTGAGCTGCCCACACAAAGCTGATTCACTCCAAAGTAAAAAATTGTCCTGTTTTATCTACTTTTCAGAGAACCTGGATGCTATGATAGCTATGCAGACCAAGAACAAGCTGGGCAAGTCCCTCGGGACCCCTGATGTCATTGGACCTTACGGTAAATGGATGTGTTTTGTCCCAAGTCACTGAAATCCTGTGTTATTCCCACAGATGGTATATTCCACATTGTGACATGCTATCTATAACTCACATTGCTAAAATGTAGGTTCATAGAAATAATTTGCTTTAAAAGAAAACATAAATAGATATATAAGGTTTTACATTTTTTAGATTTTGGTTACAGTAGCTAGCTACAATTTATTCTTCGTAAATCCTGATTACACACTTGTATTAACCAGTTTTCAGTTGCAGGTCAGAAAAACAGTTTATTTTGGTTATTGCTGTGCTCCCAAATATTATTATGGATGCAAGCAGAATTTTTATGTTTGTGTTTATTTGACCCCCATTAGCTTTTGCCAAGCAGCAGCCATTCTTCCTCGGGTCAACATAATTCTCACATGACATTGAAATATACATTTCATGATAACAAACCAACAACACAGCAATCACAAATTACAAGACACCCACACATACATACAAACCACATAACTATAAAAAATCCTTTCAAACTGTCCTGTACTGGAATACATACTAAAGACAGTCCAAAATAAAACATCAAAGATCATACAATTTAATCTGCTAATTTTCTATCAAAATGTCATTACAGCAAAGATGTGATACTCATACAACTATAAATTAATAAAGTTTCATGTTAAATAATAATCTTTTCATTTAATTTTGAAATTTTTCATGTTGTTCTGTTCAGTAACATAATCTAGAAGTAAGATGTATGCTAAGAGAACTTGCAATGCTGTGATCTTTTTCGTGAGGGAGAAGAGGTGTGTGTGCTTTGAAACAGTCATAATAGAGTAGGGTTGAGACAAGAAAAGCATCTCGGCAAATGTATAAGTTAAGAGAGAATTTCAGGAGAGTTTGCTTAAAGGCGACACAGAAAGTTTTTTACTTTAGCCTATATTAGCTTAGCACAATCACCAGGTGTGTGGTGGTAGCTAACCTGCTAAGCTGTTAGACAACTAATAAAAACCTATATGTACCACCTTTAATCTTCAAAAGCTTAAGGTTTAATTTACAATAATATATATTTTAAAAAAAGCTGAACATCTTTGCAATTCTTTTAATTCTCTTATAGTGAAAAACATGGATGAGGATGACAACACCAAAGCCGAGGCCGCCAAGATGCAGAAGGAATATGAGAACCTGAAAGATTCCACCAAAGAGGAGCAACCATCAACCGAGACCAGTCAGTTTTCAGCCAAATCCTGATGACCAGAAGAGAAATTAGAAATATGTTATTTTGGAATTGATAATCAGATACAATTATATAAAACAATTTTACTATTGTGCCCCTCACAACCTGATGAACTGCCCCCTTTTAAGTTGCATGACTCATTTTTATGTTTTACCTTTTTAAAAAATTGTCTTATTGTTTTGTTTCGTGCCAGACATTTCAAATAAATACACATTTCGTAAACAAACACAGCATTCCCTACATCACTTTAATGAAGCAAAAAAAAAAAAAAAAATTAGTCCAACTCAGATTTAAAACAATTCCACTGTAGACCTTTTGTTTTCTCTTAAATGATCATAAATAAACAACACTGTGTTGTCCAGGCCAGTCATAATTAAGCCCCTGCTTGTCTCTGAATTAGGCCAGTCCAATAACATCCACCGGAAAGCTTGTCACAGCTTCTTTTATTCTCTCTCTGTCCACTGCACTGAATGTACTTGTCAATATAATCCATATACACTCACACACAAAGGGATACTCCATACTAAACATGGAGCATGATTATCAACTGACATTTGTTTCAACAGCACAGGAAATATATTGATTACATTATCTTAGCTCTGTAATATCATTCCATTTATTGCACCATTTATTATTAAAGGAAACATTATGGTGTCCATCATAATCTAAATTTATTTTGAGTTTAAGTATATAGGTGTATAAGTGTAAGGTCTATAAGTGTATAGTTACATAAATGAACCTCAAACAGTTGGAAGCAGGATTTTAGACCATTTTTTCTCTCTTTGTGGTTTAATTTAACCAGCAGCAATGTGTCTGGTCATGCTGCATTTTCATAAAAAAGTACAGTTCTGGCTGCCAGCGTGTTTTTCTACTATTAGAATAAAAAGAAACTTGAGCTTTGCTTCAGGAAAATTTTGCGTTGTAAATAATTAATAATCCTAAGATTGCACTGTCTTGCTAATTGGTGAAATCAAGACTCTTAAGTATTACGCTCCCAAAGAGCAAGTGAAAGTCGTTTTAAATAAAAAAAAAGACAAATATTAAGGAAAATTGTCTTGTGTGCTTCTTGCAGATCAGCCTGGCAAGTCGGAGACATATCTGGAGGCCATCAGGAAGAATATCGAATGGCTGAAGAAACACAACAAAGACGACGGCAAAGATGGTGAGCAATGCTTTCTTAATAAAAAAGCAAACCTGATTAAACATGCATCACATAGGCATAATTTTACTTTATTATGTGGGTCTATAATAAATTAACTGCTCTTATCTCTAAAATGTCAACTAAGTTGTAAGTCTAAAGAACATCCTCATTTGCAAACCCTCACTTAACTCTCAGGTCTGACATGGCGCTCTCAATGCAAAGACCCTTTTGTTAGACTCAATTTGCAATTTAAAGGAGTGTGGGATGTGGGAGGAGTATGATGGTCAGAGATCGAGGGGGGACGCGTTGCTTCTAATCTCATGAATATGGATAATTTTAATGAGCTTGTCCTAATTGTTTGGAATACAGCTGCCTTGCTTCAGAACAAAGGTTGCAGCTTACCTCCCATATGTGTGCTGAGGTCCAAAAAGAGATCTAGTCTATAATATTGCGTAAAAAGACTAAATGAGACACCTTTTTCTGCTTATACTTTCCATACTTTTACTGCGAGCATCCATAACAAAGCAGCGTGTGACCCTGGACAAATGCCAGTCTGCAGAGCTGTGAAAGCTGTGGTAGTTTCACTCACAACAGTGCACTCGACTAACTGGGGAGGCCTGAAGTCGGATTCTCCACAGTGTAAAATCAATGCCCAGTGGTGTTTAATTAAGCAGAGGAGAATGAAATGCTAATGAGTTCTCACCATTAGAGCCATCTATCTATTGGAGATGATCTCAGTAGGATTTCACAGACAAGAAAGCAAAAGTGAGGTTTATGCTGTTGATGGTAGTCTTATCAGATCTGCGCTGAACAATAGGATAAGACATTAAACACGAGAGGATTTACAGATAAAAGCAAAGTTTGACCCAGATTGTTGCTCACATCTTAAACACAGAGGAGAGAGGAAAACAACAAGAAGAGATTAACACTGAGAATAAGGTTACGAAGAGTAGAGGGAAGATGAGGCCAGATCAGCAGGGAAGTTTTGTTTGCAGCTCATCTCTAACCTTGCCCGATATAGGACACTTCATTAGCATTCAAGTGTGCAGAATGGTTGTCCGGGACAACGGGGGCCTTACCCGCCTGCCTGTCTGGGAACTGACACAGACAGATAATGAAGTAGAAACAGGCACAGAGAGTCAGAATCACACAATTTGCTCATATTCTGACTCAACATTACTTAAATAATACAACATCAGGACCTTTTTCGAACGCAGCTTCTTTTCAAGTTACTCTCCCAAGTCCTTAAACTTATTCTGTTTCTCTTTTTTGAGAGAACAGTACAGCTGGACAAATTCCTTTTCAAATGAAAACAGTGTCATAGAAACCGAGTGGATGATGGGCCATTTATTGTGTTTATTCTAACAAGCAGCCATCAGGACAATCTCAGCAGACTGTGCGCATGTGGGTTCGTGTGTGCGCGTCCATACACACAGCAAAGATTAGCCAGAGGAGCAGATGGACACTGATGCAAAATCTTGGTTTTGGCTCTTAGCTGTTCGCAGTCGAGACTTCAAGAAGTGATTCTGGCTTTAATCACATTCACATAATCTCTCACACATCTCCTGTTTGTCACCAGCAATGCAACTGTAAGCTTGAGCATAAAAAAGTGCTGAGAAATTGTTCGGGGATCTTTTGGCTGTCCTTTAGCTTCTGTTACCCCCTTCTGAGTCTAGGGCAGGGAGGGGTGGTGCTGCAGCTGTATGTCTGCTCCAAAACTCATTCTTCATAATGATGGATCACACAGAGTTGGCCAGTGTTCATCTCTAAATAGAACCACATCCCAGTTATGCTGTATTCAATGACTTTTTGGGGAGAAGTGAAAACATGAGATGCTTAAACAAAAGGAATGTGTAGAGAAATGTTTATTTATAATGCATTTTATTCCAAGAAGTAACACTGCATTAATATTTCTGTCTTTTTTCTTATGTGATTACACATAAGGTCTTCATGGTATCAGACAAACATGCTCTGACCTTAATCCCCCTCAGAGCTTGTTTGGGTGTGCCATCTTAAGAGGACAGTGCATATACAGTTTAACATTTGATCTTTCCTTCCACCCATAATATTCTCATGAACTTCTTCTTTAAACCTTCAAATGTAAACCAATTTGCATTCCTGCTTTTCTAGATTATGACCTTTCCAAGCTGAAGGATTTCATGGACCAGCAGGTTGACACGTACATCCAGAAGGGCATCATCGCCAAAGATGAAGGCGACACCATCAAGAGGATCTACAGCAGCCTGTAATAAGATCACCCGTCCTCTGGCGTAAAATAAAGGACTATTAAGATCTCCAACAAAAACTTGACTACTTAATTATTATTTCCTATAGTATGGCAAATTATTTAGTTTATTAAAAACTAAATGCTTAATGGAACTTCTTTAC
>JBAMHX010000001.1:9159525-9180113 GCA_037177515.1 Pseudomugil tenellus
TATATATTCTAGCATTTCAACTGTATATGTGGAATGAAATGTCATCAGAAAAAAATATGAGAAAAGAATTTAAAGAGTAAATACATTAATAAGAAAAGAAGGTCCAAATAAGTTAGAATTCTTTATGAGTACATCACATCACACAGTAATAGATGGTACGAAAAAAAGGGAAAGTTAAAACAATATTCAATAATGGCAGTTTTATAAGCCAACATAAATTTACTCAGCAATTATATCTCCTCCTTCCTCAGAATCAACACTTCTTTTTATCAAACTTAGGTTTAACACAGTGTTACCAGTGCAAGGATTATATAAGACCACAATGTATCACTTAGTTGTTTCACAGAAACAAATATTGCAAAGTTCCTGCACATGGAAATGTAGACATGCACTATATTTTGTTTCCAGATTGGTTACATATTGGTTATAATTAAATGAACTGGCAATACAGAAAGGCAAGTAAGTGCTTCTAGCACAAAGGCCTTTAGTTTCATTGACTATACCGTATTACTGTTAAAATGAATATACAGCAAATTTGTATGTTTGCGCGGCTGTTTTTAAAAGTGTTTTCATTGTAATAAAAAAGTTCTGTATAATAATGGTCACTGATAAGTTTAGGAGTTAGTTATGCTAAGTATCCTTATTACTGTATTAAAGTGTCATAAAATGCACTGATAGTTTTGGAACATTCAAAGTAAACAACACACAAAAACACAAAATAAAGAAGGTCTGGCTCTTTTTTTTTTTTTTTTTTTTTTTTTTTTTGGTCTGGCATTTAAATGTCACACTGGGTGGAAACATTTAGCAAGCCTCTGTGACCTCTGATCGCTGCATGTGACATGTGAAGCCAGACCTTCCGATGGGATCTGGGAGTGAAGACTGGTCAACAGTCCCATGACCTGCCATGCATGAAAACAATACATTTTCCACTATCCACACTGCACAAGCTATATGAGGGAATTTCCAGCTGGAAAATGATAAAGGCTGCTAAATGAGGAAATGACTACAAGCAAAAATAATAATAATAGTTTCCTGTAATCTTATTAAAAACTGCCTAAAAAGTTAGACTTTTCAAATTCCGTAATATAAGTAAGCTTATCTTACAAAATATTGGTGATATAGAGAACAATACACTTGATTCATAGTCAAGTTTTCTGCAGTATTTGGTTACTATATTGTTGTTCATTTCTTTGAGCCTGCTTGAATGTTTTTTACCGAGATGGAAGGAAGCACTGCATCAGATGTCTGTTCTGGCAGGTGGTGCAGTTAAGTGTACAACAACAATACAAATCAGTGATATCTGTCATGACAAAGAGAACCATTAAGACTGAGACAGCTCTCCGGAGATATTCTGAACAGCTATACTATTTTCGATAAAGTCTTTTCTTTTTACAACTATTGTACAACTACTGGCAATAACTTTTTTCACAGAAATTATTTTCTTTACATTATACGTTTTTGATTTTTCAGTATTCATTAATAGTATTTTATTAATAACCAATAAACATCTTTTATTTCATGATTCCATTGAAAGTGTAATCAAAACTTTTAAAACTACCCAACATAATCAAATCATGATTATGTTGGGTAGTAATTAGCTGCTTGTGTTGACCCAATTAGTCTGTTACAGGATAAACCCCACCAATTTAAAAAAAGCATGAGCTATACAGGTGTCAGCATGAGAACTTGATAAGAACAGTGCTCATATCATCATGTATTCATTACTCGATAGTAGTGAGAGGAGAAATTCACTGCCTACTGTCTCTGCCATCTGTACAATCCTTATTTGCTGTAGTTATTCAGGAAGCAAAATGGTGCACTTTGATGCATTGTGCATGTTTTGGTAATTATGAAAGTTAATTTATCTCCACAAATGCTATATGATAGCAAAAATATATCAAGTACTGTAAAGGTAGTCTTCATGAAAGTAGAAGTGTTTTATGAACCAAATACGGGCCCCACAGGTGCTACTTTTATATGAGGAAAATGTAATTTAATGAAACCAAATTCAATGAAGGAAAAGTGCAGGGAAGCAACAAGTAGATTCATGATGTCTAAATGGTTTTATTCATTCAATCAGTCTCTGTTGGTTATAGATGGTGCGGTGGCAATCTGTCCGTCTGACATTTTCTAATGGAAACCAGGTCATTAAGCTTATGTAAGAGTACAGAGAGACCAGAAAGGGAGCTCAGTGTATTAATAATACATAATGTTCCCAATCCAAGATGGTACTTTTTAGATTGAACGGCAAATCACTCAGCTTTCCCTGTAATATTTGCTCCTCATCTTCTAATTGTTGTCTAATTTATTAAACATGGGAACAAGTCTGTGTAATGTGAGGAGGGGGGACAAAAATTATTCTAGTAATAAAGCATTGTAAAGGAGCATATAGCAACTACTGTATGTGTGTGCTTTTAAAATATATGCAATGTTAACTTTAAATATTGTTTTGCAAGCAAAACAAGGGGAGATGAGTAGGTATCAATTATTTTACTTGCATTAGCCACACATATTCTCTCACATAGGAGAGAATCAACAGAAACAAGAGCAAGATTATATATAAAGAAAAAGGAAGACAAAAGCACAGCTGTTTGTCATCTGTCATGTTGTAACCATGACAACAATCACCCTCCTAATCTAACTACACTTACAGGGTTTGAGAGAAATTAAATTGTAAGCAGTTCCAAATAAGTTTGAAGTTTAACTATAAGAAAGATAAAGGTCATAATAAATGTAGTTTGTCCTATTGTGTGGTATTTTAAAGGACTTAAAATTTTCTGTGCATATTTCTTCTAATAAAACAAATTAATATGTGATCATTCCACCCTTTGTTTAACACAGCTAGTCATCATCTATTCATTCATCGAGTGCTAAGCTGCACCCTATAAAGAAACACCAGAGTTGTCTTAAAACAGACATTTTCAGCACAAGCCAGTTCTCCTGCATTAGAGCAGTGTCTTTCTGACCCCTACTGGATATTTTCTGTATTGCATGTGTCTCCAGTGCCTGATTATTTTGTCCGGCAGGTGGCGCACATCCTTCACCAGGTAACTTCAAATACACAAATTAAATGGGGTTAAGTAAAAGAGAGAAATGACTGCTTATGTACTTACATGGATACTTACAAAGGCACTTACGGGCTCAGAAGCAACCGCCAAGATGAAGTCATGTGGGCTGGTTTGATTTGCTTGTTCAGTAAACTGGAGTGTTGTTCATCCATAAGTATTTAGCAACCACTGATATCATCAACATTGGATACAGTTCTTTAAACCACAGTATAATACTGATTCTTATGGAGTAAAATTGCCACACGAATATTTACTTTTTTCTTTAAAATAATTTACTTCTTGCTAAAGCCAAATTATTTCCTGGCATCGCTGCTTATTTTTTCCACTCTGAACAGGAATTGCATCAGCTTCACTCTGCTAAATGTGTTTGACTTTATGAGGCTGATATAATTCACTATATTTAACATACAGAAAAAACCTACATGTATATGTTGCAAAATGGCCTCCTTACAAGACAGCCCCACATTTTACTCATATGACCTACCCTTACAAGTTCCAGTGACTCAGAGAGAAAGAAGAATATCTCTACCACCACCAGCTAATACACTAAAAGTAATCTAATTTATTTCCTCCATTTATTAGATCGATCACAGCACCTATCAGCTTTATACATATGAATTTCAGGTTTTTACTGATCCAATCAAACAAACTACCAAGTGTTGCTTATTTTTTCCACAGTCAGCTCACTGTTTCTGAGTTATTACATAAGCTTGTCAGGTATGGCCGGCAGCGTTTAGAGAACATCATCAATACCCTCATTGTCCTGATAATGAGTCAGCTTGAACCTTGAGAAGCTCCAACAGTGGAAATTAACTGGAGCACACAGAGTTCAGCTGAATGCAGCTAACTTATCTTACCCTTCCTTTAACTTATAACACAAGTTCAGTTTGTCTCCAGATACCCTCCAAGATAAGCACATAAAAAGGTCTGCACCTGATTCAAAGAGTACTCATCTCCCTGCAGCTTGGGTCACAGCAGTGACCTCCCCATTACCTCGTCCTTTGTAATCAGTTAGCTTTTGTTTACCAAGTCCATGGGGTCATGATAGAGGGGCTGAAGGCTTTGTTCAGACTGCAGCTCTCATTCTGATGGAAAACCAAATGCAATGCTACAGCTAAACAAACCTGTGTAACTACACCACTGAACTGAATAGTATTTGTGTGATTATTAGTTGTGGATGTCTGTTTATTTGTTTGCTACCAAAAAAAAGCTCAAGAAGTCTGTTTTGAAATGAAAAACATGGATTTAACATGGATGCATAATCACTGCAGTCAGATTACAATCTAAGCTTCTGATGATGACCAGTGAATATCTCGCTTAAGGCTTCATTTTCAGACCGACAGGCCCCAACCCCCTCACTTAAAACTAAACATAATGCCCTACATATGAGAGCTTTATTTGAGAAACCTCAAATAAAGACGGGAATGGAAGCTAGCTATTTTTTCCACATGTGGAGGCAGAACTTAAATCAACAGATATATTGTATTTACGTTAGAAAACAACCATGTATTTAATGTAGGTCTTCATTTTAGGTTTGGATTTCCCTACTTGATGTCTCCTCATACCAAACACAACATAAAGCTGATGTTTATTTCTGTTCTTGCAAAGTGGAAACATTTGAGTCATTTAACCCCCACTCCTGGCAAGCAGTCCTTCACAGGGTTTACTGCCAGCAGTGCAGTTTGCTCTGACATCAGCTCGCCACAACACTCTGGCAAAAGAAACCCAGAGAAGGATGAAGTCATATGCATGACATCATCTTTCAGGCATGTACAAACAACCTGAAAACTGGAGCGAATTAAAAAGTCTCATACGTGCACTACCAGGGATACGTCCAAACCAAGAGGCCTACACATACCGAAAGTCTTTTAGTTGAACTGGCCAACCTTTATGTGCTGCAAAAGATTGATCTCTATCTAAAACATCAGGCTTTCATTACTATTGAGTTTGATGTTAATTATATTCCCTGGCATTAAATAAAAAGCAGATGTGACAAAACTTTTTGGTTTGCCTGATCATTCAGGGGTTTGTGAACAATTAGATGAACGTGTGGTGAGATTGTACATTATGTTTAAGGAGAGAATTAGACTAGCAATTCCCTCACTTTTCCTGTAACATGCATATCAGCTGCTGCAGTTTTGCATTTAATGCAAATTAGAATCTAAACTAAGACAGAAAACAAAGGAACAAATCTCGCTGGCTTTGCACCTGGATTGTGGGACCAACCCAGAGTAAACGTATTCCAACAGCAGAGTTTACACTACAAGCCGTATTCATACATGGACATATTCATGATTTCTTACTGTGGGATTAAGAAAAAAAACTGCAAATGTTTGCACATATAGGGAGTCATTGTGGATTCACCTGTTCACCCTTAAAAAATACATTAATATTTCAAGGAGAAATTAGCAAAAGAAAAATATGAATGCAAAAATTCATTTAGAGTATGTAAAAACATTTATTGTTGAGAATGTATTATATTCAGCAGTGCTTTTTTAAACCTGTTTTGTGGACTTTGAATGATACATATTCTTTGTGTTAACACCTGGGACTTAGTTTATAGTTAAAAAGAAAAAGAAAAATAATCAGCAGTGACGTGCAGTTATGAGATACACACCATGTATCTGTGTGTGCACACTTCTGAGATGGTATCTTACAATTAATAGACATTATGAACCACAGAAGACTAATAAGCCCAAGCAAAGAAGACCTTTACAGCAAAGAACTTTAGCTGTCAAGCAGAAAAACAACAATGTAAAAACAAAACATTTCAAGAAAAAAAAAACAGACATGAACATGAAAAAGTGCACAGATATAAAATCCCATAGTATAACTCTTTTCTAATAAACGGATGAGTAAGTATTTTTGGTCAACGAAAACTTGATGTTCACCACTGAGGACTTCATGCCAGCATATTGTTCCTATTAACAGTATGTACAAGGTTCAAGTAACTCCTGAATAATTCCTGTTTTAACCTCCTAAAGCAGACTAATGAGGTTCAATTTGATGCACCAACCTGCTACTGCGCACAGCAAAGGCTTAGATGGGTGGTGGAGGAAAAATTCAATTCTAAAACTTGAATCAGGGAATTGTACTTCATAAAAATATATTAAGCAATCATACCCTGAGGGAAGTTTTTCCACAAACCTCCAACTCTTCCTCATATTTTTCATCCGATAAACGTTGCTATGAACGGTCAACAAAACAAAGGGTGGAAAACGGGAGCTCTTATAGTGCTGTGATTAAAACTAAAAAAGTCTAGCAGTAGACCTGCACCGTGAAGTCAAAACCACCTTGTCCTCTGATATTTTCAAGCTCTGTTCATGTTAGTCTTTGGCATGGTTGAGCATCACAGGACCAGAGTGTTAAGCTGATCAAAATCCTTTTTGAACTGGAATCTTTTGAACCGAAATCCCACTTTTTATCCTTTATATCCAAAACATACTTATAATTTTACTTTAGAGGCAAAGAAAACCTAAATTTAAAATAATTGTGTTAAAACAAGATCATTAGTTAGACTAGTAAAGATATCTTGAAAATAATAATTACAATTTCTATTTTACATAATGGGTGAGCCAAAGGTATGTGTGGGGGTTTTTAAACAGAATCTCAGGTCAAACATCTTATCTCAGTCCAACTGCCAGGAAAAGAAAAGCAACAGAAAAACTTGTTTGCACCAACTGTTACAACACACAAGCCCAAGTCTGCCAGTTTTACAAGCAACTTTAATGAACATGTGCAAACCACCCTGGAAATGCAGTGGACAACTCAGAACTACTCAGCAGTATCAGAGCCAAGAGTCATTACTGCAGCATGCAGCTGGTTTTTATACGGTAACAGCTGCACACAGCCAGGTTTGCAGGCTAACAGTTATGGCTAAGCTAAAACATTCTGTCCTCAATAGAAGCACCTGAAGTTCACTTTCTGATACTAATGTCTATTAAAGATCCGAGTGTCACAGTCAGAGCTTTTCCTATTACCCTGCTAACCAATTTATCTGCTTAAATAGATGGACTCCACATGAAACCTTAACCTCAGCAGTGAACTGCATCGGAATAAAGCATACATGCATGTCTGTCCCAATGTTAGCGTCTGTTTTTACAAAACGGTTTACTTTGCAATGATCATTATTAGTTCACATGATTATAGCGTTGTATAAAAAAGGAAAAAGCAAGTAAAAAGTCTGGGTAGGTAAATATGAAGGCTCAAAAAAGGAACAGCTGAAATGAAATGACTAAAAACTAAATCAGATTTACACCTTCAATAACAACGTAGCAAACATAAGCATGGACATGTGAATAGGAAAGGGCAATTCCAGTTATTTCCCTTCTTCTCAGTTGTATGTTCTGGTTTAGCGTGCCTTGCCCTGTAGTTTGGCACAAAACTAAAGTTTTCACACTGTGAGATGAGACCAGGGCATTGGCTGAAATTATTCCATGTGATGAGATGAAACAGGCTGAGGAGAGGTTGTGCTCGTTCTCTACAGGTCCCCTTCCACTCGCTTCCTGCGTACTAGGGAGGGAAAAGGAAAAAAAAAAAAACAGAAAACAGTCATTTTTATATCTAATTATACTGATTTAACATTTAAAATGTAAAAAAATAAATATTCTGCAGTAAGTTTAATCTGACACTGGTCTGTTGGCTCATCTTGAACACACAAAGCAAATCATTATGAGCAATATGGTCAAAGTTTACAGTTACACCTATTTCAACAGCGTGTGTCAGCGTGTTAAGACACAAGTGTGATGTCATCACTCTCCTAGATGCAGGACTACACGGTGTCAACTTTCAGCATGTTTCAAACTGTTAATGCAGTGAATGCTCCATTCAAACATAGTGAAAGGAATCAGTGTTATCAATGATGCATCGACACACTCATGCGTCAGACCTGAGCTACTGCGGCTCTGACATGGGGAGGAGCTAAAAGAGAGAGCACAGGTTATCAGCGGCTGTGGGAGAGGAAGCTAAATAGATTAAAAGATGCCTGATGTGCCAAAAACAATTTGTCATGAGACTCCCATCTTAGCAGATACCAAGTGATTACTCACCCAGTTTCTGCATGTTTAAGCAAATTTGAAAATGTCCTGTAGGTTCGTGCGTATCGTACCTAGGTCGTTGTTCTTGGTGATAGCTGCAGCAGCTCTGGAACGAGGTCCTTGCTGAGTAAAATGGTAGCCAAACTTCACTATGCTGGTGTTTTCTTCCAACATTTTAGCAATCTCCATCTCTACAGAGGTACCCAGTTGCTGCCTCTGAAGAACACACAAGTTACTGTGTTTAACATTGGTACAGAATCAGTTGGCTATTTCCTTTAGTTAAAAAGCCTTATAACAGTTTTTATAACAGGAACATTAGAGCTGATTGAGAAGAAATGATGTGCTTCCAAAAAACAAACCCTTTTAATAAACAGTCTTGTTTGTTTACCTTAGATTTTCTACAACAGTATCAACAATAAAACTACATGATTTATTCTATGCTCTACGTACCTGGTTGTCTATTTTGATCTCTGTGAGTGTGTCATTGTCTCGTAATGCCTCAACCAAAGCTTGAACTCCTGTCCCGGTGATGAAGTTGGACTCCAAGTTCAAACTTCGCAGCGTCTTGTTCTCTCGCAGCATGTCACTGAATGCCTAAGAGTAGAAGAGAAAGTAGCAAAGACTTGAATTTGCAGCTTCCACGTGTCAACAAAGCCATTAAAAGCCCACAAACCACTCCAACTAACCACTGCAATGGGGTCGTTGCTCCGCGTTGCTGCCAGGCTGAACTTTTTAACATGTGTGTTCTTCTCCATGGCTTTGGCAAAGTCTTTCAGTGTGGGAATGGGAATGTTCTGGGAAATCAACAGACATATTGCTGCTGGTAACGGATCTGACAAGAATGAAAAAATCTACCAAGAGCCAAAAATCCTGCATCTGTATGTACCTTAATGTTGTTGAGGTTAACCTCTGTTAAAGAACTGTCATTGCTTTTTATCCTCTGCAGGGTGTCATCTACATTAGTAGGGTTAGGAGGCTCATCAAACACTGGGTTCATCTTCTCCCCTTTGATCACATCTGAAAAAGGCATAAAAGGCAGAGGTAAAAAAAAAAATGAACCCGCAAGAGACTCTTGGGTGTATTCTTACTTTACTTACTGTTGTAACCCTCTTTTGTCCCAGTCCCATCATATGTTTGATTGCTGGTGACCAGTGTGTGAACACCCAGGATCGCTACAGACAAAAGCAGATGATAAATGAAGTAATCAGTGTGTGAACATGTATTCTGCTGGTTTGCTGTGAAAGGAAGTGACTAGCGTAGCAGCATAGCAGAGGAGTGGTGCCATGTTGCTCAGCGAGCCTTTTTCTTCCACTCATCAACACACACAGTAAATGACACAGCCAAGGGAAAAGCTGTGTGAAAGGAGCTTGTGTTTGGCACTCCCAGCAGATACTAGGCTCAGGCAGACTGAGGACTGCTACCTAATACAATAAGCTTTCTTTTTAAAGACCCCTTCTCCCACTGAGGTATGTTTTTAAAGCTTTAAAAAAAAGACATATTTACATTTCAATGGTTTTCATTGATTCTTACCTGCTAGATCACACAGTTCTGTATCTGTAGCACTGGACAGAGCTTCCTCTAATTCTGGGTCAAGGGTTGTGACTTCTTCCTGCCGTGTTTCTATTGGCTTCTGTTTTGGAACAAATACTTTACCTGTGGGAAACAGATGGGCACTTGAGTCAAACTTAGCTTAAGGACAAAAATAGATGCACTCAAAAGCACAATTTATAAAGTACCCATTTCAATAAAAATGTCTAATTGTTACTTAATGATGCTTCTTACTCTCTGGAAAAGAGTTCTGTTCACAAACCTACAGCTACAGTCATAAAACTACATGAACACCCAAGCTGTGGAAACTTTTTTTTGTTTTAAAAAACATGTTCCGGACTTTTCGGCACAGAGCTGCCCATTGATCCGGTCAGCCCTGTTTCCTAAAGCCGGGTCACTCTGAGCCTCCTCTGGAACACGCTTCGCCATGGAGGACGGGCATAGTGGCGGGAGGCTGAAAGCTGTGGAAACCTGATGGCCAACCAGCAGCAATGATTATGGGAGGGTATAATCAAACTGTGTGTATGTATAACCAGGAAACCTTGAACTATTTACATCTTCAGAAAAAAACTAAAAGAAAAAAAAACTTTGAAAATGGTTCATGTCTACACACACAAAAAAAAATCTTTTTTTGAGCTTTACACACTCATGTTGTAAATGCACTATGCCACACCAAAATATACAGAAAATAATGCAAATACACGCAATATAAAAAAAAAAGAGAAAGAGAGAGAGACAATATATCGATAAGCAAAAGAACTGAATCGATCTTTTTAGGAGCATATCTTTATTCATGAGGCAGATTTAAATTTCTTTATTCATCTTTTACACAAAGAGTGTTTTTAAAATAAAATGGGGAGGAGTTTATTTTAGAAAAACAGACCCCCCGCTCGTTTTTATTTAGTAAGTTAGGCATTTACTAGGCTGTGAGTTTTCTTACTATTAAATTCTAGTGAAGAAAAATAGCAATTTATCGCCTTGTTTATAGTATCAAAATATGCAATATATTGTATCGCTACCCATATGTTGTAATACACATCGTATTGCCACATTCTTGCTGATACACACCCCTGGAAAAGAATGATGCTTTTTCTTGGGGAGTTCTAATGTACCTGGTTGGAACAAAAGCTGATTACATCCAGCGTTTGCTCAAGAATTTTAAACTATTTTAGATTAAATAGTATTTTTATGACAAAAAGATAAAGTACCATAAAAAGTCATTCCCTTAAGAGGCCCAGGCCTGCTTCTGTTTTACACAGCATTCCCAAAACATCAGCAGTTCAGACAAGCAGCATTCAGTTCAGCCATGACTGTCAGACAACTACTTTATTGCCATGGCAACCTGTCTGAGAGGGAAAAAAGAAAGTGCAAAGGAAGTCATGGAACAATGACTTGAGTCTGATCTAAAATGCACTGTGGGGCAACAAACACAGCTCACACAAACTGTGCAGTGTGTGCCATTTTCTGCCTGTCTATCTGCCTGGCTCCTTAAACAAAAAAAAAAAAAACCCAAGAACAGACACTCCCTTTTTACCCTCCTCCTTGTCATTAAAGCCACTCAAATTGTTCAAACTGGTCCCCAGTGGGGTCTTTGGCACTTCCTGAAAGGCAGTAAACAGTAAATACAGTCATTAGGCAGTATTTGGAGCCAGACGCTCTGGAGCGACATTAGACTTGTAGAGGAATGAAGGAAGGACAAGGCCAGGAGTTAGACAGCTCTAAAAATTATGTATGAAAATGCAACACAAAAACTAACGGAGTCAAAGCAATTTTTCCTGTAAAAGCAGAATGTCAGCACACAGAGACAAAAAATGCGTTCATACTTCAGAGATAACTACATACCCACTGAAAGTAGAGAGTGTACTGAAGTAAAAGAATAGCACATGCTTCATATAATTCCACACAAATGTGTTCCCCTCTTTATTTGGTCTACCAGGTTTCTTTTCCTGCTGACACATATTCTGATAGTTCTTGTTCTGCTCTGGAGTTTAGACAGAAAAGCTAAATAACCAACTTTCCACCTGCTGCACATAAGAATGAAATTACCTTCCAGTTCATAGCAAATTACTGTAATTACAAATTACACCTGAATGATGTAGAGGGTCGTTACAAGTTCATCATCCAGTGTGCGGCCAGGCAAGCAACACAGGACAAAGCTGAAATTGACAGCTGGAATGCCTTCATGAATATCAGGCCCAATTAAAAACATTTGAAAATCATAATCCACCATTGCGTATCCATGAAAACAGTCTTAGGCCTGGAATGAAGTTGTTGTCATTATTATTAGTAGAAAAGTTATTAGGTGTAAACAGTTTTCCGCTAATGTAACTATTTGTAACTTCCAATTTGCCATGAACTGGGCTGCAATTTGCTGCTTATTAGATGTCTTTAGATTAATTCATGTCGATTACATGTCCAACAAAGGCCAAAACATATCCTCCTTGTTGCCGACGTGATTGTTTTATCCAATCAGAGTGAATATGCTTTACAAGCAAAGTTATTTTGTACACAAACAAATCAACAAACACCGGCAATAACACAACCTCCTTGGCAGAGGTAATTAAAAGAAATCAAGAAAGAAACTAAAATATGGCCTATAATTAGAAATGTTTTGTATGGCTTCAAAGTTTGCCTCAACTCCAATCCACATGCCAGAAACAATGTACATATTTGAAAAGTTCAATCATGCTACATTTTCTGTCTATCTGCAAATAATTAGCTTCAGTCACTGAGAATTAATGACACCGACAAACCCAGAAGAAAAATCTACTAAAGGGAAACATTACAAATTGACCCATTAGAAGGACTGTTAGTAGCTGCAACTGTTGCCATGGTTTTTAAAAATGCTGTTTTACTCTAAGTGCCTTTTTGAAGCTACACACAAACAGCCAGATTACTTGTCAGTAGGGGGTGAGCACTGCAAGAGGAAGAGAATCAACTGCATTCCACAGAAGCACTGCCACAGCGATCTGAGCTTTCCATGTTGTCATAGAGAGCACAACAAACACATAGTATCATTTCTGACAGGCTTCAGTTAGGTCAGTACATTTCCTCTCCATTGAACTGGCTTTTTTCCGCAGATCTAAACAAAAAATTATTTCCTCTGAAAGAGAATATTTACTAAAAAAAAAAAAAAAAAAAAAGGGTCCTTTTCTTTAAAATTATTTTTTTCTACCAAGTAATTACATGAAAAAAACCACATCCCCACATATTTTAAAACGGACTATGATCATTATAAAAATAAATATATTTTTTTAAATAAGGTTTTTTTTTTAGCTACAATCCAACTGGATCAAAACAGAGAAGTTTGACTCGAGCTGATGAGCGGCTTCTGTATTATTTACTATTAATATACCAAAAGGAACATCTGGCTGGCAAAAAAAATAGCTTGGTAACGGATCTAAAAGAAAAAATAGGTAACTTTAATGGATTTTTAAACTGTTTGATCACATCTATAGTTTTTGACCAATTTTAATCAGCTATGTAAAGCAAGCAAGAAAAACCTATCTTGAGAAAATCCCTCTAATTTAACAAAGCTTTAGATTTATATTTGCATAGTTCTTTCTGGAAAAAGAAAAGATAGCGTAAACAGCCTTCAGAAAGCTGAGATTTACACATCCCCAGAGACCAAGTCGTGAAAACAATGAATAAATCAACTGACTATCATCAATAAAACATGATTTCATGATATTAAATCTTAAACTTGCCTCCTCCTCTGACACTCCCTTCCCTCTTACTCCTTATAAACACTCCTCCCCCATAAGTTGCATAAGAGCAGATATGCATTCATAATACCTGCATAGACAGTCCATCATTAATCACTGCTGTCTGTACTGCTGATACATAGAGACACACCCTGTATCCAAATCTCCATAGAAATTCAGCGATAACATAAATATTGGCTTCTGGTGTCACTAAATGAACATCTGTACACAAAATCCAGAAACTCATTTCCACTACAAAACAAGACCACTGCTGTTTTCTTCAGTCAAAGCAATCTTTTATATCATATATAAACAGTTAGATTTGAGGAAAATTTCACAACAAAAATAGAATTAAACAAATAAAGTTATTTAATTTTCCAGCTCCAAAATAAAAATGTATTAAAAAAGTTTCTGTAACATTAATTTTAACATGCTGTGTATTCAGAATCTGAGTAACTAAAGACTTGCAAAGATCTGATTCATTGCTAATCCTAAAGTCTGTCTGAAAACCCTTAAGTTAAAGTTTGTATACTAGTAAATATTCATGGTAATGGCTGCTTTTAGATACCATCTCATGCTCTAGAGAGAAGGTAATGATACCACAACACTGCTTACACTGACACTCTAGAACTCACGTCCAAAATATTTTCTCTTCCTATTAATTCCTATTCAACATTTCAGATATTTCTCCCAACTCCTCTATTTAGAAAAATATTCAAAATAAAGATTAATGCATCACATTTAATAAAGTGAACATGGTGTTTAATATTTTAAGAAACTCAACTGGTTTCTGCAGGGGGAGGATGAGAGCTTGGCCTGACACCTGACGGCATTGAGTCAGTGTAAAAATATTTACGATTTGAAACTTTTAAACATTTGTCAAGTGCATTTTCCCACTCCAGATCAACAATAAAGTCTTTTCATCAGGAATGGATTTGTCCTGGTATGTCACATTTAGTTTTTCCTTTTTACATCCCCCCCAGAAAGCTACAGAAAATAGACACACCTTTTTTCTCTCCAGTGAAGGGCACAACATCTTCTCTGTCCTTGTACTCCATGGCTTCCTTCTCCAGATATTTGAGTAGACTCTCTCTGTCAAATGGTGCTGTAGCTTTCTTAGATGTCTGATCTTTCTGACGTAATCCAGCTGGAAGAAGAGCATTCTGAGGAGAGAAGACAAAGAAAACTAAGACTTTATTTCATGTTCATGTTTTTCTAACAATAAAGTATTTGTAATAAATGCAACAAAATAATTTATAATACTAATAATGAATTTAATATATAATACTAGGACTGCGCAATTAGTCGTTAAAAAATCGTGATCTCAATTCGCACCTTTATGCAATCTCATTTCCAAATGAAAACGATTATTTTAAAAAAGAAAAAAAAAGACCATGATTCTATCGCATTTTGATCAGGAACATCATCTGCATAAAGCGCTGCCTTTTTCTCTCAACAAATGAACAGCAGAAAATTATTGAAAGGTTGTGTAGGTAAAAGAAGAGAAAAGTGACATTTATTGTTTTCATATTTAGTGCCAGCTGTTGCGAAGTTGATGTGCCGGTGATTTGTGCAATAAATACGTATATTGGGAAAATAGCGTGAGAGAATCGTGATCTCAATTCTTTGCAAAAAAAAAAAAAAAAAAAAAATCAAGATTCTCATTCTACCCAGAATTGTGCAGCCCTATATAATACTGCTGTTAAGTTTTTACATTTACAGCAGTGTTAGAGTATCTCTTCGGCGCTACATTCATCACTTTGGAATCAAATTTCGTTAAGCAAGCTACACTGTTTTACAAGCATTTTTACTGAACTGAATAAGGAATATAGACAACCCAGCTCCAAACTAATAACTTGGCATCTTGACAAATTTCTGTCATAAAAAAAATCTGTGAGAAAGAAAAAATAGACACGAACCAGTTTATCTTGATCCGATACTTAAACCATGAATGGAACCAGTTTGACCATTTCTAATGGGTGAGTGATTAAGAAACCAGATGAAGCTCTGATCAAATATAACAAACCTGCATGAGAACCTACAAATGTTTGTTGAACAAGTCTGTTCACTCTGCAAGCACTGCTTCTTACGGGCTGAATGTGTCTTATTTACAGATGTGATCAAGAAATGAATATTTTCCCACTGCTGGGGAGTGTTTCCTGTGGGCCTCATGTGGACATATGTCTCAGTCAGCTTAAAAGAAAACGTTGACCAGCTTAGCAGGGATTTCACTGCACTGCATGCTCCCACTTAGAAATAAATATACAAGCACTTGAAAATCTGCTGCTAAAGATGCAGCAGCTTAAAGTTATTTTTCCAACCACAAAGACTTTGTAGAAATAATTGCAGCTGAGTAACAGGAAGGGGAAAAAAAACTTGGATTTGAATGAGCGAAGCTCAAAATGTTCCATGAAGTTCAACAGTGAGAAGTGACTATATGGTATCTAGTCAGCCTGGAATCATTCAAGTTAAATATTTGCTACAGGTTTATAGAGGCCTTATCTACTGGATAAAGCTAAAATTGTCAACCAAACTTATAGTTTTGTAAATATCTCCCATTTCTCCATTAAATCCCCCAGGCTACATCAACTTCCTCCCACTTGGAACCCCTGGAGCTTTTCCAACCCTCTTTGACCTCTGACCTCAGGATCCATCTCCTCAAGGGCCGTCTCCAGCTGTTTGAGCTCCTCCGCCGTCAATTTGTTGAGGATTTCATCTTCATCGAGGTCCTTGTACTTGTCGAGATCCTTCTTGTACGACAGCGCCATGGTGGCTATAGCTTACCAGGCAACGCTAAACAGCAAACCTAAGCCACACTGTTTCTCGTTGGGCTTTCTGCTCCAGGCCAGGAGGGGAGTGTAAGGCTACCTGAGGACAAACATGAGGAAGAAGTTCATAATGAGAGACCAAAGACAATTTCAGCAATCAAATCTAATTACATACTCTAAACAAGAGATAAACGCTGTTTATGTCATCCCAGTGAACAATAGATGATCACAGCTGGGCTGGTTAACAGCCTTGCATTGGCCTCCCTATGATGCAATACATACACAGCTGGAACAAAGGAGGAACTTTCTCAGGCTCTTACAAATCATCCAACTCCCATTAGGATCACAAACAGCTCTTCGTGTACATGTTCCTAAAACATTATCAACTTCAAGAAGGAGAAAATAACCAGAAGCTCCCACTGGATATGGAAAATTTTTGAATATGTTTTTCTTTTAGGACAACAAGGCTGAACATAACACCACATGAATAGATTAAATAAAGTCCAGAAAAGGGGGCGAGTTAGAGCCTGAATGTGTATAATGTCAAACAAAATGAGGAGGGTTTAGCCTACGCTTCCCTCTCCCACACCTCAGTTTGAACACAAAATGATCTCATCGTTTCCAGATTCTCTGCAGGAATCCCCCACATCCCCCCCATCCCTCATGCAAATGGTCATACACATGTACTTAAATGTGTGTTACTCCAAATAACTGTCACAGGAAAAACTATGTTGTTAGAAAGATATAACAGTTTGTTGGTGAATAACTGGAATGGATCATTCGCGCTTGGATTTAGAAATGTAACAATGAAAAACGTCCCTGCAGTTACATCCTCGAGATACCATAGACCACATTTTCTTCAGTTATTCACATTAACTCTAAAATACAACATTCCTGAAGTTGTTGAACTCAACAGCAGCAACAAAGAAAATAAATTAACTCAGTTGTGGTTTATTAAAGTACTCCTTATACATGTAGCGCCAGTTCTTTGGAACTTCCTGATTTTTCCATTCCAGATAATTCCCTTCGGAGTCTGACCCTGTCTCTGTGTCTAACAACCTTCAGTTTCTTGTCTCCACAATCCCTACACTGTCCTAGACTAATGCTTCTCCTCGCCTTCCGCATTAGTTCGCTACACACATGTATTTCCAAATTGAGGAGCCATAGCACGGGCATTTGCAAGGCTGATCACCAGCAGACGATGTCACCCATAACTTTAATCAATGCAAATAAATATAATGATCTAAAACAATAATCCCCAATTTTCTCCTGTACAAAACCTTAATCCGGACCTGGAAAACAGGTTTGGTACACTTCTATTAAAATATAATCCTAATGCAGGATATTATTGCTGCCAACAGTGAGAAGGAAACTCTGTCATTCCTGCTGTAGAGCTAAGCTGGTGGTGTCTAACTGTCAGACATTACACATGAACAAAAATTCTGGCCAAAATTATAGATTTAGAGTAATCCTAGACTGACGGCACTTGAAATCACAGCAAACAACATTTAGGTGTAACCACACACAACTGTTTTAACTTTAGAATAATACTTTCTAGATCTTTCTAGAAAAAATGAATGCATCTATTAAATTTGTTTTACAAGCAGCGTGATCACAAAAGCATCACAAGACTTTTATAGTTTAGAATTCTGGGGGGAAGAAAATTACTCACGCAAATTTGATGAGCAAGAGACATCTAAGGATAAGCATAAATAAATATATAATCCTCATGTAACATTATATGCTATCCAATTTCATACATATTCAACTTCACTGACACATCATTTACCCCGTGCAACAGCCATTGTCTATGGTGAGGCAGAAGTAATGGAGCATTTATAGGAATAATGAAGGATATGGGTGGGCTCAGGCTGAAGTCGAGACACTGAAAGGATGCATTAGCCCAATCTGATTGATTCCTTTCTCCTTCTCCTCTAAGCTAATCCTTCCAAGACAACAACAGATGGCTCAAAGCCAATAATACTGACAACCTGAGAGTACTCAGCACTCATCTTGAGCTTTCCTTCACTGACCTGGACATTCAGGCTACAAGACACAGTAACAAACAACTTACCTTCAGCTGAGAGGCTAGTCGTTATGAGCTTATTTTTCCTCCTGACAGCATATAAATAAACTCAAACAGCTTGAAAAAAAAAAAAACCATCAAATGTACTTACGTGTTAAATACATATAAACTTATTATTATACTTCTGAAAAGAGAAAATCAGCTGAAATACTTGTAGAATACAGCTTTATATTTAGCAGAAAGAGGTTTTAAAAGAAAGAGCTAAATGTAAAATATATTTGGCTACCTTTGTTAACACTACTGCAGATAGAAAATGTACATCACATACCTAAATAAAGTGAATGATATCCCTGGTTAATCATATTACCCATCTCAAAAAGCATATTCTGCTTAACTCTGTTAAGTATGACTCTGGAAAGCAGCATCGTGGTCTCCTGAGCCATTTAAATCTCAGGCATAAGAGTTAGAGAAATAGTCATTTGAAACTAAAGAGGTGACACAGGAAACAGACTGGTGTTATATTATTATTGAACATATCCCAAAACATTCAAAAAGACTATAGTTAGAATGACCCAGCTTTTCGGCCCACAGGAGAAGACTGTGTACTCCCTCCTCCCACCTACGCTCCTCCAGTTTTACTTAGCACTACTCATCCTGGTGTTGCTCTCTTTAATGGCTTTCACTGTTCAGGTTTCCTATAAAACACTGCAGAAAATGATCGAAGAAAGATGGAAAGTCGGAAATCATGTAGATATTTAAATCTACAGAAGTTGTCCTTCCATCTCCTGCTAAAGTGGTGAGAGGGTAAGACAGTAAGCAGGTGATTATTTTTTTATTTTATTTTAATATAATCCCCTGTTTTGAACAACCAGTTCAGAGATGCACACACACACACACACACACACACACAAAATCATGTTTGTCTTTCTGGACAGAATAGTCTGTCAAGTGTTTTAGCATGAATAATTTAGATTCAAGACAACTTGCAACTTTCACAGTTAATAAATATGCTCCCGTTCCAGTTAATAACCTTTTTATGTCACACAGACAGGTTTCAATCTACTGCCAAATGTATGAAAGTAAAACAAAACCGGTCTAGCTGTGATACCATGCTGAAGGTGTATAGTAAACAGTGTCACCAAGAAATGCTCTTTCAGCAGTAACCACAGCATTCCACTTTTTTTTTTACACAATATCTGCTTCAATCCCTCAGTAAAGCCACCTGCCCTTAAGAGAAAACCACACTTCCTCAAGCAAGCCCTTCCTTAAGACTTGGGCCACACCCTTCATTTACAGCTGAGCTCCACTGACAAAACCCCCCTTTTAAAAACACACAAAACAAAGTCTGACATTTGTTATTGAGCTGGGAGTGTGTCAGTCAATCTGTGACACAGGTATGACCTTGTTCTTCACTAACCAGCAGTTTAACTATTAAAGCTACAGCCTTTCCTAGACTGCCCACACTGGTTTGACTAATTTAATCAAAACTATTTCCCCTTCGGATACTCAATGTCACGTCTTAGTCAAACACAGAAAGTTCTTATAGGTGTCTTTAAAATATTTGGTGTGGCTGACAGGGATGGGCAGAACTTGAAACCAATATTACTCACAATCAATCAGCACTACTCAAGTATGATAAAAGCGAACGAAAGAAACGCCTATGTAGTTATAACTATAATAACCAAAAGATATTTTGCTCTGCCCTGAATCTATATCAGTTAGAAGAACTAATCTATTGGCATTTAGCATGGTATTGTGTATGTAACTTAGCTATTATCATTTTTCTGTGTATATAGCGAGCTATCCATAGCGGTAGCTAACTCCTTCTTAATATGTTTACTATCGCTTGTCAGTTAATGTGCTGGTTGTAATTAGCACCGTCCAAAAAAAAGCTTTTAAGAATTAGCTAAGCCATACACACCAAGCCGTATATGAGAGACCAACTCTGATTACTTAGCTACTTTTGTTTTGCAGTACACTAAGTGTGAGATGTACAGGCTAACACGCTAACCTCTGCAGATGTCTCAAGTCGCTAGCCGTTTAGCTAAACCAGTGTGTAAAAGTACGCAGCTGGCCACGCCACTGGATTTGTATACTGATTTAAAAACACCCAGTGCTACATATTTTTCTCACCTGAGGTTGAATGGACCTTGATGGTGAATCTCAGCGTAACACCAGTTCTCCCAGTGACTGCGTTGGCTTCTCTTGAATGGGGTTTTTCTCTCAATCCAACCAAGGGCGGTGACACAGGAAAAGGGAAACGAAGTGGTATCTGAGTGACGTCTAGCTTGGCCAATAGTCAGAGAGTAAATGAGGTGTGAACCAATTATATGATTTGGCCCGCCCCTTTATCTACAAGTGATAAAATAAAATAAAATAAAATAAAATAAAATAAAATAAAATAAAATAAAATAAAATAAAATAAAATAAAATAAAAT
>JBAMHX010000001.1:9204730-9215840 GCA_037177515.1 Pseudomugil tenellus
TTCTTTTCTTTTCTTTTCTTTTCTTTTCTTTTCTTTTCTTTTCTTTTCTTTTCTTTTCTTTTCTTTTCTTTTCTTTCCTTTTCCTTACCTTTTGAAATTTTAATTGTAATCACGCTGGCTTTCTGTTTGCTGCTCCCAACAGCGCCACATTAGCTCACTAAGTTCTACCCCAGCACCTCTTTTGCATGGCTGGTTACCAAACTAATCAGATAGGTTGAATTCTTGTCCACCATGACATGTCTCCTTGGTTAAATGCCCCCTTGCTCATATGAAAGCCCCTCATTAGTTTCATCAAGCCATTCTTTCTTGTCTGTTTCACAGCTTTAGTGCTTGGATTTCTTTTGTGCCAATCTGTCTGACAGCTGGTTGGTAATTATGCTTCACTTTATTTCCCAGAATAAACTCACATCTCCTAGTTCTCATGGTATGTAGGTTAAAGGTTCTCAAGTACTGAGTTTGCTTAAATGGAACATCATGCTCCTCTGGACAAATTTATAGGAGCTGGCGGCCTACATATCCATGAGGGAGAGCGTATTAATGCACGTGGGAACATGAGAAGTAAATATCACAGATTACTCTGGTTTTTATTGTGCAGTAATAGCTCTAACCATGTATGAAATATACTGTGTGACTTGCTTTCACTCTGGATAAAAAAATCTGTATTAAAATAAATCTGATTTTGATCTTTGGGGGAAAGAGTATGGTCAATAGTCTTCAGTGGTTGCTGGCACTCAGTCAAACACAGATTTCCACTGAGTGAGACCTAAAATAATTTTAAAAATCCATTTTTACAGACCAAAATTGACTCATATGGAGGTTTACAAACTCACTGCAGCTGAAGTCAATAGATTAAAAAAGGTTGCATTGTTTTACACAGTATTGATATAAAATCCTTACTCCCACAGCGCAGTCAAAAATAAATCATTTTTCTCACAAAGTCACATATATTTAAAGGCTCACCAGATTCTGTTAAAAATTCAATTCCTTGGTATCAACATAAAAAACCAACAAGAGAACGCATTTGCATTTATTTTGGGTGGGAAGGTGGGTGTAATAAATACAGACTGAACCTTAATCTCAGTTTTTCAGTAATGCTTTTGACAAATGATCATTTAGTCTTCAAACAACCACATTTTAAAGTGTATTTTACTTTTGTATGTGAATGGATAGCCTTAGTAAACATGGTCAAATGTGAGCATGAGGCCTATGGTCACGTGCAGGAGCACAAACTAGAGTAACATGGACAGAGCTATTACAGCTCTATTGCACACATCCATAATGTAACTTCATTACCTAAGCTGGGTTCTGCTGGAGGTTTTGCCTCCCTGTTACAAGGGAGTTTTCCTTCCCAATGTCCCCATGCTTGCTCAGGATGGGAGATTGGATTGAATCTTGATCAAAGTCAAGATTCGATGCAATCTAGCTGGTTCCCCGTATAAGGCTATTTTTTTTTTAATTGGCTGATCTCTATGAAGCGCCTATAGACGACATTGCCGTGAAATGGCGCTGTACAAATAAAGTTGAATAGAATTAATAACATGTATAAACATACAGTTTTGAACATACAGTATTTTCAGCTATAATTTAGATTTGATATAATCCCCTTTAAAACTTTATATTCTACCTGTTTATTCATATTCAAACTGGCTCATTAATACTGGCTTAAATTAAACAGACCACTAAGGTCTCTGCTTTTAGCTCCCACCCAATTCACACTGCACCAGTCTACCAGTCTTCCTTGCAACTTCGTATGTTTAGCAGCGTCATGGAAAAGGGGACTCACGGTGACCCCATGGATGCAAGCCCAGACACCAGGTTCTTGCCATTAAGCTCCACTCCAGAAAAGGCTCTAGAGTAGTCCTGCTGCCCTGCACACAGGCAAGGGGAAATGAAATATAATATTCTCATTCATCGTAGATTGTTTTGAACCACTCTGGTCCCTCGCCTGAACCAGTTACATCAACCTCCCTAAAAACGGATCTTGTGGGATCATTAGGGGATGTAATCCCCTCAACTCCAAAAGGTAGAAGTTTGTTCCTGAGTTTTTAGGCTTTTATTATGATTTTTATTGTTTGTTTAATTTAGAAATGTGCTTTTCAGCTGTGTTCTGGTTTCTTATTCTTTCCACCTTTTGCACTTTTCCTGAAAGTTGAAGTGACAGAAAAAAGTGCTTAGTTTATGAATTGGTCATCCTGTGGCTTTACACTTTCATTTACCTGTCAGATTATCTGTGCTCCCAGTTTCTTCCCAACTCAAGCCTTCCTTTTAGACTCTTTGTGGATGTTTGTTGCTACATAGTCCATTTTTTTTGTTTGCCTGCTGAATAATTGTAGTTTTTGTCTCATACCTTTGACTGCAGTCTTATATTTCTGTAAAACATAGCAACAGCATGTGGTGTTATATAAAACTGTCGCACGCAATCAGTGATTTACTTTATAGACTTATTCATTTATCTATAGCCTCGTTTGCATTATCGATCTCCTTTTACAACACACTGCTTTCAGCTACAGAATGCCAGTTTTTACACATCGGTGAATAAAATCTCAATCTATAAAACAATCATTTGTTATACTCAAAGACGAAAATAGAAGCTATTTTTGTTGCATTTGATGTTTTGCTTAATGAAGCAAATGCATTAAAAAAGCAATTCACCACCACTTTCTTGGAGGATAAGCGTTCCCATGATCCATTGCATAAATTAGATGGATACATGGGTCACATTATTTATCAAAAGAAGACAGAACAGAGAGAGTGCCCGTCTACTCTAACAGAATGGGTAGATGACATAAAGCAGTGGCCCAATGTTAGATACTTTGTCATCGTAAATTACTTTGTTTTTAGTGTCGATATGAACTCTATGAAAGCACAGAGGCTTATAACTGTAGGAAAAAATAGAGAAATTATTGTGTAGAAAAGAGGGAAGATTTACTGTCTTGAAAGCTGAAATGGAGCCAAGTCAACAAACTAACAAATCTAAACATCTGGCGTGAGTAATGACGAGAGAGTGGAGTGTTCTTGCATGATTGTTTTAAAAAATACAAAATAAAAGATACCTCATGAACTATCTTGCACTACCATTTAGAGTACTTACGAGGTTCTTGTCTCATCAGCTACATTGTGGTATCTAGTTAGCCTTTGCATCTAGTTTGGTGGTGATTGTTCATAACCCAGATATAATTCTGGATCTGGATGCAGCTTTACAAAATAATAAGAGCACACAAAGACCCTCTTGGGTGGGTGTTTTAACTTGAGTGCTGCGAAATCGCCTCATCTCTCTGCATCATATTGCAAGTGACTTTATGGTCGTAACATGCTGCATTCATAAAATCTTTAAGTTTCCATGAGTTGTGTATGCATCCAACAACAGCACATGTCATCCTGAAGACACTTTAGTTTCCCAAGTTTCCCAAGCAAGCTTCATTATTTTATGCAGGAAAATATTTCTTCACATAATACTTCTGTCACATTAACCTGTATTACATTTCAAAACATGGGTTTTAAAGGGTTGATAGTAAGCTGCTGGGTCTCATAGGGACTATAATTTATTAATGTGAAAAGAAAACTGAGACAAACACATTTAAACATTTACACTTAAAAAACATTTTGAGAGAAGTGTTGCTTGTTTTCATCACCTCTAAGATTTCTGTCATTCATCCTGCAGCATCTGGAAAGTTTTTGCAGCTGTTGCTGGACTTCAAGATGTTTACTTGAAACCACCAGGACATTTGGTTATGTCTAATCTGGTTTCTGCAAGCAAGAATGAAGGCTATCAAAAAGCTGTTGCAGTATTCATTTACTACATCTAACAAAAGGTTCTTGAATGTTTTTCAAGGGAATTATTTTATGGTTTTAAATTAATGATAGTCTATTAGTTGCAGCAGGGGGCTTAGGACTGTCCCGAAACTTAACAGCCCCTCCTCTCCTGTATTCCAAGAGGTGGGTTAAATGCTGGGCAGAATTTCTCAATTGGTATTAATAAAGTAAAATTGTTAATAATGATAAATGTTCTGTGTTGACAATTTGACTCGATGGAACTTTCTGACACAGCAGAAATAGGGAAGGTTTGTTTTCTATCTGAAAAGCTGGCAAAGCTCTTTGAAAAGACTCTCTGTCTTGTAATAAGGTCTTTGCAGGAGGCATTTTAACTAAAAAACAAGTTTTTTTTATTGAAGAAAAACCTGCACGTTGTCTTGCTCCATAATTCACAGCTGCAATTCCATACAGTGACAGACATATGTGAGAGGAGCAGCTGCCACACAACACATGCACACAGATTACAAGCTTTTTACAAGCAGATTACAGATGACTTTTTCTTATCTGGTAAAGATATCGTTGAACATTTTTACTCAGCAGAGTGAAGTATTCAAACTTCTATCTCTGTATAAGTTTGAATATTGTATAGTGAGCATGTAAACATATAATGGTCTAATCCCAGTGAAAAATACATTTTCAACTGAAGGTAACAGTAGAGCCATATGGTGAGAATATTGACAATAAATTATATATTAATGGTTGCATGCTGCAGTTTAGATACAAAATAATTCAAAGTCTAATGCTATATTTCCCAAGACGACGTGCCAGCCATCTTCACTTTTTCTGCACTTGTGAACTCTACATGTACATAATTATTCTTGCATGAGCTATTTATTAATTCTTATTCACACTAATTGTCTCCTTTTGGTTTCCTATATGAAACTCAACTGTTCATCCACATCAGTTAACTTTGATTCTTTCTTCTGCTGCATGTTGCAAAAGAATCCAGCTTTCAGAGTCCAGTTGCTCATGCATGATTAAAATGAGTTATGCAATAGTATTGCAATTGATTTCTCTCATATAATGATACAGATATAATAACACACCTCAGATCAGCCACAATTTTTTATTTAAATACAAAAAAGCAAAGCAAAATTATTTAAAATGTTTCTGACTTTGATCACTTTGTTTTTGTTATATCCAGAAGGAGAGCTAATCAGTCCCAACTTGTTGCCCTAGCCCTTGATTTGTCTAAAGCATGCATTCAGTATTCATTAGCAGCTATATATAGAGCATATGTGAGCACACATGTCCATACGCATCGGCAGCTACACATTCACTTCAGGCCATGTGTATTGATTCCTCTGGTCATTAGCGGAGCTTTTAGGCTCTGACATCACAGGAAGTGTAATCATTTGGACAGAGAGAAATGGTTCAGTAGGATACATGGAATATAAGGGGTGTCAGGGCTATATTTGTCATCTGCTGTTATGTAACTCACAGGAGTCAAATACAGTCACTCTACCCCTCTATTTTTTAACAGGGAGGGCACCATCTCAGACATTTAGTCAGAAAGCTGAATGAATTAAATCCACAGCTTCGAGCAGAGTCCTGCATGGGTTGATTTTTTTCACCCTGAACCAACATGCACCTGTTATGATAATTATTGTAAGATTTATTACGCACAGGGCCTGGGAATATCTTTTCCTCCAAACCATGGCTCTATCCTGAATGATTATGTGCTCTTAAAAGGATTTTAGGTGAACTCTGTGCTGCCCAATCATCCAGTATAATCCTTCATATATATGTCTAGTGAGTTATGCAGCAAAGATGAGCAGCACAGGCAAGCTCTGATCCTCTGTCATTTGCATTTTTGTCATTATGCAACATATTTCTCGGCAATGCAGACTAGAATTAAACTGAACTGCAATGACCTATCCAGAGAAAAACTTTGTACTGGTTTCAGCCCACACTAGGGTGTACTGTGGAGCATGTAGTACAGCTGGGAAAATACATATTAAGATAAACACATGCACACACGTTTCCAGATTATCTAGTGAACACACGCCTCAGTAGGCCCAAGACCTGCGGCATTCCATGGTACAGGATAACATGTTATTTCAAAACAAACCTGAGTTCAGTGTCCCCTGATAGATGCAGTGCAGCAGACCTGCAACAACCATTAGGTGTTTTTCCACCTTTCTATCACATCATCCCATAGTAGCAAAAGTTAATGATTGACGCTTCACTAAGGTCACTCGATAAACCACCACAGACTTGCTTGTTTTCTGACTGGAAAATACCATTTCCAGAGCTTTTTACGGTCACTGGAGAAGAACTCATATTGACTTTAAAGCGATGGCATATCTTTTAAGGATTCATCACAAACAAGCAATTGATTTGCTATGTCATCCTAGAGATATAGATAGGTAATCCAATATTGTTTCCACAGGTGGGCTGATGCCAGAAGGCTGACCAGGTCAGGCCAACATTTGTCAGACAGGCTCCCTATTAGAACTGCCACTCTGCTGATGGGAGTAAACATTGTGTGCTTTTCCACTGTCCTAATGCTGCATCGATCTGCAGTGACAGACCCACAGACCCAAAGCAGGGCAGCTAAGGAAGAAGGGCAGCATTAGCAGCTGCAGCACTTTTCACTGACTTTTGCCCAAATGTATAAGATGTGCTTGCTGCTGTGCTGGTAATCTTAAAGCTGTTGGCTGGTTGTGATCTGCACAAGTCCATTGTTGTCCACTAATAAGTGCACCATCCTCCCTGCAGTCATCCCAAATTTAGCTCATGGGCAACTGAAAAGGCAAACATGCTGAGCTGTCTATGAGCTTCAAGTTTGGCTAGGATCAGTCGTTATTAATGGAGTGCTGCTCCTCAGCACCCTGCATCACACACTGCAAGAAAAGGCCAATCAATCCTGCTGCTGGTGAGACCCAGTGTGCGGCAAGAAGCTTGGGGTGCCATCTGGAAGAGATTTGTGAGAGAGGCTAAGGTTAGAAAAGAGAAATATGTTTGAATGAATTGAATTCTGAGAGAGGTGGTAAGAAGAAATTTATGTAATTGTGGAAAATAAAATAACATGTTAAATATAGATAAACATTCTGGTTTACTTACATGGAGACAGAGACTTGGCATTTTACTGACACAATAAGCACAGATAAACATCTGATATGGGAACAAAAAATGGGAACATGAAGAAATCCGACTAAGGAAACAGGAATTATGAATGTTCAGACAGCGCCGTGCTGATAATGATGACACAAGATGTCCTTTTGTCTTATTTGAATCCTAAATATTATGAGTAAAAAGATCTTGTGCAAGCACAGAGTTGAAAATGTCATTTTAACACCCATTCTGATAGCAAATTATTTCCAAAGATCTTTAATTGCAGGTGTCTTACACAACTAAAAACACAGGACTTATCTCCGGTGCTCTAATCTTATGACTAATTGTTGCATATGCAGTGTGTTCTAGTTTTAATTATTTGAGTTTTATGGTTTTTTCCAGATATTGAGCAGTCAGCTTCTGTTCTTTAACTTCTGTGAAAAAGTGTCAGAGAGCCTTTAATGATGACCTCATTTTTTTTTATCTTTATTACTTTATTGCCATAAAAAAGTTTCCACTCACATGGTTTGTGTCCAGTTAGAAGTGAAGAGGAAGGTTATGCTCAAAATGCCACTCTAACAGAGGATCTGTTCTGGTTTGAAAAGAAGTAACCAATGTTAGTAAAATACAATAGGAGCTTCTTCTTACATGCAGCTGATTCAGAGTAATTGCTTTCAAATGCAACACATCATGAAGCTTTTTGATGGAAGGCAATGACTTTGATAGCCTGTTTAGCATCTGAAGCAGCTGAGCAGATGTAGAATTTTGCTAACAGTGAGAACTTCTCTGCATTAGTCCTGTTAAGAAACCTCCAGATTCCAAAGCCTGTGATCCTCTTACATCACCGCCAAACCACCTGTTTTATCTCTGACCCCCATACAAACAAAACTAATCACATCAAACGCAAAGCATGCACACAATACACTGAGTTCCTGAAACATAATTTAATCATTCTTTTTCAGAATATCCAGAGAATTTGAATATTTTTTGTTTCTCCTGGAGCAAGGAACAAGAAAAACAGGTTACATCATATTATAGAGAGGAAAGCGAAGCATTCATAGGTTTATTCTGACTGGTTTCTCATTAGAGTTTGTTTGTTTGTTTTTTTTAATAATTTAGAAATATTCTGGAATTACTGAAAATATAATTCAGACTTTATCCAACCTACAGTCCACACCTCTAAATTATCTATATTATTAAAAAAGAAGAGCAACATTTTGCTGATTGAGAAATTACATTTTCTTAATAATATTAAATCATTAAAAACAATATTTAAAATAAAATACATATTTTTCAGTCCAATAATTGAGGTCTGTCTTTATACAACTTAATCTATGACATAATGCATTAAAAATCTTTCAAAACGTCTTTACACATCTGAACATGCACATTCAGTGCACTACATATACACTTTTTTTCGTATAATAAGTGAATTTCATGAATAAAATGACTCTAAATTACACACAAAAACAAAGACACAGACACAATGCACATTAGGTCTTTAGTTGCTTTTCACACAGATGGTGAATAAAAAGCAGAAGAAAGGAAGATGGTCCTCTCATGTTTCCAAAAAGCTTTGTGATTCAAAGATGCTATTAAAATTGGTCAAAGATGCTAAATCTGCTGCCATTTGGATCAGGAGATCTTTACTTTGCTTTAAATACAGCTCGTACTACACAGCTTTTTAACCCAGACATAACTTTTACTCACATTTGGTGCATTTATTAGACTTTATAAACTACATTAAATGTCAATAATTCCTCGCTAAATTTGATAGTTTCTAAGTTAATAAGGAGCAACAACAATGCTTATTGTTACACTAACATGCTTATTAATGTGTGCAGCTGATAAGCTTGTTGGAACTCATTGTTCACAAATGCTGATCTCATCCAGGATCAGGTTCAAAGTGTCATTCAATAAATAGAAAAAAAATCAACAGAGTATTTCACGATCAGTGGCGGAAGTGTTACATAATTATGATGTTGCATCCCAGTGACACAGTGTTTTTTGTTGGAGAAAACCAATAAAACAGCTGAATTAGCTGCTAAGATATATATATACATATATAATGCAAACGTGTTCCTTCCTTTGTATTGTCCTTTTGCAGCAGAGTCTTTGCTGACATAGTTATGATAGAATGAAACAACTAGCCCACTCTTAGTTAATGGGTTTGAGAGGGAGGTTATCTCCAAGACATCAGCCCAATTCACAAGTGAGTCTCTCATTCCTGTGCAAGAGAATGCAGAAAACCAGCTTGAGCTTTTCGACATGTTCCTGGGAGTTGTCATCTATGCTTGTGAGGAGCATCAGAGATCAGTGCTAACTACTCTAAATGCTTATATGTGTTGTGTTATGTGATGCCTTTTTTCTACTAATGCAGGATAATCCGTGATTCATTCATTAATGGCACTTGCCAAATGTGGTAAGTTCACAGCATCTAAAATCATTCAGTTATTTTTACACCCTACAGCTTGTCCAAATCCTGCAGCCACTCTGCTTTAAATATCAAGCAAATGCATGGATGTCCCTACAGAGCAAAGGACGTATGACTGTTGAGATGTCGGGTTCTGTTAAATGACAAGCAGATTGAGACAGAGATGTGCCGCCAGAAGGGTCATGTCTTACAGGCCGAACACTGCAGACCCAATGAGATATAGTGAGTGTGAGAGAACAAACGACAGTTGCAGAGATTTGGAAAACAAGATCAGATTTGTCGTAAAGGAAAGGGAGATAACAGACAACTGCTGTTCCCTGGCATTTGTAAATGTAAAACTTCATGAACACCCCACTGATACTGCCATTAAAGTGAGCAGTAAAGCATGAAGTCTCACCTTCAGAGGACAAACACATTAAACCGTTGTCTTGTTCATGCTGTTTTTCTCTGAAATAATACCAAAAACAGTCTCTTGTTTTTTATTTAACTTGAAGGAGAAAAGTAATGCATCTACAAATCTGGATTTATTACAATCTCAGGAGCAAGAAGCTAAAGCAATTTGGTACAGGCTATTTCTTTTATTCTTCTAAAACATGGACAAAACAGATGTAAGAATAAGTAAGCTTAGGAAAGAAAAAAGGAAAGAGTGGAGAAGTATGAGAGGAAAACAGAGGTACACTCAAATGGACTCAAAGTGGATTTGACACACTGACAGGCCAAACCATACACAGAGTTGTCTCCTCCCCTCTTTGGTCTGGCCTATATTAACTTTCCATGGGGCTCCACCTCACAACTAAAGGCACATGGAGTAGGATAACACACTGCCAAGCCTCTGAGGATACATTCACATACCCACACGTAACAGAAACGGGACTGAAGGTCTTCACTTGCCATTTTGGACTAATCTTTTGGATACGGGAATTATTCTCTTGGATGGAATATTAATTTTTCTTCTTTTACCATGTCTCAGGAGGATTTCAGCTTTGGTAAGTATCAAGATTTTTAAAGTATTTCTATTGAGGCAGAATAAAAAAAATAAGAAAGATAATGTAGGATAAAACGGAAAGTGATATATTCAAATCAATTTTATTTAGCGTTACTTATATAATGCCACTTCACAACGATGTCATCCCAGGAACTTTGCAGGCACATCAAGTTGAGTCAGTTCATAGTAGTCTATCAGAGGAAACCCAACAGATTGCTTTAAATCTTGACTTGGATCCAATCTCCCATCCTGAGCATGCATGAGGTGACAAGTGAAAGGAAATGTTCCTTTTAGCAGGAAGGAAAAACCAAATATCTGCCTCAATTGATTGAGGTGGAGACAGACAGAAAAACAGATCAACATGCATCTCAACTTGTATCCAAGACCTGCAGAAAATGAAAAATAAAGTAATGATCCCAATATAGATTTAGGAAAAGGAGCAGAGAAATGAAAAGGAAGTGCTCTGTGCATCATGGGACATCCCTACGGCTGCATAACTAATGGATGGTTAGACTACTCCTAACTATAAGATTAAGAGACTATAATATAAGACTAACTATAAGACTATAAGACTATAAGGGAAGGTGCATATATATTGATACAGTGATTTACAGATAAGTAATGAGTAGACACAGTCCGACGCAGTGTAAAGGTTAAAATGTGTTGATTACCAGCACAATGTGCATAACTTTATCACATGTGAGATACTTTCTGCCCTGTGAACAGCATTAGGCTGTTTGTTTTGGCTCATAGAGTGTCAAAATAGATCCAGGGGGAGGGGGGGAGGGGGGGGGGGGGGGGGGGGGGGGGGGGGGGGGGGG
>JBAMHX010000001.1:9215850-9236810 GCA_037177515.1 Pseudomugil tenellus
TGGAAGGACTTTTTGCCCTGGGAAAAGCATTGGTTTGTTTGGTTTGGTTCGGAAAGGGTCAAAAGAAATCCCCCCCCCCCCCCCCCCCCCACCACCACCACCACCATACATAGTACTTTATGTCAACTGTCTCATGATGAAACAAGAGAGGCCAGCAATACAGACCAACATATGATGCTGGTTGCAACACACTGTTGATGGTTACGAAAGTTTTTTTATGTCAAGTGCAATCAAAAGAAGGGATTATCCTGTGAGATGTTACTTTACCTTGTGACCTCCGTTCGTGGAACTGGAGCCTATAAGAGCACAGGCAGGTCAATCAAACACTAACTCGTCTAATTCGTAACGAATGTATCACAAATCATTAACGATTGCTGTGATTATGAGTCAGTAATCAGGGGAAGGAATCATTTGAATGCACTGGGATTAAAGAAAATTTCCAACTGCCTTACTTGTTTTATGCTTTGCTCATAAAAGGGACTGCATGTCCCACAGCATCGGGATGCAAAACATCTAACAGATCTTATGACATTGACAATCAAGCTGCTGTGCACGTTTAAATTTGGATTATCGTGTCTTATTTTAGCTACTAAACAAAAAGAAGTTAACTGAATTCATAAGAAGACTAAAAGAGGACAATCTCCAATAATTTAATTGAAAACAGTGTAGAGAGGTCATTTTAAACAGCTTTCAGGTGAATTGCTCCATTAATAATAAAGTTTTCCTCCTTTTTGTCTCCTGCTGCAAACATCACAAATATATATATATTTTTAATTTTCTTAAAAGAGCCCTCCCATTATGTCGCACCACGTTTGGTCCGCATGCAGTTTCTGCTCTCCATCGCAGAGCCCATCCCGGCCTGTGTGAGGCATCTGCATTCCCGGACACATGGATTCTCACATGGTCTGTCTGCGGATGCTGATGTAGACTGCTGCGGCTGTGATGCTGCCTGCGCGCTCATCCATTCACACCGCACTCAGTGTCTGGACCAGACGTAATGGGGGATATGGATTGAAAAAGAATTAATTCCTAATTTTTTACTTGGGATGCATAATTCTGGATTTGTGGATATGTGATATGAGATGAACCACTAAGAGAAGAACACCCTGCACATCTAAGTACCAGATGGACTTTATAAAACCGCAAGCTGCAGTAAGTGACCCGGGCGAGGGAATTTTCTCACTGCTGAGATTAACGTAATGCAATTCTGCGCGATATAAACTTAATCTGAAAACAACATTGATGCAAGTTAAACGCAAAAAACAAATAGTGAACTAGTGGACTAGTGCATAAAACAACAGCTTAATTGCATGTACGGATTAAGCATACTGTAAGTGATTAAAGGAAGAGAAAATGACTGTTTTCTAACGCACAGGGCCCACATAATTTTGCTTTTTTAAATCGTAAAAAAGCCTAATATAAAACATATTGAAAGCTCTAATTTAAAGATACTATTGCAATTACAAGAATAACTAATTGTAGTATTTTAATAAAATCTGATAAATACAGAATTCTAAACCTTATTTCATGTTGCAACAAAAAGCCATCCAGTAAAAGCAACATGACTCCCTTCTTTTCATGTTTGTTTCTTGTACACAGTAACCCAGTCTGTATTGTTTTAGCTGTGACTCAACTTTTATCAACATATATTCAAATGAAAACTGCTATTAATATTATTGTGCTGTTTTATTTAACATATTATAATTACTGAGCTACATTTTAAATCTGCCGCTGTCGCGTGATCATTGACTCCAAACAACGTTTTGAATGACTTTTGTTGCATTCATGTACGCCTCGAAGCTTCAAAATTCACTCCACTAAAGGGCGTCTGTGAAAAAGAGACATTAAATAATCTGACACCACTCGTGCAGAAACGGCACTAGTCTGCACTACTAGAATTAGGTTTATTACATTTTGATGCACTTTTAAGATGCACATTGTATCTGAGATTTAAAAGTTTCATCATAAATATTTTGTGTAGCTAATAGATACCAAATCTCTCACGAGATTTATTAAGAACGATACAAGAAACACGTTGTTGATGTAGTTTAACCGTTTTGACTTTATTTAGTATATGTAGAAAATGTAAAAAGGCCCATTTATTGCTTACGTTAAATAAAGGCTTACTTAAATAAAGAATAAATAAAGAAATTTAAAATTCTAACCGTCCTAACTTACGGTAAAATAACTTATCTGAGGAAAGTTGAACATGTTTGTGCATGACGCAATTAACTCATTCAAAAAAAAATAAAACATCTCAGGGCTGAAGTCGTAGTTTTAATATTTCCGACAACCAGTGAACGGAAACTTGTGACGTCACCACGGTCTTTCATAGCCAGCCAGGCTAAATGGCGATTGCAGTTGATCCGCAGAGCTCGAGGAGCGGAGCACGTTCGAACCTCATTCGGGCTTGATTTAAATTATAACCAAACTAATGCAACGAATAAGGACTGTAAGTATTTAAATGTTTGTCGATTGTTATCCAAATGGTTTATATTGTATGTAATGTAACTGTGGATTTGATAGCGTTTTAAACGATTTATGCGAGCTCGGCTTTGTGTTCCTCAGCGCTCGGAAGCTGTACCACGTAGTCAAAACCCTCCGCCAACAACGACTCCTTTGTTCACGTTGTTGGCGGATTTCATTGTAATGTCGCGGGTGATATTCATAAAATAGACCGTTTATGGATTTAGTGGTGTTCCCCATATAATTATTTGTATGTATATGTTACTAAGTGGCAGTGGGAAGGGGATAAATTAATACTAAATCGACGGAGCCCTAGTAGCGGCTGGTCAAAATGCTACCGTTTTCGTCGTTTATCCACCAGACAAATGCTAACCCAAAAAGGCTAACAGCGATGGTTTTAACTCGGGATTAAAACATTTATAAAACGTTGCAATTAAATGTTTGAAAATGTGTGCTTATACTGTACTTGTCCGCGACTCTGCGTTTTCCGAAAATGATCGATACTCAGAAACTGGACTGGCAAGCGTCTTAACGCGGTAGGGGAGGGACCAGATCCTTTTACTGTACCGGCTTTAAACCAAAGCCGGTGATCGAGGCGGTTGGCTGCTTAGATGAAATCCCAACACTGTCTTAAGTTTAATTAAGGGGGAGGTCAGTACCCTATTCTTACTCTGGTCTGTTTTGCTCTTGTCTTTCAGGTTATACTCAAATAAAATGGAGGATAGTTTTGATTGTGACTGTGGCGAGCTTGAGCCACCTGATCATTGAGGGCAAATAACTTCTTTGAAGGCCAGAATTATTTACATTTTATAGATCAGGTGATTAAAAAAGGAAAAATAGATACAGGTAAATAAATACTAAAAAAGGAAAGAAAAAAAAGTTGTGCATTTTGACACATTTCATATGAAGCTGCTCAGGACCAGTCATACACTGAATGTATCTGCACTGTGAGGATGCAACTACATGGTTTTATAATTTAACATGTATTTAGTCCCAGTGTTTTAATTGGCCCTTAAAGGTTCATTCCATTACAGTCTACAAACACTAGTTACTCAAGAAAAATTGTTTATGCTATCTATATAGAAAGGATAGCAAATTCACATTTGGCATCTTCTATCCTTTTTAACATGGAAAGAAGGTATGATTATATAGCAGTGCCCTGCATTTGACAGAGACGGCTACCCAGGGGGGACTTGGTAGTCATCTTTACAGGGGTTAGCTAGCTCAGCCTCTGAAACAGAGGGTGATCTGTCAGGAAAAAAAACCTCTATTGGTGTTAAAATTAGGCTTATAACGGGTGTGAGGAATCATAGTAGCTTAGTGTAGAAGCCTAAAACAAACATGGCAGAGAAGTTTGAGTCACTCATGAACATCCACGGCTTTGACCTGGGTTCTCGCTACATGGACTTGAAGCCTCTGGGCTACGGAGGGAACGGCCTGGTTTTCTCAGCTGTTGACACTGATTGTGACAAGCGTGTAGCCGTGAAGAAAATCATTCTGACCGATCCCCAGAGTGTGAAGCACGCCCTGAGGGAAATCAAGATCATCAGACGGCTTGACCACGACAACATTGTCAAGGTAAATTGTAAATATATAAGTAAAGTACAATAGTTGTTTCTATGTTGAACAGACTGGGGTGACTGTTGTTTGTGGATTCCTATTCTATATGCACCCCTTGTTTTGTGTCACCAGGTGTTTGAGACACTGGGCCCCAGTGGTCGCAAGCTGACAGAGGATGTGGTGTCGCTAACAGAGGTTAATTCAGTCTACATTGTACAAGAGTACATGGAGACTGACCTCTGTCAGTTGCTGGAGAGGGGCCTTCTGTCTGAGGGCCATGCCAGGCTGTTCATGTACCAGCTCTTGAGGGGCCTTAAGTACATCCACTCTGCCAATGTGCTGCACCGTGACCTCAAGCCTGCCAACTTGTTTGTTAACACAGAAGACCTGGTACTAAAAATTGGGGACTTTGGGCTGGCGCGCATCATGGATCCCCACTACTCGCACAAGGTAGGATCATTGCTCGAGTAGCAGCTGTGTTCTCAGGTCTGTGGAGAAATTGGCATATGATTTTTTTTTTTTTAAATGAGATGTTCACACAGTGCTGGATAGTCATAGTTTTGTACTTTATGCTCAGGCGTGAATGCTCTGTTAGTGGAAGTTTATGACCCAATAATGTGGTACTCCCCTGGGTGACGCAGTTTTTCACAGCAGGAAGTAAACAAGACAGGATGTGGTTCCTTGTGGTAACGCCTCAGTTTCCCTTCTCAGGAGTTTGGCTGGAAAAGTTAATATCAAGAACTATCCTTCCATTACACACACTATGTCGTTACAATCACATGGGTTTTTTTTTACATGCTATCTTAAATGTTTAATGGTTTAGTTACGTTTGTGAGTACCAATTTTCCTTTAGCTGCACTTTGCAGGAAATTTTGCAAGCAAATAAAAAATAATAATAGATTATTAATCCCCAGAGGGAAATTCAAGAATGCTCTGTTTAAAGAAAATTGTTGTCCCATGCCAGGGTATCTTCAGTATATGTGCTCCAAAAGCCAAATCTTGACACACTAAATGTTTCAATGCAGGTTATAAACCATATATTTGTCAAGCTACTTGTGTTGCTTTCTTCCTTTTTTGAACAGGAGGGTTTTGAATGCCTTGTCTATTTGTAACCAGTTGGAAAGCCTGTGTTGTCCCTTTGTGTTGCTGTCACCTTTTAAATGGATGAGGAAATTCTGGTCCTTGACCATATGGTGGTGTGATGTGATGAAATGTAGGTTGGCCCGCCTATCCTTTCTCTCTATCACGCTTGGTGTTGTCGCTTGATCTCAGCAGTCAGATGCTTACACGTGTCTCAGATTAGTCATCGGAGGGTTTGAAGCAGGCTCATGTTATGCGAGCCCTTTGGCTGGTAAAGTCTTGTACCACAGCCAGGAACCTTCCACTTCATGCAACTGTGTGAGACAGACTTGGACACTCTTGCTTACTACTACTGCTCATTTCAAGCATGAAACCACTGCTATGTTTTAGTAGTTTAGTCACACTTTAACTTCAGTTTTGTCTTCAGTTGTCTTCTGAGTCATCTCAGACAGCAGCCTAAGTGAGAGGAAAATTGAGCCTTGTAGTTGTCTGGAAGAAGTGAAGATTTTCTTTTAAAGCCAGTATCTTTTATAGCTGTGCTTGCCATGTGGGTGTTTTCCCCCAGAATAAGCAGTTCGTCCTGATGGGGAAACATGCAGGCAAGTGGGTATTGATAAGCTGCTTGTCAGTGGTCAGCAGTAGCACTGCAGCAGATCCCTGCTGCTGTTAGTCACAGATGCAATACACTGGATGTGCAAATGTTCTTGTTTTTTACGTCTTCTATCTGAAAAATCTTGCTGCATTTTTGTCTGTCTCTAATGCCTTGATAAGGGAGGCGGTAGAGTTGACTCATGCCACCTATTGTCATTTGATATGTGTGTGGTACCTCGTACAAAGTGGGACATTTTTTTAATATACGTTCATTATATTACTCAGCAATAAAGTGAGGGTGGAGGTTTTAAAATGTATAGCTGTATATAATGGCAACTTAAGCAAATGAGCTTTCCAACTGTCTTTTCAGAGCAAGACAGCAGCTGGGTGACTAAATGTGTTATTTGAATAACATTTCTAAATAATAAGGCGCTGTTTTCCAGTGAAGCTCAGATTCTGGTTTGGTTTCAGTTGCATATCTGCGTTCCTGCATCAACAGCATAGGCTTAACTTTGTTTTTTATTTACATCTGCTTCAAATTGCTTCTTTTACTAAGTGGGTAATGCCTCACATTTCTCCTTTAGTCTACATTAATCCTACATGACTTTGTTTTAAATAAAAGTATCTTCGTGTGGAATCGTTGTTTTGAAAAGGGAGGTTTTTGTTGCCTTGAAAGCTTTAAAGCTGGCCCATGTGTTGGCTTAGACTCAAGAATGACAAGTATTCACGTGCACTCATCCAGCTTCTCCGACCCAGAATCTTCTCCTTTTCCCAGCCAGCTCTTTTTTCGGTTGGTCTCTTTTCAAGACAGTCTCAAGGATTCATTCAAATGATCATTTTACATTAAATTTTTCATCTAGGATAGATAAAGTATCTTTTCATTTCTGGTTGGGGCCTGCACTTGAACAGGAAATTAGTTGATGTCCCACCAACGTTGGTTGTTTTACTTAAAAATCATGGCTGTTTGATACTACGGGATAGTGCAACGTTTTTAATCTTTACCTTAGCTCATTTATATAATCTAAAGAAGTAAAACAAGTTTAGCTGTAAAAATCCGCTGGACTTTGCATCAGTGTAGAAAATGATTAGAATTAAAACTTAAAACATTACCTAATAAATAAAAACTAAAAGTTAAATAAATGCTGTCAGTGACAAAGACTTGAGTTTGTTGAAACTAGGAAAACCCTCTCAAAAACAAACCTATCATAATCATGTCTTGGTGTAAAAGTTAGTAATTTGAGATCCCGAAGGAGTGAGGTTTTCAGTGACGCTGTGAGGCGAGTTCACAGGGGTCTTTTCTGCCACAAATTCTTCTTGCAACCACAAGTGTAGTAACGCTTCCACACACATTTGACCCAGTTACAACAGCAGCAGGTCTGTCTGGCACCAGCCTGCAGGGCATCTAAGGAGAAAACTATTTGGAAATGAATTGAATGCTAGTAAAAGAATTTCAGAGAGTTTACACACATTTTCCTTCACCCCACATTCATATCCTATTGCAACTAAAAGAAATTCAGTTCTAGTCTGTAGCAAATAAATGTATTACAGAGATGTGTAGAAGTAGGTCCATATGTGCATTGTACCATGGGACTGCAGTCATCTTAGTTCTGCATATTCAATTCAAAAGTCCAGTGTTCAACAGCAGAATGACTCATGGACAAACTGCTTTTACTGTAAGCAATGAAGTCAGTGTTCTCTGTGTTCAGTTTCAAACTGTTGCAGCATATTTTTTCTCAGTTTTACAGCTGCTTTTACTGTCATCTGGTCAGAAGCTTCAGGAAGTTGAGGCTAATGTGGTCTGATGCTCTGAGAACGCCTATTATGAGTCATTATGTCAGCCAGTTCTCTTCTTTATCAGGTGTCTAAAATGTTCACCAAACGTTGCCTAAGGTATTGAGACGGTTAAATGCTTTAATGGCTGACTACATCCCTTTTCTGCAAAAGCTGCACCCATTTCTCCAAAGTCACATAAGTTGGCTTTGCTTGCAGATTCTGAGAAAAGTTAATAAGCAGCTTTTCAAGGTGTGTATTTTTCTGTGTGACATGTCAGTGATACCATTTAATTCTGTCTGACCCTCTTTTACAAGTTGCTCTCAGACATAAAGATTAGCCATTCACCAGGAGGAAGAGGTTATGTCTACACTTTGAATTACATGTCAGTTTTAACCCCATCAGAAGAAGAGATAGCAGTGGAGTCATATTCATTGGGATAGTGTGACATCAAGTATCTGTGGCTAAATTTGGGCAGAAATAGGAGCCCTGCTTAGTGGTACACTGATCATTTTGGTCTCGCCACAAACTATTACTGCAGGAGGAAGGGAGAATAGGCAACAAGGGTGTTCTTTTACCAATTACCCTCCCCCAGTGTATATGGACACATGCACACACGCACTGAGGTCAGTTTCCTTTGTTCAGTGTCCTGTGACTAGTCAGTGTTTGAGAATGAAAAGCAGGTTGGTATCACTGGTGTACCAGTGGGGGATTATCCTGCTCTCTCATACTGCTGACATGGCCTGCACTTGTCTGATCTCTCCCTTTTCAGCCCCACTCCCTCCCCTCCTGTGGGGTCTTTTGTTTTTATGCTGTTTGTGACCGGCACAGATCGGGTCTGTTAAGATGTTACCAGGCTTTCAAAGTTTTAAACCAAAACAGCAAGCGTGGTTCATATGTTGGCATCTGTTTTATGATCATAGCAGAACTGAGCATCATCTGTGAATGGGGACAAAATTGTTTTATAAACGGTAGCTTTTAACAAAATTGAAGTCACGTTGACCTGTACTTTTTTTTGTATACAAACAAAGGCGCTAATATGTCTTCCTCTATCACAGGGCCATCTCTCTGAAGGTCTCGTCACAAAGTGGTACAGATCTCCTCGTCTGCTGCTTTCTCCAAACAACTACACCAAAGCCATTGACATGTGGGCTGCTGGCTGCATCTTTGCTGAGATGCTTACGGGGAAAACCCTCTTTGCAGGTAAATGCCGCAAATGTCAGACTAGCTTTGTAGGTACATGTACAAATGAAGAGAAGAGTGGTGTATAAGAGCAGTTTGTGTAATTCCAGTAATGCTTATGTTGCCTGTTAATGTCTGTTTAGATAAGACATGAGAAAGATGCAGAGTAAGCCAACTTTCACTGTGTTTGCAGTTCTCCTTTTACAAGTCTATCTGGAGCTGGAGGAAGCTTCTCTCTCTGTGTGTGTGTGCGCGTGTGCGTGCGTGTGTGTGTTAAAACTGCCTTAAGCTGGACACGAGGTGTATAACGGCTGTCCCCATGATCATCCACATTTAGCCTCGCTCAAAGTCCTTCAGTCATGCAGATGTTGCATAACCTCTCAAAGTAAAGAGCAAATGTTTGTCTGCTTGGCGTTTTCAGGAGCCCACGAATTGGAGCAGATGCAGCTGATCCTTGAATCCATCCCTGTACTACGAGAGGAAGACCGACAAGAGCTCCACAGCGTCATCCCTGTCTTCATCCGTAACGACATGTCAAAGCCCCACACACCGCTGGACAAGCTTCTACCTGACATCAGTCCACAGGGTAGGCATCAAGTTACATATTCAGAAGTGATTCCAGCTTTATGAAGCACTCAATTCCTCATGAATCTCATTTCTCCCATTTTCTTCTCCTTTTTAAAGCCTTAGATTTTTTGAAGAAGATCCTGACCTTTAACCCCATGGATCGCCTGACTGCGGAAGAGGCCCTGGCCCACCCCTATATGGCTGACTACTCCTTCCCCCTGGACGAGCCTGTCTCTCTGCACCCCTTCCATATTGAGGATGAAGTAGATGATATCCTGCTCATGGACGAGAGCCACAGCCATACTTGGGACAGGTATGGTTGCTCACTTATCCCCATTTAACACTTTGTCCTCAAATGTACTGATTGGCCTATTTTAAGAGGGAAAATGAAATCTTTTCATTTTTTGCACAGTTACAACTGCATTGGGGATTTTCTGGCTTGTTTCCTGTGTGCTGTGTACTAAAATATCCATTTTGTGTCACATCAGGTATCACGAGAGCCAGTTCTCAGAGGCTGATTGGCACTTGCAGAGCACCCATGACCCAGATGAGGTTCAGGTTGACCCAAGGGCACTCTCTGATGTCACAGACGAGGAGGAGGTCCAGGTATGCTGGTTTACAGCTCTGTTAGAAGACTTTCTCCTGACAAATTTGTTGTCAAAATCTGACTGTTTGCTGTTGTTTATGTCCAGGTTGATCCACGTAAATATGCTGATGTTGACCGAGAGAAGTTCCTGGATGAGCCGTCCTTCGACTACTCGTCTCTGATCTCAACAGAGCGATCTTGGCAGGATGACCACCATGAGAACAAATACTGTGACTTACAGTGTAGCCACACCTGTAACTACAAGGCTGTCTCACCCTCTTACCTTGACAACCTCATCTGGAGGGATAGTGAAGTCAACCACTACTATGAACCCAAGCTCATCATTGATCTCTCCAACTGGAAGGAGCAGCAGAGCAAGGAGAAGGCAGACCGCAAAGCCAAGAGCAAGTGTGAAAAGAATGGGCTTGTTAAGGCCAGGATTGCACTTCAAGAGGCAGAGAAGACCCAGAGTTTAGCAGAGAAGGATAAGACGCAGGAGAAACACCAAACAGAGAGACCTCAGAGCCAGCAAAATCAAGGCTTTGACTTTGACTCCTTTATTGCTAGCACCATAAAACTGAGCCTGCAGCCTGAGCCCTGCCAGGAGGTGACCCTGCTCAGCGACGTGGGCCTTCTGAACGAGCTCAATTTTTCAGTCTCTCAGCTTGAGGCTCCTCGCTCAAGCTCCATGTCAAAGACCATAAGTCGGGAGAAGGAAGAGAAGTGCCTGGTAAATCTGGCCCAGTTAGGTGCCGGAGGGCTTGGAGTCGTTGCCGGGGACTGCGCCTGGCCCGTTCGCCCCTGGGAGACCCTCGCCTCTGAGGAAAGAGTTGGAGAAAACGGCTGTCTGATAGATGAAGCATGTTGGGACACTCGCAAGGAAGACCATTTGCAGAAAGAAAGCACTTACACCAGCTACCTGGACCACTTGTTTAGCCGGAAAGAGGAGGGGGTCACGGAGATGGTGGTGGGTCCAGAGATGGAGGCCTCGGTAGTTAAAGAGCTGGATGACAACTTCCTTGAGAGTCACACGGAGATTGTGCTTAATATGCAGCTGGAAACTCTGGCCCTGCCTGGCTTTGACAGCCCTGACGACTTGCCTCTAAAATCTATCCAAGCATCCTTCACCCCTTGTGCTGTCAAATGCTCCCCACAAATCGCCCACAAAACGTACAGCAGCATCTTCAAGCATCTTAATTAATATGTATATCCTCCCTCACAGTGCAGGATCTAGGCAGTTTTGTTTTAATTTCTTTTATATACTATGGTATATTGTACTTGAATCATTTCATACCTTTTTATTTTTTTTTTTAAACATCATAGTTAATTTTTATTATTCTTGGAGTTGAGAGGGGTGATCTGTTATATTTAAAGCGTTTTGTCATCACTCTGAGCCTTTATCCCCAGCCCTTCATGGGTTAATGTCTATGCCCTCATTGTTTAACTGGCATGTCATTCGCACACATAAGTACTGTAGATGAAGGGTGAGAGCTACTCGAAGAAATAAATAAGATGGAAGACTACAAGTTTTTTGTTTTGTTTTGTTTTTATTTTAAGGGGGGGGTGTTCAGGAATGATATTAGTTTACCATTGCTGTGAGTTTTGAAAGTGCTTTCAAGCAGCTTTTCCAGAAATGGGGTATCGGGAAGGGGTTTTTCCTTTTTTTCGAGATCTAACATTTTCCTTTTTAAAAGAAAGCTTCCTTAACAACCCTTTCATACTGTAAATCTGACACATGATGCCAGCAGCAACCATTATCGTAGGCGTTAATGTACAAAAAAAAAAGTGTTATCTACCTCAAGGTAACAGCCGTGAGAGACACTCGAAGCCGCACTAGTGCTTTACACACATGACCATCCTCGTACCATGAAATGAAGTGGTCGCATAGATGAAATCTGTCTCACTAAAGCGTTTAACATAGTGAGGTGCTTCAGTAATCATTATTTATTTCTAGCAGATGTGCGATATTTATTTTATAAAAATGTGTTATGTCAGTGTGATTATTGAAGAGGTAAGGAGTTGGACAGACTTCCATTTCCATTTCAGCACTAAGGGTGTGCAAGTGTTCTTTTATTTTAAGGGTAGGATGCAAATTCATGTTCTAAAAAAAGAAAAGTTGAGGCTTTTCACTTTTTTCCAACAATATTCTAATATCATTCTCTTTTTATTTTTTGTACAGGTGCATTCTGTCTTTAGTGAAAACTTTTATGGTTTAAAGAAGCGCCTAAAAGTCTTAATGTTTTTTTCTATCAATGTAAAAAAAAAGTGTGCATGGAGGCAAAAGAAAGGTACATCAGAAATGAAATTAACGGTGGGTGTAATGTACGTCAATTTTAATTGTACATTGTTTTTGTTAAATTTCTATGTACTTTTTTCCAAGCAAGCATGACGAATTAGGTTTAAGGTGTAGCATGTAGAACACTTCCAGACTTTTTTTTTTTTTATTTGTTTTGTAATCATTTGTTCCCTTGTTCTACAAAATATCTCAAAATAAAAATAACTGGCAAAGAGCCCTTACTTCTCTTCCTTTTTTATTTCTAGAAATATCATCTTTCCTCATTCACTTACATTATAACGTTTCGTTTTATCTGACACGAATCTTGGAGGATCATGCCAGAAAAGACACCGCTTGCATCATGAGCTAAAAATAGCACTAAATCAGACCACTGTTTCAGCGCTGTCAACTCTATACACTTTGAGAAGTAGTTGGATAAGGTAACATGACTTGATAAACGAGTTGATAATGGATTAGCTATTTTTGGAGTGGGACGGTCCAAGTTAAGGACCTGACTATCGATTGCAAAATCAGCAGTATTAAATTAGGTCTCTGTTAGAGTAAGAATATAAATTTACTGCAAATGTTTAGTTGCATTAATAAATATGACCTTTATAGATGTGGAATATTATTTTCCCCCACATATAAAAAAGCTAATATAGTTTTACCCTTATTCGGCTAGTCAATATAAAACTATTTTAGGTGAGATTTGTGCCGATAAAGGTTTCCCATTGTCACAGTCACCCTGACAACCTGCTTTGAGTTGAATCAAACCAGATAATATGAAGTTTGCTATTTGCTATTCAAGATACTGTTTCATTTTGAGATGAGTTTAAGGTCTCATTTTATTCAGCATATTAAATAATGTGTTTAATAAATGTGCTCAATGGCTTATTTAGAATATAGTGATGACATGTTGTCACAACATGTGAAGTAAAACCTACATTTCATTTCAGGGTGTATTTTGTGAAATGAAAAGCATGATGCACGAGTGATTGAGTAAATTTCCACCCATGCCTTCCAGCTCAATGACCTCAATTCCAACCTGTGAAGTTTCTTTTGTAGACAATCCTTTGAAATAATTTCTGCTTTCATACAAATAGCACTAAATAAGCTGTATGTTCTTCATTAGATAAATGCAAGCCCACATGAGGTACTTACAGCTGGAAACTTTTACAGGCCTGTAGCGAGACTGGCCTGAATTCAAACCATACACTGTAAAAGATTCAAACACATAAGGAGGAAAGTTATAGTACACAGACTGTGACTGGGTGTCACCTAATCACTTACAGGTGGTTTTCTCTCTAATGTTGCTTCCTGCTGGGAAAAAAATTGGGCCAGTTATGTGATGTTTTCTTTCCTGGTTCAGTCAGTGATTGAGCCCTCCTGGTGTAGTTGGATAAAAACAGAACAGGAGGTGTGTAACAAGTAAATGTAGGGCAAATTCTCATGTGGAGCTGTTTTCTTTTCTACCTTACGCCATCTGTCTGGATGTCTTCTGATTATTCTGTTCTGCTGCAGGAGGATATATTTATACTGATCCTGTCTGCTTCTCTGCTCAACACATCAGCACCCCTCATGCTGTCATGAGGCCACGCTGAAGCTCATTATGATGATGTCATCCTCACTCTTCTGAAAATTACCGCTTCTTATGTATTTTTCTTCACCTCTCTTCCTGGCCTTTCTCTCACCCCTTTACCTCTGAGGTCTTTCCGATGTCCTAGAACCTTCAGGTGTTGTCAGTTTAAAAATAAAAACCCAGTTGTACGAGATAAGCAGCTCAACTCCCTACCCTTCAGCTGACAGTGGCTTAACAAAGCAACCTGTAATTCAAGGTCAGGTCTTGGTTGCTACTCTCTTTCCAGTAAGACCTACTAGTTTTTTTTTGTTTTGTTTGTGTGTTTTTTTAGGTTTTCAGTAAAGACCAGGAACTGCTTAAGAATGTCCTGCCGGAATAAGTACTAAGATAACTTGAACTGCTTTGTTTGCAATGAAGAAGAATGAATGTGTAGACAATTTGCTAGCATTCAGAAGCTATCTGCAAAAACCCCTGGCCACTCATTATGACTCCTTAGTGTTAGAATGTGTGTCCATATTGAGACCAGAGCAGGAAACTAAAGTTAGAACACAAAGTGCCTTCATAAATAGACCTCACCCCTCAGGAACCTGCTCTTTTAAAGCTTTGACTCCTGCCAAAGTTACAGAGCGTCCTGGCCGTTGATATCGGATCAGTGTATCACTTTATACACTTCTAAGCAATGTGGATTGAGATGTCACATTTACTAATTCAGCATTGTACAGGTTCGCAAATCAGAGAACTAAGAGATCCTAAATACGCTACAACTGCAGAACATCATTTCAAGGAAGAGGTGAACCCGATGTTGATCATTTTAAGTAATTTTTGACTAAAAACAGTAATCAGGAAGCAAAATTCATCATAATTTACCGTAGGTAACCACAAGTACTTTAAAGCTGATGTGATAAGTACAAGTGCAGACTGTAATTGGTATCCTTCCTGAATGATAATAATCATAAGTACTTATGAATATTAACTATGTCCTCATAACACAATGTTCCTGCCTGCAGTGTAACAGCAGCTGCTTCTGATCAGCCACTGTATTTTGCAGGGATGTGCTATTCAGCTGATTTTCCATAACAGAACATTTTTCTCTGTGTGCAAAACAAATAGAAGCCTCAAAATATGACATTTTATTCGAGCTAGCTCTCAGAGAGTCCACAATTCTCACTCTCCCGTAAAAGAACAAAAACAAGAACTCTTCTTAGCAGGTGTCATTTAAAAGACCCTGGTCAATCGTGATGTTTAAAAAGACTTATTGCTAACTGTTCTAGTCCATAATCATTTATAGAGTGAAAATAAAAGAGAATGTTTTTGTTAGAAGGAAACCAGTACGTTTAATTTATTGTGTTTCTTTTTTTAAAAGTTATGTTCCCCCTTTGCTGATATTTGAGGGATTTCAATCCAACACCTTGCTGTTTTTGATTGGTTTATGTTTGTTCTGGGGTGTTTACAGGACATACATTTTGCATGATGCAAAAGATTTAGATCAACAAGCAATCAAGCAATTTCTTTTATTGTCATAGAAATACCAACAAAACTAAATAGTTTGTGAAATAAAGCGCATCTGAATAAGTGACAGTAAGTGCAGTAATGTATTAATACCCACTGTGTAAACATCTTCACAACCGTACGAATAACAGCTATTTCCTTCACAGATGTAATTAATAGTAACAGTTAAAATACATAGTAACAGATCAGAAACAGAACATAGGATTAGTAGAGTGATCAATGCAGCAATGAAAAAAAACATTCACAGTTATTGTACAGGTGAGTTTTGGATTCTTCTTCCCATCATACAGGCTCAAAAATCTCTGTGGCAAAGCTCATCAAAGATAGACTGACTGTAGAGGCTCCATTTATCGTGCCACATACAGTATACAGGCTATTTCAGCAACATATGTTGCAGTCCACTGATAATTATTGTTATGAAGGTTATTTTTCTTTGAACATCAGATCTTATTTTGCATGTTTTCCATCACAGGATGCATCAACATGCTAAATGAAACTGCATGCAGTTCAGACTAGTCACTAGCTCATGCATCTGAGGTAAATTCAATGCAGTTTGCTTTTTTACAACAAATGTGATTTGGCAAAGGAATATTGATTAGATTAGATAAAGTACAATCCAGTTATGATACAGTTCACTATTTGGCTGCACTAAATCTTTACTTATTAACCCACCATCCAGAGCATGCCAAGGAGCAATAGGTAACAGTGAAAAGAAACAACTTCCTTTGACAGGAAGTGACTGCAATCTATCTCAGCCAATTGGAGGTTAGGATGACAGAAAAGTGGTACAAACAAAAAATCTTTTCGGTATTAAATTAAAAATACACCAAAGAAGAATGAACCGCTGAGTTATTGAAATTCTGTCCTGATCTAAAACATGGAAAAACCTTTTAACTTTACAGCTATGTTAAGATAGCGAAAAATGTAAGCTCAAATATGGCCCCCACGCAAATTTATGTTTGGGCCAAATTGGCCTTGATTAAATGTGAGTGTAGCTTTCAAAACTCTTCCACATGACGTGACTGACAAGAAAACTTTCATAATGAAGCCTTTCTGAATTAGGACCACTTTGACCCATAAAATACTCACCATAATCCATATCCAGGTCAACAAACTGACATCTGGACCACATGTGGTCCACATAACCCCTGTCAGGGCTCTAATTGAGTCATGAGTGCCAAATCTTGCCCAGATTTAGCCTTAAAACTGTCACTATCGGAACATGAACTCCACTCTTCTCATACAGAGGTTTGTTAAAAGTTATGGTGATTCACTTTTGCAGTCATAAACAAGCCCCTCCTAAATATGATAGAATATAATTCTATCTTTCATCAAAACAGACATGAAATGTTCTCTGTTGGCCCTTCAGTTTATATTTGACAGTTTACATAGCATCCTGGTGCTTTTGGACACTGAAATCTTATCTATTCCATAATTTAATGTCTGAATCCAACGTGAGTTCTGAAGACGTGTTAGAGAGCTATGGTGGGACAGTCAAATACCTACATACCTCAAAACCACAATAACAATTCTTTATTTTTCCTAAGTAAAGTTGACCTTTTACAGGAAGTAACCTTTTTCACTGCAGGTTGTCACTCAAAACAAACAAACATGTAAGTTTCTGTTACAAAACCAATGTATTTCTAGAGAACAGACTAGCATTTAGTACTAAGTATTTAGTAGTGGAAACTTTTGTATGGTGAATTTTCCACAGATCTCCCAGGAGATATTAGCTCTGATTAGACATGCAGTTTCACACAACGGTGTACTTTGCCTTCTACGGCCTTGCATTGGTCATGAAATAGTGAATACCCTGCTGAAGAACACGTCAGCAAAGAGCTGAAGACAATTTGTATCTCTTACACAAACATATGCAAGTGTGTGCATTACAAAAGCAGAGCTCAGGGACATACAGAACACCACCCTTCAGAATACATAACATAATTCAGTGACTCAGTGTTATTGCTGATTCTTCGGAACATAATTTGTATTTATAAGGAGTGCAAATTGCTGCTTGACTGTCTAACAGAAATAATTAATGGTTATGTAAAAAATTTTACACACTTTACATAGGACCAAGGCATGAGGATGAAGTTTTCATAAGAACTTGGGAGTGCTGTTTTGTTAGAGACATTCATGAGAAGTCATTAGCTGACATTTACAGGCATTTGTGTGTGTGTGTGTGTGCGCGTGTGTGTGTGTATGTTGTTGTTGAGTGAAATACTGCTACTAAACAGTTTTTACTTGCAGTTGAAAGCAGTCAGAGTGCTCTCAGTTTGTCAACTGAAAGAGCTTTTTTGTGTTGGAAGCGGTTGGGAAATAAGTTAGCAGCTAGCAGCTAACGGCTAGCAGCTACATGAACAGTTAAAGTGGGATTTCCAGTAAAACCAATTTTAAAAATAACTCAAACCAACATGTTCCAAGTGTTCCAAACAAGTGTTTCAAACAAACCATTTTGTTTTCAGATTTTTGTAGTGGCAGACATATTTTATCTCTTGTTAAAAACATTTTCTTTTATGATTTTAATTGTTCAGTCATGCAGTATAGATTGTAGCTTTTTATTTATGTGTAACAAACTTAAAACTGGGGGGTTTCCAGTTCTCCAAGATAAATATTTTATTGATGTTCAAAATTTATGTCCAGCTGCTTTTTTCAGACTTCCTTTTTTCCTCTAATAAGGCTGAGCAAGGGGATTATTTGACTTGACAGCAGATAAACAGTCACCTAATATTGAAAATGTGTTAATGAACATTATTTATTGATCTAACTGCAGAAGGAAGCTTTTCAAGACTCAGATACCCTGAGAAATGAGTCACCTAATGAGTGGGCACCCAAGAAACAAACAAAAAAAAAAAAAGAAAAAAAAATGTCATCCTATTGCAGAAGAAATAGAAGTAAAAAAGTCCTAGTGCTTGTTGTTAATTAAAAATAAAAGAGAAAAAAAGAAAAATCTTTGATCAGTGTCTTTTCATTAAACCAGAGAGACCAAATAAGAGATTATTTCAGCAGGTTTCTTCATTGTTATTATCTTAGATGAAGATTTTAGTATCACCTATTTGGAGATACTAAAATCTTCAAATAGGTGATACTAAAATCTTCATCTAAGATAATAGTATCACCTATTTGGAGATGTCTGGAGATCTTAAAACGAAATATTGAACTCTGACAGTTTTATAAATTAATTAATTAATTATAAATTTGTTTAACAGGTGGGAAAAATGCTTCTTAGTATGATATTCACATGCATTCAGTTGTCTAAGATCCATTGAGTGTGCTTATTGCACTTACTGCTCATAAATTGCATCTCTCCAAGAGCTCAATAGTGCAGCAGTGAGTTGCCCAAAGGGGGCGCTCACAGTTCATCAAGAGCCTTTCTTAAAAGGCTTGCAACTACAAGTAGTTCAAAAAAGATGTTTTTTTTTTCCACCTGGAATATTGTTTCAAAGGCTAATTTGAGAATTTACATGGACTCCAATGGAAAACACCATCTTCCATTACCATTTTAGTCTTATATTCATTACGTAGGTGATCTGAATTGGCCACTTCAGACACAAGCACATCCTGTTGCAGTGGACACTCAAACAAGGTTCATTTGGTATATGAGTACGTTCCTAGAATTTAAAGGACTGAATCTAGTATAATATTCTTTAATATACATGGATTAACATATTTTGAGATTTAAAGTGGATTTGATTCAATGCAAGACAGCTTAAAGTGGCCTCCAGGTAATTATTTGATTCTCCCACCCCAGATAACAGAAGGCAGAGTTATCACGACACAGAGTACATTCACTGAGGAAGAACACGGTGATAAATACAGACTGCAGCTAAGAGGCTTTTACTGTTTGCACACCCACTTGTTTAGCTGTTTTCTGCATCACAGAAATGTGCATCATGCTGCAGCAACTATTAAAGGTTATCTTTTTCATGCTGTTTTGCTAAAATTAGATCATGAAAATTTAAGGTGGTATTTAGAAGAACCAACGCTGCCTGTTCAGTAGTAGCTGTGTAACTATTTAGCATGGACGTCTTGAGTGTACAAGAAGGCAACTGAGTTTTAAACGTAATGTGTTTTTGTAGTTTGGCAACAATTTTTTTTAATTTTGATTATAATACAATCTGTGTAGCAAAATATATTTCTAGAAGACATTTGGGTTAATACTCTTGTGGTCATAGTGAATCATCAATATGATTTATTTCAGAGAAAACAACATTATCCATCATCCATCTATTTATTACAATTCAATTTAATACAATTTAATAAACAACAAATGTTAGGTACAGAGCAGCCAAAGGCCACACATGTAGTCTGCAGAAAAGTTTGTTCCCAACAGTTGTAAAGGTTCTGAACTGCATTATATAGAAACGTTTAAACTCTCAGATGTCCACACTGCTTCTGCTCCTCACTTTTGCTCCTTACTACTGATACACACTGTTCTAAACTGCTGCTCCTTACTGCTGATACACACTGCTGATACACACTGCTGCTCCTTACTGCTGATACACACTGTTGCTCCTTACTGCTGATACACACTGCTGCTCCTCACTGTTGCTCCTTACTGCTGCTCCTTACTGCTGCTCCTCACTGTTGCTCCTTACTGCTGCTCCTCACTGTTGCTCCTTACTGCTGCTCCTAACTGTTGCTCCTTACTGCTGATACACACTGTTGCTCCTTACTGCTCCTCATTACTGGTTCTCCTTACTGCTCATCTTTACTGCTGCTCTCCACTGAACCTCATTATGCTTTTAAAATAATTCTTATAAATGAGTGTAAGTCAGTAGATATGTGTGTCGACAGGCATGTTTTTATAGACTTTTTTTGGAGGGTTAATTGTGTTTTGCTTCTATAGTCTATTTGAAGATATTGTTGATAATCTTTGTGTTTGCTTTGCTTACAATGACAATAAAACTATAATTTATCTCAGGGCGGTTAAATGGAAAGGTACCTGATGATTCCTTTTCAACATGCACTGGAAGACAGATGGGAGAAAGACAACCCCACGATGAGACTCCTGTAAACTGAACTGGCCAATATTAACACTAATGTACCTATAATTAGGATATTAATATTTATAGTAAAGCTGCTCTGTATCACCTGCTGGCAAGAAACCTAGCAGGGGCAGCAAGTTAGAGCACTGCCATGTAGAAGCTTGCAAAGCAATCTTTCCTTTAACACGGTCATGCAAATGAGCTGAGTGTGCACTTTTGTTTAATTATATTATCATGTGGAAGTGTTCTGCGAATTGATTAAATTTGTAACCTATTCATGTGTGTTTAGCTGGAACACATTCAGCAGAAAGCCAGAAGATCAGAGACCATGACAGCTGAAGACGTGCGACACTGCACAACGGTCTGACTACATCTTCGCAGTGTATACAGCTAAGGGATTATCTTTTTCTAAATGATTTACCCACTGAGTTCCTGAGAACTCTTGTCTTCCATGAAAAATGTGAAACTTTATCAATGACTCACTATGATTTGTTATCTTTTGGGCACAACAACTACTAACAGGGCTGCAAATCCAAACCTCTTCACACATAGATAAGCACAGTTTCCAGTAAAGTCTTGCAGTTACAGCTTTGACTAACTTTGTGTATTTAATATGCCTAAAGTGACAATCTTATGATGTTTTATCAAGCAACAAATATTTCCAGGCTTTTTTACCCATTAAGATCGGAGGTAAGGGGGGGGGGGGGGGGGTTTGAAGATCTCCCTAGGCAGAACAAAGGTTTTCTCCAGTGGAAACAAACCCTTCTTACATTCTGACTCCCCAATTTTCCTGGTGTTGTACTTTCT
>JBAMHX010000001.1:9237528-9258140 GCA_037177515.1 Pseudomugil tenellus
CCCCCCCCCCCCCCCCCCCCCCCCCCCCCCCCCCCCCCCCCCCCCCCCCCCCCTCCCCCCCCCCCCCCCCCCCCTCTTTCTTTAAGATCTCTCTAGGCAGAACACAGGTTTTCTCCAGTGGAAACAAACCCTTATTACATTCTGAATACATAATTTTCATGGTGTTGTACTTTATTTTATTTTTTCTAAATGTCATCAGATGTGCATTTTATTCTATTTTATTTACACCACAAAAGCCCAAAAAGCAAAGATATTTGCAGACATATTCATTACAACATTTTTGGGAATTAAAAAACATATTTTGGATGTCCATTTAGTTGACTTGAATGAGCAAAGCCGACAACATTACATATTTATGTAAAGTGAGGCAACTAGTGCTTGTTTAGTGCAGGTACATAAAGGAGCAGTTCCACTGTTATCATATGCAACATTACATCAAAACAAACAAATCAGGTAAATTACAATGTTTGTACAAAATAAGGGCATCACACCTTTAGGGGAAAAGGTGATGATGAGATAAAGATTTTACAGATTATTCCATTTTTAGCAGAAAACCAGGTAAGATTACTGATACGGGAAAGGGAATGGGTCACGTAAATTTTATTTATAATTGTACAGTTTTGATCGTCCATACAGAACCATTTCTGTATGTTCTCCTGAGAAAAGTTATTTTCATTGCTTTTGTGAAGAGAAGTTGCATTTATTTTTGTTCTTGTTGCTCTACTGCTGAGCTTTTCTGGCGGGTAGCCGTGATGAAGCACTGGAGATCATTAGTTCTGTTGAGCAGGGGGTCTCACCCACTAACCCATATTTGCTAAACTAATAATGAGATTTCAGGAGTAATACTTCTGCTATTCCAGCACAAATGTGGGCTGAAAATAAAAGATAAAAGAAAAATGGAAATACATAACTTGATGTTTCAATGCATCATCAGTGATAGATTATTTAAAGCTCAAACAAAGACTAACAGTTGCGCTAAAAAGAAGCATATGTCCCAAGAGCTTCTTTATACTTTGTTCAATGTCAAGATAAAAACTGAAGTGACACACCATCGGAAAAAGCACACACAATGCGTCATAAAAGCTGCTCTACATTGAAAGTGTCATGTTTGCATGTTGCCAAGACTGTTGTCTGGCTACTGAGGGTCCTTTGTGTTTTGTCAGCCTTAACAGCATATTCTCACGAGTGTGTTTCACCTGAGAGCATAAAGCTATTACATATGTACAAATAGAGCACAGACACTTGGGGACTCAACAGGAAAACATAAACTCCCAACTGTGTGTTCAGTGTCTGGTAACCTGCAGCTTTTGCCTTCACAGTGAGGAGGCAACACAGTTGGACTTAACCAAGGAGCTTCTCTTTTTGTTTTGGAATGACACCGTGAATTAAGGAATACTCACTCTTTCAAGGTTTTTTTTTTTTTTTTCTTGGACTCAGCACAAAGAATAAAATGAAAGCCCGAGCTTTATCCGTGAGGGAGTGTAACTGGACGTCAGATGAGTGCCATCTAGTGGATGTGCTGCATGTAGACACACAGTGGGACAGTCTTTGTTTGCCAAACATATTCAAGTCCAAAAAAGTCAAACTAGTTTCAAAGACTCAGGCAAGCTCCACTTATCAGGTTTATCATACAGCCAGAGAGCTGTTGCTGAAAGTGTTGGACCGAGATGGTGTGTGGGAGCTGATCAGGAGAGCTAGAGCTCATCGCCCATCACACAGCCATAGAAGAGATCAGACTGGTGATCTTTCTGAAGAGGAGTACAATGAGGCATTAAAGTGGTTTTTCATAGTCCTGCAGAGCGGTTTGTCTGTAGGAGAGAACTGCAATGCTGGAGCTGAGATAACCTTCAAACTGGATAGATGGCACGGTGTCCTGAAGAGAAACAGCATCCAGACAAACCTCATCTTGCTGAGCAAACTGGAAGATGAAGACAAGTTGGAAGCTCTGTCTGCTTTCTGCAACCACTTATCCAAACGCTATCGGGCCTTATACAAACCTGGTCCTAACCTAGTTCTGAAAAAATACAGACTTTCCCACCAGTGCAGTCTTTGTTCTCTCCACCTCGCCCTGCTCTGCGACATGAGCTCTGGCTTTATCTGCAACATGTATCTGTTTTGTCCGGAGCAGCTCCAGAAGCTGAGCAGGAAGCCTGTAGTTGAGCAGGTTGTCAAACGTCTACTAGGACCTTTCTGCAGCCAGAGATACACGGTTCAGCTTGACACCTCTGCTTGGATGGGGGACAGCATCACCAACATCTTCTCTGGACCAGGGATAAATATTAATTTTGCCCCAGCAGCTACAAGACCAGTAATGACCCCAAAGCCACCCTTCGTTGAAGACCCAGTGTCAAAACTTGCAGCCCACCTCCAGGGCTGGACTGGGCCCGCTCTGTTTTTACTATCAGACCTGAAAGGATCAGCGGCGGACATGTTTCTGCCAGGCCTCTGGGTGACTCTGCACATCATCTGCATCAACACATATGTGCTCCACTCTTTGCAGAATCAGGGCTCAGGCAGGCACCTGACAGAGTTCACCAGAGCTCTGGCCTCTGAGGTGGCCACAGACACCACTTACTGTGGCAGAACTGTACCTGTGCTGCCACAACTGAACAGCTGTTTATACCGAAAAGCAAGTCTGAAAAACCTTCCTGAGCAAAGGTGAGTCGCATTTGTTACAGTTCTTTGATTCAAAATAGCACTAAATAGCACTAAATAGCAATAAAAATAGCACTCACAATAAATGATGTGTGAAAGAACAAAGGAAAACGTCGTGTGATGAAGTTCCATTTTGGATCATTTTATCTCTAAAAATATTTGTGTCAGGTTAACAGTGGGGAGCTTACTGCAGCTCTAGCTGAATCCAGCTCACCACCACTCCAAATTCCTCTCAATATAGTATCACATCTTAACGTGAAAGTAAGCTCTGAAGGTATTTTGCATATATTGGAGATATGATATTTAAGGGTAGGGCTGCACAATTCTGGGTAAAATGAGAATTACGATTTTTGCCAAGAATTGAGATCATGATTCTCTCACGATTTTTTTCCAATATAAATATTTATTGCACAAATCACCGGCACATCAACTTCGCAACAGCTGACACTAAATATAAAAACAATAAATGTCACTTTTCTCTTCTTTTACCTACACAACCTTTGAATATTTTTCCGCTGTTCAATTGATGAGAGAAAGAGGCAGCACTTGTTTTTATGCAGATGATGTCCCTGATCAAAATGCAGTAGGAGGTCTTTTTCCTTTTTTAAAAAATTGTCATTTGGATTGTATGAGTGTGAATTGAGATCATGATTTTTTAACAATTAATTGTGCCGCCCTATTTAAGGGTATCTTTTTTCATTGCTCGTGTGGAACACGTGTAATATTTGACACTGTATGGAAATTGAAGCAGCATTAATACCCATGTTTTTTTCATCTGCAAAACTAATATTTACTTCCACCAGTAAGTCACAAGACGTTTTCATTTATCATTTAAAGAATTCAATCCATATATTTCAGACAACAGTGACAAGAATCCAAACCCCAAAGGTAGCATCATCTTAGTGTCTTGGCTTTGCAAATCTGAAATATAAACATAATTAAAGAAGAGAAATGTACCAACATGTATCAGTCACTTGTGCACTTGATTATCACAAAACTTATTAAAAGGAGATTCTGGAGCCAAAGGCGGTCCCATATCTTCAGAATCTGGGGATATAGCCTGCAGGATGACAATGCTTACCACCACAATGCCAGCGTGCCTCCAGAGTTCAGACCCAAGTTTAAAAATGAGTCTAAGATTTTAGATGTTAAACTAGAAAACATGTAGCATTATTAATGCGCTGACTGCCCTTCATTCATTTTTTATATTGGTTAGGCCAATTAGGGACACAGTGAAGCTGGAGCCTATCCCAATAAAAAGGAGTTTTGTTTTTGTGTTTTCTGCTACAGGACAAATACTAACAGCTGTCGTCAGGTGATAAAAAAAGACAAAAACAGCTGCAACTCTGCAGTGAGGTTAGAGACCAGGTGGACCAGGCCAGGAGTGTGTGGGTTGGACAACTCCGGGAACTCCTGCTACTTAAATGCTGTATTGCAGTGTCTCTGTTCCTCGGTGCCCCTCGTGGAGCACCTCCTTGATCCGGACACACGGAAAGAGCTCTCAAAGTAACACCACGGCACCATTTCATCTTCTCACTCATTTAAATATAGGCTTTGTTGTCCCAGTGGTTTTTATGCTCTGTTGATGCAGGTCTAAGTGCAGGTTTGCTGAGGTGTTTGCCCGCCTGCTGGAGAAGATGTGGCTGGGCAGTAGCTCAAGCTATGCCCCCGCAGAAGCTAGGTCTATACTGTGCTCAATTCTCCCCCAGTTTAACAACTACGCCCAGCAAGATGCCCAGGAACTACTGCTTTTTCTCCTCAATGCACTCCATGACGACTTTAAAAAGGTACACCATCACCTACATTACTCACTAATATTCAACCCCTTATCTTTATGATAAAGTACACCTTAAGAAAGACTTTCTTTGTATTTATCTTCACAAGGTTGCAAAGCGCCAGATGCGCTCCTTATTGAAGCAGCAGAGACCAGAGCATAACCGGAATTTTGCTGAGTCCAATATCGTCTCCCATCTGTTTGAGGGCCAGTTGAGCTACATGAGCCTTTGCTTGCATTGCGACCACCAGGCACACAACACCCAGACCTTCACTGTGCTGTCACTTCCCATCCCTAAAGACACTAACAAGTGCTCCATTCAGGTACCTTTTAACAGCATCCAGCACTATCAGCACCTCATTTACATCACCTGCACTTTGATATTACAGCATCTTAATTTTGCTTCCTCAATTCCCTCCTACATCTGTTTGGACAGGATTGCTTATCCCTGTTCTTCGAGCAGACCGTCCTCACTGAAGGAGAGCAGATGCTGTGTTCAGTGTGTGAACTGAGGAGAGAAACAGCGATCGTCACATGTTTGGACAAACCTCCTGAGATCATCATGTTGCACCTCAAACGGTACCTTGGAAAGTTACCTGTAAATTAGATGCTTAAAGAAAAGGCACATGGTTAATATACATTTTTAGCTATTAATTTGTGAAACTGGTTGTTTTTAAAAGTTTATATATTAAGTCTTAACCTTGATAATCAGTCATTATGGGATCTAAGGTTTCATAGTTGTATGACAATCAATACATCAGCTTATTGTATTAACTTGAGAACCTTGATCAGACACACAGGTGACTTGTTTTCTACCTGCAAAGACAGGTTTGTTTAGATGTTGATCAGTCATAAATATATTGTAAAAATTAAATTAAATTAATTAATAATTAATTAATTGCAATAATTAATTGCTTTTGCTCTTTATGCATTAGGAAATTATGTTACAATCTACAAAATCAGTGATTCAGCCCACTGGACAATGTCTTAAAAAACATCCTTTAACATCTTGTTAGAATTTATTAATAACGTATTTTACTTTTTAAAAATCCATTTACTTGGACATATCATTGCTGAGATAAAGTTATCACTTTTTAAGTGAAAATGTATACAATTAACAGCTAAGTGAATAATAAGACTTAATTATAAGTTTTTATCCAGCAACATGTAGACATCATCCATATTAACAGGAGTTATGAGTTTTGCAAACACGTCTATGTGGTAACACCAGGAAAGATAATGTCCAAATTGGTCTGGGGGCGGGGGATCCGACACTGCAGCATCATGATGTTGGGGATGATCCAGCTTTGACCTGGGTGCTGAGTGGTTGTCATGGCTCCTATGTACGTGGGGGGACCAGCTTCTGGTGTGGATGAATCCAAATTATATCACTCCCTCACATCACCATATCTATCAATTCAGACAGTTATTACTTCTATTTTTAAATATTTACACAAGAATTTTACATATTTTCTTTATTTTTACCAACAGACAGACGTCTGGGAGTCACATTTTGGGGGGACTGGGTTGTCTCTGTGTCTGCGTGTATAACTGCATCTATGAATATGCGTGTTTGTTAAATTGCCGTGTTATCTATTACAGTTTGTAAAAGCTTGTTTTATCTTAAATTATTTTATCATGTAAAGAACTTTGTATTGCTTCTGGCAGCAAAAGCGCTTTAGAAATAAAGTTTGATTTGAGTCATTTTATATTGAAGTAATGATTATTTCCTTGACAGGTTTGGCTGCAAGGGCAAGAATCAGGTGAAACTGAGGACAAATGTTTTCTTCTCCACGAAGCTGGACCTCAGCCCATTTCTAACCAGCTCAGCACAGAACATATCTTCGTCTTCATATCACCTTTATGCTGTAGTGGTAGGTCATCACAGAAAAATATCAGAAACTGTAATACAGGAATTTTTATGATATATTGTTACCCTGTACTCTGATTCTTTCCCCCTTTCACTCGGACAAGTTTGTGGGTTTTCTTATGTGGGGATTCATGTATTCTATACATTTTAAAATGACATTTTACCCCATTATAACAACAAACTGCAGAAACAAAGTCATATTTGTGGTTTTCCAAACTTTAAAATTCTAAGACTTAGGATGATTTTGCTGATCTTTTTCCAGAGAAATTGCCTCTTAACTAAACCAATATATTAGGATAAAACAGCAAAGTGTACAAGTTTTGATCTTGTTTATAACTTGATATAAATAAACTGTTTCTTCTGTCTTCTGTAGAACCACTCAGGTCATCTGAACATGGGTCACTACACGGCTGTGTGCTACAACCCTCTGACCCAAAGGTGGCACTGCTTCGATGATGCAGATGTCAGAGAGGTACAGGACAGCTTAGTCCAATCTCCAAATGCTTACATGCTCCTCTACAGCCGTAAGCCTTTCCAGAAGCCAAAGATCCATGGACTTTAGGCAGAATCTGCAAAAAGTTTTTTTTCTTTTCTCTTAAAAAAAAATAATAATAAAAAAAAAAAATAAAAAACTTGTTAATTGTACTTAATTTATACAGAAAATCCTTAAACTTCTGCTTGTTATCCTGTTCTCTACACCTCCAGAAATAAAGATCTAGTGCCTGATGGCAAGGTGTCTGCCTGATGACAATAGGGCCGAGAAGACAAATCTGACCACCACACACACACACGCACACAGCTTAATCTGAAGCAATTTTAATAAATAGTCTTAAGAGTTGTTTGAGGTTAATATGATTATTATATCTTAAATATTTTATTGAGAAATAAAAATCAACAAGTACGAGTGGAAAAAAACAGATCTCGAGCTCATGCTAGGCAATAAAACTACTTCGGTAGTAGAATCAAATCCTTAAACGTCAAATTTCTGGTCCGTTCAGAAAGATCATTTTGTCTTCAAATCATTCAAGCAGCAAGTGCTGACACTGTTGCACTACAAGAAGCAAATACGGCCTATTTTTTATGTCTTTATGTTACCTGGCTCAGTATTTAATGCAGATTTAAAATATATCAGTGAAATCAAATTCCATACTCCTAGAAACAAAACCAGCATCTCTGGCACAAAGGAATACATCAACCCATCCCAGTACTTTTCTCCCATTAATAGTGTCTGAATAAATGTACAAACTTGAGCTTAACAAAAAATAAACCTTACAGAAGCAGGTATAGTTTTCTGTTTCTAGCTGAAGCAGCTCTCAGAATCAGTACTGTTTAAAAGTGTTATGTCTGCTGTTAAACAACTTAAACTGATTGCATATTGTATAAGTGCAAGAATATGGATAATATGAACAAACTGCAATCTAAAGTCCCTCCTCTCTTTCTGAAGAATAAAAAAAAGATGCTCAGTCTTTTAACTTGCTCTTATATTAAACACAGAGCGCTATACACTTTAACCCATCATGTATATGTTGATATTATAATGATTGCTACTTTCAAAGAAAAAGCAGAAAGGAAAAAAAAAGTCATTTGGTCACTTAACAGATAAACACGTTGCCCTCATGTATTTACACCGAAAGACTTTTTAAATGTGCAACATCAGCATTGGTAAGCATCTACATGCCATCTAACTGTTAGTCCTGTGTACACAGTACAAGAAAGCTGAAAATCAGTTCTGCAATATTGCCGTTCAGGCCGAGTACAACAGAAATTAGAGTAAAGGGCATTTGAATAAAACGGCCCTAAAACATAACTATGGTATTGAAATGAGATTAACATAAGCATCTGTTTAATCACTAAATGATTGGTAATGTGACCAGACGGCAGGTTTTAACAGCTATGGAGTTCACTAGTAGCTGAAGCGTTGCATGGTGTGTCTGCACCCCTTCTCTGACCTGGATCCCATAGCCACTTGCTTGAGTGTGTCCTCTCGTGCCCGTACACGACCAGTTATCCCGCAACTGTGCACCAGGCCCTCAGAGCGGCATTTTAAAAAGAAAGAAGGACAACCTCTTGGCTTCAGCACTGCGGCCCTGATGTGTTGGATCTTCTCTTCAGGTCCTTCAGCACCATCACAGTGTGGAGTAAAACAGGATGTAGGCTGCAGAGGACTTGACAGATGAGGTGGAGATTTCAGACACCTCGTGGTCATCAAACTTGTACCAGCGCTGTTTGAGGCCATTTTTACAGTAGGCGGTGTAATGGCCCCCATCTAAGCCCCCATAGTGATTCTGGTGGTGATGAAGAAGAAATGTTAGAATAGATAAAGTTTTGGATACATTTATTTCTCACTTCCAGAATTCTTGGAGCTGCAGTTTTCATGTGTTAAAAAAATCTATTCAAGTTCAATCTTGTTTGACTTTGTAAAAGAATCATTTTCCTATTTTTTCTTCTCCTTAAATCAATCATTTTATCTTCATTAGAAAACAGAAACTACTAATTCCTACCTACCGAAACTCCATAAAGGTTGTATCTTTTCAGGCTCTGTTTGGGTCCAATAACATACTGGGCAAGGTCCAGATTATCTAAAGGAAAGTCTACAGACGTTTGTAGCTTTTGCTTCCATCTCCCTTCATATGAGAACCTGTAGATATAAACATTAAAAGAACAGAGTCAAAGGCAAATGCATGGTCAAGTTTAACACATTAATTTTATTACGTTATTTCTTAAATACAGACAATTAGTATTGCCAAGATATTGACAGTAGCTTGAGTAGAACAGACTGCTCTTCAAAAGGCGCATATGTAAATAGTGACTACAAACCGTTTTAAGTGCACCAGGAGAATGGGTGGAACCTTCCAGATCTCCAGTTTCTTGGTGGAATCTCTGTGGGCTTTGCAGTGTCTGCAGAACACTTTGTTGTTGTCAGTCAGCTTCTCCTCTTTAGAGAATAACCTCAAACAATCCTGCAAAAAAAACACTAAACATTTTACTTTCTATTCTTATATTAAACCATTAATCTCACTACTGAAGCAAAAAAAAAAAAATAGAAAGAAAAAGTCTTTACGACAAGTTTAAATGCAACCATTAGCCTTTAGTAACACCAATACTACTGGCACATGCATTGATGGACATGTTTTCTACGTGACCAACCTGCAGGGAGCACTTGCTGGTCGATGCAAGAGGCAGCGACAGGTACATAAAGGTCTCAAATGTTCTCGACTTGCGATGGCAGGTCAGACACTGCACCGTGGACTTGAACTGCCCCTGGAAGAGCGCTACGATAATGGACTCGTTGAGCAGCTTGTGCTTGCTCCATGCCACGTCAGCTGCAGTCTGATCATCCAGATGGTCGTTTTCCTCTTCTTTGTACCGCTTCCTGTTGTCCGCCTGATGAAGATGGAAAAACAGCACGGTAGAACTCAGGAACAACTGCAACATTAGCTTAGCAGTACCTGCCTTCATAATCCCACAAAAACCTATTGACTGATAGAGAATACAGAACATATCAGTAATGGAAATAGTATTCCCCCCTCCCCCGTAAAAAATAGAAAAAAAACCCTGATTTCTAAGGGACAATTAGGCCTATCTGATAAATTCCAGCTTTATAAGCATGCAGATAAGCAAGTTCACTTTGAATATGATAAGCAGGAACATGTGAGTAGCAGGTTAGTGGTTGCTTGTTAATATCTCAGTAGGCAGTATGACTGAAAAATCAATTATCCTGGGGAGACAAAGTGGACTGGGACTGGGCCAGCCTGATGGCAGACAAGTCTAAACATCACACAAAAGGAACGAGATGAGATGGAGTGTGTGACATGAAAAATGCACATCACCACCTGCTACAATTTAATCAGCAAGTCATCCTTTTGATTTCAACACTTAATACCTCGATAGTTAAATCAGATGCCTTTCTTGTGTTCCAGGTTGATACGTTTGTCACAGTAGTCTGATAACAATGGCTTTCATTAACCAAATCATCAAACGCCTTCGCCTATTTAAATGCATATGAATTAAAAAAAAAAAAAAATCATACAGGCAATGAGCATGTTTTGGGTCTACATGCACAGACGTTCTGACAGCATCAGACCGGACAGATGCAGACACAGCACATTCACACTGCTGCAGGAAGATTAAGAACACACAACTATTTACTTACTCTCTAATTTGCCATCAAAATGAAACCCAGTGAAAAAATAGAAAGAAGGAAAATGATGACACTAAGTTTTTAGTTGTTAACAGGCAAATGTGCAACAACATACAGGTGTAGTAAAAAGCAAACCTTACACAACCAAATAAATAAATGATTCATTTAAACAGCTAAGTGGGAGTAATTAAAGTAAACACTATGTTTTTAATTAAATCTTTGTAGGACATAATTTATATCAGCCGGGTGGTTCTTTCCTGTCTTGAATTAAAAAAAAAAAAAAAAAAAAGTGTGAACTACCTTGTTTAGGTCTTCGTGGAGCCCATCCATGAGGAACAGCAGCAGCTCCTGGGAGTCTTGCTGGTCATAACCAGAAAACTGCTCATTAATCTTGCCAATGGTGATCTTGAAGTCTCGTGGACTGATGCACTTGTATTGGCCAGCCCATAGGGCTTTCATAATCACACCAAACTCCTCTGCAACCTCCCCTTTGTGGCCGAGAATATTGTACCTGACCCAGGAAGAACACAAATATAGAATATAACTCATTTCCATCACAAATGATTCCTGATGGGAAGTAACTTCACTCATCTGAAAACTGACCTGTTGATGTCGTCAAGGTAGCAATTGTTGTTAAAGTATTCAGTCATGGCAGGAGTGTTGCAAAGACACTGTAGGATGGAGTTCATATAGCATGTGTTGCCCAGGTTACGAAGGCCAGTCAGAGATGCACCCAAACCTCCAAACGTGGGATTCAGATTACGGATTTTGGCTGCAGACGGGCGCACGATCTCCACTTTAGAATAAACCTTTGCACTTGGAGGTCTGGAAGAAAGAAACACAGCATCATAATGCAGAGCAATAAAAAATAAAAACATAGTAAAGTTCAGTTAACTAGCGAGCAACAGTTGAGTTACTACAGAATTCTGAGCTACATTTGAAGGGTTGCTGAGCATTATTTCTACCAGATTAAGTCTTAGCAGCATCCAAAGATTGTTTTGAAGATTGTTTAGTGAAAAAGTCCAAAAACATTCATCTTTATGTGGTGAACCAGTGTGTGCCTTACTTGGTATCTCTGTTGATAGTGGGTATGACAACAGTGGTTGGGGCAACAGCCTTTTTCTGGGCCTCATCTCTTAGGTCCTGGCTGATGTCGGGGGAGGAATAGGAGCGTTTCAGTTTAGACTGCTCCCGCTCTTTGTCACGGTTGCTGTCTGGCTCAGCTGATGGAGGTTGCTTCTGTTTGACTGTTGGTGGTGTAGAAGGCGGGGTCTGAGGAACCGTGACCTCAGGGGGGTACAGGTGGACGCGATTGGTTGGGGAATGGTAGTATCTGTAAGTGCCTGTTACTGTGTCGAGGAACTAAGAAGAAAAAAAAACAGTTTCTCTGTTAAAATATACACCACTCCCGTTTCAACACAGTAAACTACATGTGACTCAACATGTCTGAGATGTAAATTAATATCTGGTACCTTCATCCAACCATCTGGGAGGCCAGGCACACTCCTACCCATTTCTTCACTCCTTGCTCTGGTCAGAGGCTCCCTCTGTAAAGCAAACACACACTGGCTTCACTTAAAAACACCACGGAAATATAAATCATCCCGCCTCTCGCCTTTTGGCTGCTGGGATTGGCTCCAGCCCCCCGCGACCCCGTTTGGGAACAAGCAAAAAATGGATGGATGGTTATTACAGGTTTAAAATGGCAGGCGGTAAAGACAACTGCAAGAATTCCTTTTTTCCCCCCTCACAAAATAAGCTAATTTAAGAAGGAAATCAGCTGTCTCTCTGGATTTATAAGAAACATGAGGTGGTGCTTCAGGATAAGACAAAAAGAATTAATAAAGAACAAAAATGGAAATTTAATCGATGCGACTGAGATTGAATTCAAGCCAAGGGTTGCTAAAACATTTTTATAAAATGCTAGAAACTGGAGACAAATTACCCTCTTCCATATTCCCAGTATAGACCCTACAGCTTTATAAAAAAAGATCTTGCATAATAATATTCATTATCTGTTTTATTTTTTTCTGGGATAATTAAGAGTGGATTAATGTTTGCACAGACACAGATTCTAACTATGGTGGTGTAGAACGCATTAAAGTTCCTTTAAATAACATATATAGGCCATCGGCCCTTTTGTGCCCTTTCATTTTGTTAATGCAGCTTCTTGCAGACAGAGAGAAAATTTACCTTGAACAAAAGCAGTGCTTGTCACTGACAGCAAAGGAAACTCACCTTGATTTCACTAACAATGTGGTTATGAGCAGGTGAATCCAAAGACATGCTCTTCGAGGGAGTGTCAGAGTTTTGCTCCTTCCCCCTCCTCTCCTTCTCGTCCCACACCCTGTTCTCTTTGTCTTCTTCTTCCTCTGCCTTTTGCCTCTCAAGTCTCTTTTTCTCCTGATGTCTTTTATCCTCCTCTTCCTTTTTATTCTTTTCCCTTTCTTCCTTCTCACGCCTTTCTCTCAACTCTTTCTGTTCCTTCTCCCGTCTCTCCTCTTCTAAACGGCGCTCCTGCGTACGCTTTTCCTGCTCTTGCCTTGCCTTTTCCATCACTGCCACTGCTTCTGAGTGTATCTGACTCTGCTCTTCTTTAGACATAGCAGTGCCGGGGATGAGGGCTGGCTTGGCTGAGCGGTTAGGGATGACTGGGCCATTCTGGGTGGAATCTTTCGCAGATCCATTCTGGCCTGACTTGGATTCATCAAACACCTGGACAGATGGTTTCTTGGTACGGTCAAACTGTGAGAGGAGAGGGGGCAGACAAAAGAAAACATGAGCCACATTTAGAAACAACTGGATTTTTTATGTTTAGGAGTCTCCAAGTTTTCAGGATGGGTACTATACCTGGGGGAATCCCTTAGTTGCTGCAGGTGACTGACAGGATGCAGAGCCCTTCTTAATTAGGTCTTGCCCAGAATTTGTAGTTCCTGTGACAGAGGAATTGGCAACATCTGGCAACTTATCAGCAACCATGGAGGTTCTGGATGTTGGTGGCTCTGCAGGTGCAATCCCATTAACCAGCACAGGAGCTGACGGCAGCTGAAGTTCAGGTGAAGCCTCAGGTTCAGGCTGGGGTGGGACTGGAGGCGCTGGTTCCTCCAAGGATGGGTAGCTGAAATTTACTGTTCAAAACATTTCAGAAAATGAAAACATTTAAAGGATCAATAAATAATCTGTCATTTAGCATGTTCAGAATACCATATTCCCATCATAATATTATCCTTACATGTATGCAATATGCTAGTGATCTGCCAGATTTTTATACTGAAACAAACGTCTTACCAATTTAACAGTTTTTTTAAAATATATTTTTTAATTTATGCTACTACACAGCTCTTTTTGCACCACTGTCTATGAAATATCCATTCTCTGCTTTATTCCAATCATTACTAATAATTTTTTAGACCGACTTTTTGCTTCTGATTGGACATTAATGGTAATGTAAGCTATCTAATTGGGGAAAGTTTCACAGGAAGTAGTTTCATCAAAAAGTCTGAAAGTATTTCACAATTCCACAATTTATCTGAATAAACAGTATATTTCCTTCCTAGATTGTAAACGTCTGGGACAGGATATTAATGAATTTTTGTAGAACAAGCTAAGTTATGTATAACAATTAAACCCCCAGAGTTATACACTACTGTTCCTGAGAAATTGTGAATAATACAAACAATGGTGTTTGGGGAAGTTTTAATAGTCAATTTAATCTAATTTCTTCCTATTATTATTGTTATACAGAATGTTTGCTTGATGTCTTAGTGCCTCTTACAAAAAACTGTTCAAAACTGTTTTGTTTACTTTAAATTTAAAACAGAAATCTGCTCTTTATTATTTTTTGAAAGAAAATCAAAACTCAACCCAACAAATACAAAAAGCCACAACTGCAAGTTTTATCTTGTGCCGGTGATACTCACACTGAGGAAGGGTGTTGATAATAGTCTGTCTAGGGGGTCGAACTTTAGCGTTGGTTGTGTACATGGGAAAAAATAACAACCAGTTCTCGTAGCCCCCTTCCAGCACCAGTGGCTCACTGCGCAGGATGGTGAGGCTGTCCCACTGTGGAGTGCATAAACACATAGTTCATAACAAGGATTCTTCTCTTAATCAGATATAACTCAAACACACAAACCTTATAGAGCGCATCTTTGAGGCTTTGCAAGGTTGTTCCCAGTTTAAGGTCAGTAACAGAACTGAACCAGTCCATCAATACTATGTAGTCCACAAATCCTCGCCGACGCCAATGATCCTTGGACACATCAGGCAGTTTTGCCTCAATCTGACTCACAGTGATTCTGAAAAGTCATCACATTTTAGTCAGTTTTCTTTGTTTTTCCCCATTTATCGAAACATTACTAGAACAGGAGGAGGATAACGTGTCTCGCACCCTGGGCTAATGGCCTCCTCAGGCACACTGATGCAGGTCTGGGTTGGGACGTGAATGTGTGACTCCTCAAAGTCTCTACAGCTACGGGCATCCATCACAATTATGGATATCGTCTGGTCCTTCATGATGTGGAAAAGTTTCTCCGCTGTGATTCCACCAGCAGGCTGTGCAGCTTTCGAACAAAGTCATTAAATGAGTAACAAATGTTACAGAAAAAAAACTACTTTACAGCACAAAGCGTGGCTTCTGCAAGTATCTGACTATTAAGACTTTTTTTGTTTGTTTTACCTTTAGTGATAACACTCTTCAGCTCATTCTGCTCTCCTTTCACCTGACATACATACACAATAACAACATTCGTTTTAATGGATTTGATTTGACATAAAACAACTACAAACACACAAGCCATTAGATAGAACACTGATTTTTTTTTTATATATTTATAAATTGAGCTGTATATTTTGGTGCCAACAGGCTTATAATTGCATTTAGAGATCATGAACTTTTGTTTTTTTTCTGTGATATTCAGCCATTACAGACAGAAGTAGTGAAATGGAGATGAAAGTGTTTTTATGGCCAATTGACCAAGGCAGACACTACAGCAGTGAGTTCAATTTTTTTTATACCTACCTTTTTGCTGTCCTTCTTGTTTGCAGAGGACAACTTTGGAGAACCCCGGTCCACATCTTTCTCTGATATTTCCTCCCGTCTCTTCTTCTCCTCTAATCTTTCCTTCTCCTCAAGTTTTTTTCTGACCTCAAACTCCTCATACCTGTTTGCAATAGAAATATAGACAAATGAAACAGACAGAGAGGAACTTTTAAACATGACATTCTGGAGCATTTTGCAACATATCCATTAAATACGTTTGCAAGATATGTGATAACCATCTCTAACCTGAGTTTAAGGCTATCGGACAGCTTCTCGGCTTCTTCAAGGGCTTTTTTGAAGCTGGTTGGCCCAAGCATAGTCATGTAATAATCCTAAACACATTTCCACAAAATACGGTCATTATGGAAAACATTAGTCTTAAATTCCTTAAGTGTTTCTTCCTTCACATAACATTGCACTTTTCAATTAGTAATAAATAAGATGATTTAAAATGCTTTATCATACCAGCTGCTGCTTGAAGTCTGGCCTTTTCTTGATGATGTCATATACTGTTAGATATTTCATGTACAACACATAAGCTTTTTCCTCATCTTTGTCAAGGCGACACTCCTCAGCTGCCTTGAAGAGTTTGCAGGCACTCTGAACATAGCTACAGCACAACAAAAACATAAAATGAAATCACTATGCCATAAGAAAGAGTCACTGTAGTCATCTTTTGCATATTTTCCTTTTTTTTTTTTTTTTTTTACTTCAGCTCTGGTTCCTAAACCAGTTCTGTTCAGGACCCACCAACATCTTTAGCATTCTTATGCACAACAATAGAAGATAACATTATCAGCAGCAGACAACGCATACTTTCTTTTCAGCTTGTAGATTATGATGCACACACCAATGTTGGCTCATTCTCACACCCTGCAATGGTTTAATTCTGGCTCTAAAACAACTTTTTAAATAGGTGGCAAATTAATTTTAACAAGGTAGCAGCAGATTGTTTAAATTCAGTTGCATTAAATGTAAGTTGACACTACGTTGATCAAGTAGTAGTAGTGAGCAAGCAAAAAAATAAAAAATAAAAATACAGCTTTTCTGTGTAATGAGGCTGATTTTTAAACACATAATGCTTTATAACACTCAGGGTTGCTCCTAGTAAACAAAACATTTAACTTGAGATGTCTGATATTAGCAGGATGCCAATATTAGCAGCAAATATCAGCTTTAAAAGTTAATATTGGAAATTAATGTTGAGTTTTTCTCTTTTCTTTTTTAAATAAAAACGTTTATACAACATGTAAATAGTATATTTTAAACACTTCAGCTAAGCCTCATCTAACTACAAAACAAACTATAAAAGATATGTCATCTATAGTTTGCCAGATGTTTTTTTACAACAATTCAAAATAAATCCTATGGTTGTGACATCATCAAACTGTGTCATCACCATAGATGATATCATCACTTGTAGCAAAAGGAGCTTGAAAGCGGACTCATCTACATGTTATAGAATCATTACATAGTGTCTGTAGACATAAAAACGGCTGCAAATCAGAAGTTATGCCTTATTTACTTGAAAATATTCTGTTTTTCCTTTGTTTCTAGCAGGGTATAAGTGTCAAAATGTATCTATATAGTTAGTATTGGAAATTGGTAGTAGGAAAAATCTGAATATCTGAGATCAGTTTAAGAAAGGCCAATTACGAACATCCATACATTTAACCTTACCTTCGTGTGCTTGTTTTGTCGGGCTTTATTTCTGCTTTTTTGTTGAGGTCACCCAAAGACGTAGATAAATACAGCTCTTTGACCCCTGTAGAAACTGCAGGCATCTTGGCGAATGTGATCAGTCCAAACTCACAAACAAGGCAGCCCGTCAGTGCTCTACACAAGCTCCGGCCATCTCTAACTAAACATGACAACAAAATAAGGAAGACGCACGCTGTTTGTCTGGTTATGTTTCTGTTGCTCTAATCGATCACGCTAGCTTATATTTTAGAGCACAACTAACTATCAACGATATCAGCAATTAACGTTCTGTTAACTGACGTTAACGCCATGGCTTATTAAAGATATCTGCTGGTATTTCTAGTGCAGCGTTTTAAAATGTCCAAAATAGGACGGGCTCAGGAAAAAGGGGGGAAAGTGTTTTGCTGGAAGATAACGCCTTTGCCAGTAATAGTTAGCCTGTAGCTAGCTGGCGCAGGATTTGTCAACATCGACAACAACATTAAGTACTTTTCTTTGCTAACGTTAGCCGTGGCTATCTGCGATAAGTATATAATTACTGACCATCTGGTGGAGAATGGATGAACTTTTTCTATGTGAACTGTAGACAAACTATTGTGGAAATATAAATAAATTTCCGGAAACTAAATATGAACTTATCTTTGTTGCCTTTCCATTTAACTAGCTAGATAGCTAGCTACGTTAGCATGATGCGCTTTGAGATCACGCAGTTACGCCTCCGTGAGCTACTTAACTACTGCACCGGTAGTCAGCGACTATATTCAGCAAGAAATATATACATAATATTTGGTAATAATACTAACAAATGCAAAGTGGTGGAAATTTCAGTAGGTAGCAACCAATTATAGAAAAAAAAAACTTACCCCTTTCTGGTCTGTTGCTTACTTTTTTGACAGCTGATTTGTGATTTCTTGTTCCGCTTCCTCTTTTCTTCGCCTCTATGGCATTTCACAAACAAGCTTCGAAGTACATTAGCGCCACCACCTGGACAGAAATACGTATAGCTCAAAGAAGGGGCGGATTGATGGTTCAGCAGAGAGGACATTGTAGATGTAATGGGAAAATGTGCTGTTTACTAGTAGTGTACCTCACACACCTTCATTTATTGTTGTTGATAATGTTTTTATTTTATGATTTTTTCATGTTGTGTTTTTCTGTGTTAATGTGCAACCGTAACTATTCACTTTGACACTGATCAAAACACTTGTTACTGACATTGTTGAGTAAATCATTTTAGTATACACTGGTAATCCCCAACACTTTCATCTACAAAAAGCCAAAAGTTCAGACTCCAGTTACTAAATGCTGGGCATTATCCAGTAGACAGGGATCCGGTCTTCTTCAACTAAATGATATATTGATCATATTATAGACACAAATCTTATACTGGCTTTCCCTGCAAAAATCTACACATTTATGGCCAAGAACAATAAAGATTGTCTTTTTAGGGAACACACCAGTCTCTTTCACATTGACAAAATCTATGTTGTTTCAAGGTAAAGATAAATATTCAGTTGCTATGAGGCAAGAAGTTTTCAGTCCACCTCAGGACAAACAGGAAAAATAACCCTTCACACTCACTAATGAGGTGAGTTCAGAATAATCACTTGGCATAACATGCACATTTTTTTAAGAGAGGAAGCCAGAATACCCTAAAAAACCCATGCATGCACTTTAAACAACCTCAACTACTGATTTAGTCATTTCTAAAAAGAAAACTGAATTTTGTACATTTTAACCCATTTTATAAAAGTACATATATACCATTAGTATGTCGTTTTTACTGTATATCAGTATTTTTTAAATATGTTTTTTTTTGCAGTGCTCACATGGTTGACTTTTCTTTTTATCAGTGTAACCAGGTTTCAATTTGTCCATCTTTTACTCAAATTCAGCAACTTGCCTGGAGTCCGGAAACAGGTCCTTTTGTGTCATTTTTAGTATGGCTTATCTTATAAATTATTTAGTAACCTGTATATATGTCTAAGACACCAGTGATGATGTTAAATTAGGACTTTTCAAAACTGGTTAATAATTCTATTACTGCGTTTTCATGCATTGATATTGTTTTCTGTCGGCTGTACATTTGGTTTCAAATGTTCTTGAGTCCTATTTTACTGAAGCATGCAACCACATGTTTATCTTTTTCTATCATCATTCACAGTCTTATTCATTAATCAGTGTCTGTGTTTATTCTGTTAAATTCATGTCAAACTCAGTGGCTATGTCTTCTCTCTGTGAAGTCCTTTCGACTTGCCGAATGTATGATCAAGCCTATATGGAAGGTTTTTTATATGACAGATATCATATTGATTTTTTCAGCTTATTTGAATAAAAGCACCAGAATAAGACTCAATGTGAAGCACTTTGTCTTTGATGTCACAAATCTGCAACCAAACTTCAATCATGTAATTATGAATAAATCTGCTTTCATCAGGTCTGGACTCTCAGACGTAAAGCTATACAAGGGTAAAGGCACAATAGTCACACTGTGCTCGATATCACAAAACATTTATTTGTGCATGTATGTGCTACTATTAGTCACTGCATACTACTAGGTGCCCTTCCTTCCTTGGGATCAAAAAGTCTTTGTTATAATATTTAGCCTACTCAGATTTTAAGAACCTGTTTGGCTTGGTAAAAACCCAAACTTCTGCTTTACCTGTGCAGGAGTTTGACAAGCTGGATTTTTGTCAAATCAATAAATAATGAGAGAAAAATAATTTGTAATGAAAGATGAGGAAATTGCATCACCTGTCTTTCTGACAGAATCCCGGAGATGATGTTATACATTGTCATTAAACAAACTGCAGACAAATGAAACATAAAGATGGAAAAACAATGGTGTATATGCATCCTCTGACCAGTTAATTATTTGCTTCTCATCATGGGCTTTCTGGTATAACATGTCGACCACGAGACCTATTGCATGCCAGTTTCAAAGCAAGTAAACAGCACTGTGTGTGAACAATCCAGGTGCTGCACAAGCTTTTGTTATAGTTTAAAAAGCAGTATTGTGACATAGATGGGTTTGGCCTTGTTATTTGTTAATCTTTTACTATGTGTTTGTTTTTCAATTGCTTTTTTCCTCGATAATGTCTCCTGTTGTTTCCTTTTCATGTCATTTGTGAAGAGTCACCATCCTGTATAAATATCAGTAGGCTATGTATGAAAAATCTTTACCTCCAAATAGGTGGTTGTGTTTTTTTCCAGCGCTCGACATGTAATTGATCTAAAGACATCTAATAAGCACCAAATTGTAGATGAATTCATGGCGAATTGGAAGTTACATTAGCGAAAAACGGTTTACACCTTGCCTCAAGCCAGATCTTTTTATGTCTGTTTTTACATATTTATATAAATATTTTTTATACACTCACACAAAGATATATATATATATATATATACAGAGACAGAAATCAGTGGGTAA
>JBAMHX010000001.1:9271838-9283951 GCA_037177515.1 Pseudomugil tenellus
AGAACAAAATCATTTCTTCAGAGCTTACCAGCACCTGCAACCAGGACCTTGGCGTCACAGCAGGAAAAGCAGTGCAACAGAGATTTGGATCGGATGTTGTTGTTAAGGAGAGCCGTCACGCATCCCAGCTTGGCCAGCGCGAGCCAGAGCCACACGTAAAGAGGCTCGTTTCCCAGGAAAAGAGCCACTGTGTCCCCTTCCTTCAGGTGGGCATGTGTCTGCAGAGCCCTGGCCACTTTGTTGCTCTGTTTGTCGGCTTGGCTGTAAGTGTAGGAGCTTTCCTCGAAGACTAAAAACGTCTTGTGTGGATGTTTGGCCACGTTGTCCAGGAAAGCGTCCAAAATACTATGAAACTTTTTCTTGAGTTTGTTTAGGCGTAAACCAATTTGAAATGCACTAACTGCGTACTTTAAATCACTAACAAAGTAGGGGTTTCGCAAGTAAATAAATAAAGGCATAATTGCCAGAAGGGTGAAAAGGAAATATGTAATCATCATCAACGGGAGGACTGCGTCCGTGCTGCTGCTAAGAGAGTAATGAAACTTTCGACCCTCTTGCAATATGGCGTTTGGAAAGTGCCAAAGATTACATGTCAAAGTCGACTGTTGGCTACGCTAGAGAAGCTGACTTTCACAGTAAAACGGGAGTATAATACGGAAGGCCGATTTGGAAAAAACGTGCGCAAAAGCTTCTTGAAAATGCGCGTTCTGGAAGCGTTCACTGCGCGTTCACGATGCCGTTACTTTCTGAAACTGTAAATCGCTCATTTTGGCTGAGGACTATGGTTTAAACCCATTTTATTCAAACTATGAGGGTCGCAGAATGTAACAGTATCATTTGTTGCCAGTGTCACTTGTATGTTCTATTATTGTTATTATTATTATTATTATTATTATTATTATTATTATTATTATTATTATTATTATTATTACTATTATTAAAGGAGTTGCGGACTGTAATACCATACGTTGTTACCAGTTTCACACATAGTTTTTCTAATTAAATGGAGATGAACAGTTAATTCAAATGAAAAATATTTAAAAGATCATTGATCTTTTTATTTGATTTTTTACATGTACTTTGACATATTATCCTAGATAGAAGAGCAAGTGTCCTTCAAGGACCATAGAAGGGTTTATATTTGCCATTTATTTTCTGTTTTAGCCTACAGCACTTTCCCAAGCAGTATGGTATACCAGTTGGTAGCTGAGGTGTTAACCATAACTTTTTAACTAATAATAACTGATTAACCCATTGAGATAAGAGGAGAAACAAAAGAACCAAACAAAAGAACACCGGGTTCTAGAGATTATCTCCCAAATGACTGAGAATCTAAACAAATATTGCAGAAATTTTTTATTAGTATATTTACACGTTTATCTGTTATTTACCCCTTCCAAGCACAAACAGATGGTAAATTATTTTTAAATAACCTAAATGATCTCCTGCTATAGTTTGACTCACATGTTACACTGTCACACTGAGTAATAATTTCAGACCAAGCGCTCACTGACAAATAGTTTTCATTCTTTTAAACGTGCAAAATTATCACATAAAGCATTACACAGCATAAAAAGTTATTTCTCATAATAATGTCACATTAAACCCAGTGCTATAGGCAAATTTGGTAACATAAAATGTGTAAATGACCAATCAAGGGTGGGAAACCTTGACCCTTGTCCTGAAAGTTTTTGATGTCTCCCTGTTCCAACACATAAGATTCAAATAAATAAATCACTTTGTAGATATTTAATCAGGTGTGCTGGACCAGGGGCACATGGAAAACCTGCAGTATTCTCCAACCCAGCCAAGTCTTAAGTCAAGTCTGTTAGAATTTGCATCAGTCATCAAATCAAAGATTAACTTAAGTTATCCCAAATTTCAGAGACCTGGGGAAACCACTCAATGCTCTTGTTTTGTGTCTTCAGATTTTGTTATTTGGTTTTGCGACCTATTAGAATAAAGAGAAAGGAAATCTGATATTTAGAAGTCTAAATAAAGAGAAGTATTTAATCTTCACCGCAGTGAATATACCATGGCTGAAGAAATCTGCTAAAAAGCTTTATTTGTTAAGGTTTTGCTGAAACTGGTTAAGTATCTTGTCCATGCCAAAGAGTATGCCTTACAGCCTCCTGCATGCAAGCAGTTTAACTAGGGGGGCTGAAAGGGGAACACTTTATATGAGCCAGGTATTATGTCTAAACAACAATGTTGAATTTGACTTTTTCCTCTTGTTTGTGAATGTGAACAAAAGTCCACAGTGAAGTTTCACAATCATATGGAAAAAGTTACCAGGATTGTGTGGTGGGACGGTAAGTCGTACAACATGCACATCCATCCAGCTAATTGCATGAGGACTGTAGCTACTCCCAGAGGACAGATCCTCTGGGAGTGAATATTTGGCTCCATCTTGTGTTTTGTTCCATGTCTGTCAAAAGAAATACATTTTCTTCCTTCTCTTTATTTTCAGAATTCTTAAAACTATAATTAGCAACTTGATAAAATTCATTAAATTACACGCAAAAATAGCTTCTGTTTCACAGAAAACAATTACTTTAATTTAATTTTAAAAAAGTAATTTCTATTTAACGATACCGGTATATAAAATTTCATCTCATGCAATTATGTCAGTTTAATGACCGACAACGTCTAATTAAGCTTTATCATATGAGATTAAACAATATGCAACGAATATCCACCTAAATATCACAATAAGCATAAAGCCAAATCTTCATATTGAAATACAGCCATCATGCTACTCATGCCACTACACTATTTAATATCACTTGCCATTAAATGTTTAATCTATAAGAATAAACAAGGCAGGTCCAGCCTATAACATTAACACAGACATACATGCAATCATGCATGGAAGGGGAGTTAAACACCCACTGCAACCCTGAGCCAAAAGTTAATTATATAAGAAATCAGTGCAGCCTAAGAAAGAACTGCTGAATTGGTGAACCTTATGAACCTGCTCACAGTTTGATGCTTCCTGATAGAATGGAGTTGTACAGCTGAGCAGTAAGTGGTATGTAGCTTTTTACATTGTCATCTAGGATGTAAAGAGGGTCCTGAATACACTCTGGATCAAATCCCTGCTCTTCCAGCTTCTTCTTCATGTGCTTAAAAGTTCCTGTCACCTCCACAGCATTCTGAAGAGGACAAGCACACACACAAACTAATTTAACACCGATCACTCTACTTTTTATAGCAAAATTACATTTTTTAAATATGTCCAGCAATGATTTAAAGAAAACCAGAAAGTGTGTTTGTCTATTACCTGTATCCTCATAAAGCGAGGTCGTGCATATGAGGGCAAGTAGCTCACCACATGGTTATACATTGTGCTTCCATCAAATTGTGCATCCTTCTTCACAGTGACAGCTGCCATCCCTATCCGCCCCTCATGTCCTAATTCCAAAAGCAGATTAACTAATAAGTAACTAAATTGATGTCTTGCTGCAAAGTTTTGCAATTCAGAGGTCATAGTTTTGTGAAGCTTTCAGAAAAAGACCATCACCTGGCACTTGGACTCCATAAACATTGGCTTCTTGGAGACAATCGGAGATCGTCAGGATGTCAGACACCTCAGTAGTGGCAACATTCTCACCTTTCCACCTGTAGGCTCAAGCAAGTTCCAGCATCATGTGAACTTTCATTAATGAACAACTGTATGTTTGTGCCTTACAAACACAAACAGATGGGAAAAATAACCAAAATAATTTTGCTTTAGTATAACTTCCCATGCATGTAAAAAGAATATTGTACAAATACTGCAATAAGTTCTCCATAGAATTATAAAAAAAGTCTCTACTGTTTTATTTCTTTTTTGTTTTTGTAAGTAATGCATATGTTCAAGCCCCAAACAGAAATAAGTCAACAGTCAGAAAACGCAGATCTCCACCAAGCAGCTATTTTCCAATTATGCTGTGATTTCCATCTTATGTTGTACTCTTACATTGTTTTTAATTTACACTATTAGTTTCATAGATGATAAAAACCTTAAGCATTTTAAATAACAATGATATTGATAGTCAAATATTAACAAAAAATAGCAAAGTTGTCAATGTTGTTTGTTTTTAATTTCAACAGTAAAACAAACAACAGTAATATAATTACAAACTTATACAGACTCTAAATAAAGACTGGATGTGCTAGGCATTAACGGCCATTTCAATGTGTACAAAATAACAGTATTTATTCAGTGGAGGTTTTTTTACTTAATCTCGTCAATGGACTTTTTTCAGGCTCCATCTGCTTTTTATAGAACATTCAAATATAAAAAGCAGTTAACTTATTCAAGCAGTAGCCTTTGAATAAAGTTGCAAACAAACAGACAGAGACAGACGGCAGATAATAAAAATAATTTGACTAATAATCAAATGTGACATGATAGCTCAAACCACAGTAAAGAAGAGTACCTGAATGTGTCACCAACACGATCCTGGAAGTAAATGAAGTTGTCTTTATCGATCCTCATCAGGTCTCCGGTGTTGAAGTAAAGATCTCCTTTTCTGAGAACGTTCCGGAGTTTTTTCCTCTCTGTCTGTTCTTCGTTTTTGGCATAGCCAACAAAAGGAGCAATGTCTGTAATCTTTGACACCAGCAGTCCTGTTTCTCCTTAAGAAAAAAAAAGTGAACTTCTCAGAGACAAGAATCAACATATAACCCTCCCATGTCTCACCTTTGAGTGACTCAATGCAGAGTCCATTTGCATCTCGCATGGGTTCATCTCGCTCAGTGTCGTACTTCACAAGGGTGTAGGGAAACAGCTTCTACCAAAAGGTAAAAAAAATATTTGGTAATTATTTTACAAAATAAAACAACTTTTAAAAGAACTTTTCTTTTTGATGTGTCAACAAAATACACCAAGAAGTCCACTAATGAAAAATATGCTTAATATTATACTCAGTTTAGTTTACTGAATCTTTATTCTCATTGCTCATGCAAAGTAAAACTCCTTGTGTATCCTGAATAGTAATAGTAACCGTTCTTACAGTGATTAAAATAAAGTTATAACAAACAAACAAACAAACAAAAAAAAAACAACTTGTTTCTTGTTGTATTAGTGACTAAATACTGGGAAACTTTCAGGTATGTGGGCAAGCTAAAAGTCATGAGTTTTTAATCCGGTGTGGGCATGTAGTCTTTTACACTAATGATCGGATATTGATCAGATCATAGCTACATGCTTATAGAAACCTTACGTGGAAAAAAGGAAGCAGATGAGAATCTCATAAAAAAAGGTGGCAGAACAACCCATTCATTTCAACAAGTCAAACAGAGGCATGTCGTCACTGACAGTCCTGGCTTGTTTCATGCACCGTGACTAGGCAAACATCTCCCATGAAATACTGATCTCTTCGAGACAGCATCAGCCCACAAAGTCCCACAAAAGTCAACCCACACCACTGTAATAATTTGCTCAGTGCATCTGTATGACAAAAAGCCGCTTAGTGGAGAGAGGACTTGTAGTACACTTGCATAAACTACTATATCGCTCAGCCGTACAATCAGTTCAAAATAATAAATAAAAAATAAGTAAGGTCGTGTTTTGCAACAGCCAAATCAAACTCCAGACAAATGATAGCAAAGAAATGTAGTTAGGGACCTGAAATGAGTACTCCACATGAAGAACACCAACTTTCCAGAACTGAAGAGTTCAAATGCATCTAGAATAAAATTCCTCTACATGACTAATGAACTCATGCTGTAAAGATTAGTTCCACTTGCAGCACGAGTGAGCCCCAGCAGATACTGAAGCAAAGGTTTTCATATGAAAATAAAAGGTTTGCCATGAAACATAGTATGAAAAACTATAGTTATAGTAGGAAAAGGTTTTAGGAGGGTTCAAAGTGAATGATCTCATTCTTACCCTGTGCAAAAAGTTGACCCGTCCAACAGCTCCTATTTTGCCTGCATAGTTGACGAATCCCACATTTCCCTCAGTGGAGGCATAAAATTCTAGTATTTTAATGTTGCCAAAACGACTGAGGAACTCTCTCCAAACCTCTGGTCTGATACCATTTCCAACAGCGAGTCTTACATTATGCTCCTTGTCATTGTCTCTCTGCATTGTGATACAAAACATAGATACCAAGATTAAATATTTTTAAGTGGATCACAAAATAACAGGCACAAATATAAACATTGATAAAATACAATAAATGTACACGGGCCTTCATTTGTAAAAGTTGCCATTTCATTCAAGAGTTGGCTTAAGATAACTTAAGAGACTTTTCATTGAAACAAAGTGCTAATGTAAAAAAAAAAAACAAGATACTGGGAAGTATTAGAATCAAGTGTTTCTGAAGAATAAGAATTAATAGTTTTAAGCATATACATGATATATAATATGTGCATAAAAAACACTGAAACAACCAAATATATTTGACTCATAAAATACTGTGTCCGTATTTCTCTACAGAAGTATGAGAAGATTTGTTGCCACGTTACTTGATATGGTAGTCAGAGTAAAGGCCAGCATCTATTCCTAGAGGTGACCAGATAAAGACAAACCAGCTCTGAGTGGCACAGGGTCACGCGGTAAATTGAGACCACACCTCATGTGATGCAATTAGATACTCTGAATGGCAAATGTGTAGAAAGAATGTTTACAGTGCTCCTAAATACAAATTCACCTTTAAAAGGTTGCAAAAACCTGATACTTCTGAACTTCTGATGATCCTGAAAATTTCAGTGGTACTGACGTGAAAAGTTGGAATCTGACAGAGATTTAATGATTTCTATTTTTGGGAAGCCAGTTGTGCTGTACATTGGAAATGTACAGATTTGGAAAGATCTCTCTAACTAGTTCTGTTATAATGGCAACTTGCTGCAGCCGGTTCACAGCACCCCACCTCTGCAGCTGTCTGCAGACCAAGTTTTACTATAGTTAAGACAGCAAAGCAGAGGCGTGGTGCCAAAAGGATCCTGCAAAGGATCCTATCTCAACATGTTTTGTAGTCAGTCACTTGAGTGATTACAAAAGAAAAGTGGTTAATGGTTATAAAATAATTAGATAGAACCTTATATTTGATACACTTTAGCACTAGGTACAATAGGCAGTGACCTTCACAAAAATATTATAACATATATATAGACATTTTTATGTTTTAAAACATTTTATTAAACTGAAGATTCTTTTTTTTTAAAATTGGGTAACACGAAGAATAAAACATTATTACCTTTGATGTACTACAAAGGTAGCGCATCACTTCTCCTATGTACTGGACAACAGTCACATTGTATTTCCTGCAGTCATCCCAAAACTGGGATGCAGAAAACTTCCTCTTGAGGATTATAGTTGAACCTTTTAAAACAACACAATAAACAGATTTAAGCACTTTCAAAAGATTTTTGTCATGTAGAGGGATGCATATATGTGAAAAAGTGTCTCTATTACACTTTAGCAATAAACTTCTATATTTAAATGTTAAAACCACCTCATGAGTGCAAAAGCTTTTTAGAAATATTTGAAAGTTTTTTTAAATTACTGGATTTCTATTGCCATATTTAGGTTTTACTGCAGCTCTAGGGGTAATGAAAACACACCTGTCTTTTCCTTACTACTGCGGCTTTTCTTTGCACAAAAAATCGGAATATATCCATATGCCCACTTTGTGCCAGTAAACTGTGCACAACAGCAGCACTGAACCTGTCCTGATAAATGTGTGACTAAGAGCTTACACAGATATACAACAGCTATGTGAACTTTAGCCTATTTAGGCGAAAACAGTTACGGATCTGTTGAGATTATTGGCTCATGGTGACAAAAGACTCTTTCACTCAGACTGAACCAAAGCAGGATAACAAGAGGGAGGAGCAGGAGGATAGCTTTTGTTCAGGGTTCAGAGAAAAAGTTCAGCCTTGAATGTAGGCCATCTATGCATCCTGCATGTCCCACAGTCAATAAATAAAAAAATTATTATTTTTTTTTTTTTGTTGTTATTTAATAAATGAGACATCATTAAGCAAAATATAAAGCAGGTATCTCCAACTCTGATCCAGGTGAGCTACTGTCCTGCAGGTTGTTTCTACCTTTTGGACAAGTAAACAAAATGATCTACTGCATGTGTTCTTTTGGGATTGGACTGAAACATGTAATCAACTGAGTTTTTCTTGACACCTGCAATGAAAAAAAGGAGGCAAATATAGCACGCCACTGTTCTAATCCAATGGCATCGCTAGATGGTTTTCCTGGGGCTTTAGCCCCCGGATGTTTTGACTTTAGCCCCAGTTAACCAATATGTCACTGTGTATAGATGCCATTAAACATATCTGCCTGCTCCTCCAGTCCATTGTTTCTCATCCACAATTGGGACGCACACTCACTCTCAACCACAGCAACCAGTTAGTGGCAATGAATGGTTATCAAGAAGTTTTCATGCAGGGCCAAATGGCACTTGCGCTCCTATGCCAACATTTTTACAACATATTTGAACTTTCAGGACTGGTAAGAACTTCTTTTTCCACCGGAGCAGTCTTTAAACTTATGTTTAAATGACGGAAGTTCCCTGCAGTCTTAAGAATGAGGCTTCCTGTTTTACTCATGTGTTCAGTAAAAGCTTTAATAGGGTTATAAAATAAGTAATGAAATAAGATAATGTTACAATAAAAGACTGCATGCATTTATCTTGTAGTAATACTTCCCTGAAATCTGTTTTACAGATTACTTGCAGAGCAGATCATTAATTAACCAGGTGTAAACTTGTCAGTACTTCATAAAAACAGCTACTGTGAACTTTTAAAGAAAAAAATGCTGAAAAGTTTATTTTAACTGATGGTTAAGTGAATCATTTTAAATGTGGAGATGAATACTGGTTGTACTGTTTCTAAAACTAACAAGCCTGACTGGTTTCATTCCTCTTAGTGTTGATCTGATTACAGAGATGTTTCCTTATTCCAGAAGCATCTGCAGGATCCATTAAACATTAAAGAAAACAACAGAATTACAGTCTCACTATAGATGTGGATGTTACTAAAATAACATTTTCATTATATCTGAGTAGATCTACTTCATGAAAATGTTCCAAAATGTTTGGGTCAAATCTGAAATTACCTCAGAAAAACTAGCAAGGTGGGGATAGTTTTATAAATATCTGATGAGACAGAGAGTACAGAAAGAAGAAAACAGCAGTAAGCAGAGAAAAGAGTTCATGGAAGCCAGAAGGGAGAGGTTTGTGTAAAATATAAGTTGCTCCCAGCATAAGATCAATTTTGAGCTCTTGACATGTGTAATGATGTAAAATGTAATGTCCCATTTTTCCTCATTTGTATTGGTTTATAATGTTAAATAAATTATCTGAGGGAGTATTTGTTAAAACACACCTGAATGACTACTCTTTTTAGATGATGGACAGGCCAACAAGCAAATCAAACACATTTTAAGTTAAAATGACAAATAAATATGAAACCTTTTGTATGGAATAAGAATAAAGATTCCATAAAACTTATTTTTAGTCATATACGTTGCATTCAGCCAAGCTACACCTCCACTGTCTCACCTGTCTCGATAGATCCAATGAAGCCAATTACAAACCCTGCTGTGTGATACAGGGGCAGGTTGAGGTAGATGGTATCTTTTGAAGTAACACCATTTGAGGATAAAACCGTCAAAGCACTTAAAAGACGCCTCTGGTCCACCACAGCTGCTTTAGGTAGACCTGAAACACAATCAGACACAAACCTGAAAGCAGCTACCTTTTATATTACATGCACTGTATATATTCAGTTGTATATTTTGGGGACTGCAAAATAAAGCCAGAGATGCAGCCTCTCCTTTACCAGTAGTTCCAGAGGTGTAAATGTAGACTGCAGGGCTTTTAAATGTGACATGTGATCTGAAGGATCGAGGGAGCGGGGTATCTGATGCCTCATCCACTTTATCAGAGAAGCTTTCAATTCCTGCTGTTTCACAATGCTTGGTCATCAGGAAGACAGTGACACCTCGCTCTATCAGTGAAGGCAGCACTTCCTCCACTGCTTCCTTCAGCTCTGCAAAGGGATATTCATATATTTTCACAGCATACAATTTTATTGAAAATGACAACCTAATATTAGCCAATTAAAATCTTGCAGTTCCCATCTGTATGGCTACATTTTACCCTTATCTAAAGGCTATAATAAAATGTCATTTCCTGAAGTTTTCAGCCTCTTTAAGATGAGGTCTAATTAAGTAAAACAAAAAAAAACTTAGTCTATAATCTATTTATTATACCTGGAGCTACTATCAGTACTTTGGTTTGGCAGCAGTTAAAACAGTGCAGCAGAGATTTGCTCCTGATGTTTGGATTTAGAAAGGCAACAGGTGACCCGAGTTTAGCCAAAGCCAGCCAGGTGAATATGAAGGTTGGTTCATTCCCCATAAAAAGTGCGACGGTGTCCCCAGCTTTGTACCCAGGGTCAGCCTGGAGCGCGTTGGCAACTTGGTTACTCTTCTTGTCTGTGTCAGCGTATGTGTAGGTCTCCGCTCCAAACACGATGAACAACTTATCTGGATATGACGCGGTTTGTTCCAAAAAACGGTCCAAAACAAAGAAAAAGGGGGTCCTTCGTCGCCTCGACACAAATGTGACCAAAGTCCGAATCAGTCTCCCGAAATAAAGAATATCCATCCAAAGATAAGGAGAAAAAGTCTGGAGAGCGAAAAGTGTGATGATGATGCTGGCTAAAAAGATTGAAATGAAATACGACTCCATTGTCAAATCTCCTCTAAAAACCTGTAAAAGAAACAATAATAATAATGTATATATATTTTTATTAAATTATGCTGTCTCTAAGGCTGCAAATTAGAGAGTGTTGGAGCGGGAGGGGGGTTTTGCTACGAGGGGCGGAGCGACGTTTTATCCGACAGCTTGTTTTGTTACATTTTTCATAAGAATTTTTTACGAAGTGAATGAGTTATTATGAGTCTGGTTATCTGCAGCATCGAAAACCTGCAGGACTGGTTCAAGTGCTTCGGCGAACCCTGACCTAAACTGTGCCATGAAAGCAGAATTCCAGAGAAATAAATAAAAAATCAAGTTGATTTTTACAATAAACACCCGCATGTGGCATTCTTTTATCCACTGCTACCAAGCAGAAATTCCTACTAAAGCCACAAAAAAAGACTAAAGAAACCACCTGGTTTAAAACAGAAGAGCAAATCTGGCTTGAGCATAAGCAACAAATAACAACAGTATATGTGTACTGTATTGCACCGAATTCCTAAACCAAGTTAAACATTATAGTCCAAACCATCCTGGGTGTTTTATTTTTCACACGTTACAGTTTGATGGAGTTGTAGAGTCAGGCTTTGATTTGTCTCTATCTGGAAAGTTCCCATGTCGCTTTCAGCATTCAGGTTGTCCCCACATTGCAAGCTGGGTTTGATGACAGTCATACAAATGGCATGAAATGTCTGCGTAAGGCCTGTTATGGCATCACCACCATATAAAGGCTCAGTTATAGACTCATGTGTTCTACATAGGTCTGTAAAAAGGCTCAACAATTCCTCTCCCAAGCAGATGTGCAGTATGGTTACACAAACACTGCAATGCAGAAGTATTCCCTTGATTGGTCAGTTTATTAAGACGTGATTACGAATTTTGATTTTGATGGTGAAATATGGTAAAAACCAGATGATCCAGAAAATAAACTGAAATGTGACTAAGAATGTGTATTGGCAAGAATCTGGCGATACAATATGTATCACAATGCAATATATTGTATTGTAAAAAACAAGGTGATGAATTGCAATATTTCTTTACTATAATTTAAAGGTATAAAACTGTCACAGTCAGTAAACATCTAGCTTTACTTTAACTTACTGAAAAAGAACAGTGGATGTATGTTTCAATGCAGAATAAATGAAAACACTTTGTTTACAAGATGAATGAGGAGATTAAAATCTGTCTTGTAAAGATCAGTGCACATATTGCACACAAAATATTGTTACATTTTGATAAATCAATATTTTCCTACACTCCTAAACTCAGTTTGCTTTTGTGGTGGCATTTTGACATAATAATGGTATTATTTGTGTTATAATGTTTTTTTTTCCTTTTAACTTTTTAATCTACAGCATTAAAACTAGCTGGGACAGTCATGTGACATATATAATTCATGGT
>JBAMHX010000001.1:9311508-9333445 GCA_037177515.1 Pseudomugil tenellus
TGGGAGATTGCATCAAATCTTGATCAAAGTCAAGATTCGATGCAATCTTGCTGGTTCCCTATATAAGGCTATTTTTTCATTATTATTTATTCTCTTTGGATGATAAAATATAAACTTTCCAATATTTCTTTAATATATTTGAGACTTATGTTCCCACACATGCATGAGATGAGCAGGAAGATTCATACCTCAATGATTAACGTCCAACTTTTAAAGCTCAAGGAACTGAGTTATTATTTGATCATCTTTCCATGTCCAAGCAAAGTAAGTCTGAACTCCTGATCTTAGTGCCAAACATGCGTATAAGTCATTTTGGTTGTGTGCAGAAAAGATTTCCAGTGTTTGTAGAAAAATAGAGCTTATAATAAAGTTCATACAACACAAGGCCAAAGGCATGGCTGAAGACCAAGAGCTGTATTGAGAAAATAAAAGAAATCGAACGACCATCTGTTAAATTAAACTGAAACATTTCTCATAAGACCTTAAAAATGCACAAGCAGGAAAAGTTTAGCTATGTTTTGCTTCTACAATTGCATGAAAAGTAGTAAACTTTCATTGCTGATTTGTGGATCGTTCACGATTTGTAAAGAAAATATTTTGTTAGGGAGATAAGTTGGAAGAAATGTCCCTGGATGTTGCCTTACACCCTGGCGTACAAGATATTCTTATTGATCTCAAATTTGTCTACAGTGAAAAAATAATGTTAAATTGGGGTAACTTCTGTTTCTGCCACATAAATTGTTTTCCACTTCCTGCATTTTGTTTTCTAAAACATTAAATAACAAGCCTGGTAAACATTATTATCTCATGTCTTTCTTAAATGACATAGCCTGAATACTTGAATATACATAACTGCTAATTTGTTTTCTCTCAGTAATTCTTGATAAATGAATACATCATTCCAAAGGTTTGGGTTGTCTGACAAAATGCTGCGTGAAAGCAAAACAGCAAATATTGCAACCCCAAGTTGTAAAAAATCCAATGTAGCCTACTATTGGTAAAAAAAAAAATTACCTTAAATGTTAATGTTACGTATGCCAGGAGGGTTATGAAGAGTAATACCAATCTAAAAAAGCAGATTCAATAAGACCTCAGAAAATTGTTTAATTTCACAAGAAAGCAAAATAGTAAATTTATTTTAAGGACAAAATTTGGAGCTATTATATTTCTTTGAATATTTTTTATTTCCTTCATAGCAACCATCTATCAAACGACAGCATGTAAATCAGTGTGTGATCTGATAAAAATGTACCCAACTCAAAACAATCCGTCACACTAACTAACTATTAAAAACTATCAAATATTACTTAAACATTTTCTGTATGATTTTATAGCATTTCATGTATAATATTATGTATCACTACTTTGCTAAAAGCATCCAAAGAACTTTCCTCTTCCACAGTAAATTTTACAGACTGTAAAACCATAAAAAAAAAACCTCCCCAAAATGTCAAGCATAAGATGAGCAGTGCGCTGGACAGACTACCTGCATCCAGCTCGGGGCTGCTGTGGGAGAGCTGGCTTCCTGCTTTCAAAGTTCCCACGGAAAGCGGAGGACCACCCAGCGGCGCGGAGCGCGGCTCCCATTAGCTGCGCGCAGCTCATTTGCATTAACGTCAGTAAAGGCTGTAGGTCAATCCTTGCGGGTGCTTTTATTGGATGTGCCGCTGTCAAGCAGTGCTGAAGAATTGGAAGGGCAAACGCCAGAAAAGGCAGAGAAAAGACAAACATCAAATCAGCATTATGTAGCTCGATCTTGCCTTACCTCCGCTCGCGTCATCCTGAAATAATCCTCCGCTTTCAGATCTGAAACTTGTGGAGACGAAGCGGTCTTTTTTTTTCTCTTTTTTCCCCAAGAATTTTTTTTCCTCCGTGTGTCTCTCTCAAGCGATTGCATTCTCCAGAGGAGGTACATCCACATATACTACAATCAGACAGCCGCTACATCCTTTTTCCCCCCCGTCCAACCTCCAGAATGAGAAAATCGCGGAGCCTGGAAACACTGTAGCCAATTGCGCCTGGTTTTGGATCTCTTATATTAGGCGGATCATCCTCTACCGGGCAGCGGATGCCTGAGTGAAGCCTGTGAGCCATCCACGAAGATTTCTCTGCTTCCTAAACTGGTGAATTTTTGTGTTGGTTAATGGAGTGGTGTGTCGGGCTGCATATGTTGTACGAAGGCTGCTTGACATGGGAGCGACCGACCAGAATAACACTCCGCAGTGTGAATATTTCAGCCTGTTGATGATGAACCCGCTCAGGACTGGAGCAAAGTGTCGTGCGAATCGGTTTATGGCCCGTGTCTTGAGCTGAAGTGGGCAATCAGTTTGTTGAAGAGAAAGCTAAAAGGGACAACATATATATATATATAAATAAAAAGAGACATCATCTTTTGATGGCTCCGATTTGGGAGAAAACGTCTGCACATGAAAGCTTGGACACTAAAAATGGATAAAACTAATGCATGAGGCTGACTTTGGGGGGGATTGCATGGTGTGTTTTAGGCCTGCTTGATAACTGAAGTTAGGAACATGAGAAAATGGTGATGTGGTACGAAGAAGGCCAGAAGAGGAGCCGGAGTGAGGGATAAAATCGTCCATGGGGATCTGAGCAGTTGATAACGGAAAGCAAGTTTTCGAGGACAAGACAGCTGCTTTGATTAAACATCTCCAATTAAGTTCATGTGAAAAACAGAGGGAGGAAATCAGCTTCCTGGTCGGGGTGGGGGGTGGGTGGGGGTTAGATAGATATATTATTAATGCCTTGTGTTGGAGCAATTGGAGAGCCGGCTTTGCTGTGGCCTAGATGATAAATACATACATGTATTTATGCATATTTTTTAAAAAGGAATGAAACCTTAAGAGGAAGAGTGGACCTTAAAAAACACACACACAAAGAGGGCGAATGACACTCTTGTAGCCTCAAAGCAAAGCACTTGAGCAAAAAGAAAAAAGGCTTAAGTGGGTTGAAGCATGGGCTGTGCTTCAAGTATTCATATCTCTGATAGGGTGGTCTACCACAGTGGAAAAGAGTCCGAGGATTCCCACTCACCCCAGCAAACTAATACCACTCAGCATCAAGGAAATCCTGCCTCTGGACTACCCCTAAAACCCCCAAACAGCAAGGTGAGAGAACCTACATTCATTACATTCTTACAGGGACACAGGAGCTTCTGCACATGAGTTGGAAGTGATTTTTGTTTTTTTTGTTATTATTTGTGTGTTCAGCTTCTATAGTTTTTCCATATTGAGGACATGATACAAGCATAATTTCACAGCAACAGGAATTATTGTATAAAAATGGAATCATAAGAGACAAAAAAAGTGTAAACTGTGTTGATCAGTTGACACAGCAGGAACATTCTTATTCTTTATTTATATTTTCTACAAATAATCCTCTCCAGCGTCAAAATTTCCTCCCTTGTCTTTCCAAATTTGCTGCTTTTCTAAACTCAGAGGAAATTGACCTTGATATGTACACTGTGGAAGTCATAGGGTCACCGGCCATTCACACTAACTTAAGGTATTGTTTTCTTTGTAGTTTGAAGATGACGCAAGCCTGGCCTGCAGTTTTTTTGTTGGCTCTAAATGTCCCACATGATCGTAATCGTACTGCAGGAGTGATGTTGACTTATTAGAGCTCAAATCTAAGCATAAAAAGTGACGTTTGTCGTCAAGCACAGCTCTTTTTTTCCAGCTGACACACCTTTTGGCCTCTACTTTACCTTTCTACCAGTTGTGTTACTCAATGAACTGCTCTCCCCTGTCGATTCTTATCATGGTGTAAACTTGGTTTCATTCAGAAATTTATATTTGAGGCAGGTGAATGGAAAGCAAGAATTTCTGACAAGACAGCCAATAGCTACTTCACTACAAAACAAAAAAGCAACACAACTGTCCCATTTATGTTTTTGCCTGTAAGTAATGTGCTAAAAATAATAATCAGGGCTGGGCCTACCTGTATACAGACTAAACAGGTCTTCTAATCAAGATTTTGTTGCAGCTTTGCTATTTCTTGCATTGTGTACAATGATACACATGCACATAAAAACAATTAAAAGACAAATGTTTGCTTTGAAGCAGGGATTTTTTAAAATTAATTGCAGGAAACTTAAAAAAAAAAACAGGACGTTTTTAAAATATCTGTGCTGAACAAAACCTTCACGCAGTTGACTGGAGACTCTTTCAGTCTCTAAATGATGTTCCCCAGGGATTCAAATTGATGACAAAGTCAAAGGTGGCTTATAATATTCTGACTAATGCAGGTTTAGGCATCTGAAAATGCAAACCAACCTCTTGATGAAAATTAAATTTGATTTTCAGAGTTTAGCTGTTCACGAGTGCGTATGTGTGCATTTCATCTGACAGACTCCAGGCTATTTGAGGGCCTCTGTCAAGCTGAATTTTGTGGCCAAATGTCACCCCTGGATGCAGTGAGAAGTCAGTGTGACAGATGCCCCCACGTCAGGACGCCCACTGTGCCTTTGATTGAATTAGCTCCCTGATTGAGTTAGACTAATGGTATACAAATCTTCTCCAGCTGGAAATGGTTAATCCCTATTCTGTAAGGTGTCGTCTTCAACGTCAGCTGAGGTTTCCTCAGAGGTTTGGCAGATTTAATTTCACCGTAATGTACAGGAAACCACGTTATAGTTGCTTCCATTACAAACCACGTGAGCATAAGTTTGTTGTGATGCATTCAAGGCTGAGTCATACAAACCTCTGCTGCTGCTTGTTGTAATTCTTTTGATTTGTTCTCTTAAAAGTGATCAATAGATTGATCACTGTGGAATTGTGTGCCGGCAGATTTAATAAGGCCCTTTGGAACACAATGTCACAGAGAAAGACTTCTTGCAGTATTTTAGACTTATCAATAGCTGGTTCCGTTTTTTTTTTTTTTTTTTTTTTTTTTTCAACAGCAGTAATTCATAAGATTCGACAAGCTGATTGAACAATCATATCAATGAGTGACAAGACTATCTTTTGGTTTTGGACTGTTGATCTGTGGGATCAAGATGCCTCAGATGCTTCTGGGGCTGTTGCACTTTGCAATGTTTATCACACATTCTTTAAAAACAAACAAAAAATAGCAGCTTATTCTGTAAAGATGACCTAGAAGAAACACTCTGGACTGACCTTTTATTCTTTTTGTGATGGGTTTAGTCTCCATGTTCAGGTTTGAGCTGTAACATTTGGGATTTTAAAAAGAACGCACACATTTATCTCCTGCAGAAGAGTGATTGTGAGTCACATTTACAGTTTGCATAAAGTTAGAGCATTATAAAACTGACTTAAGTAAATGTTAAGATTGTGCTGTATCTTTGCTTGTGTGTTTTTTTAATACCTGGAGAAAAAGAGGCTTGAAAGACTATGTCCAGACGCCTACAGTGTGAGAAAGATTCAATAGAAGTTTGGGAGTGTGATGTGAGTTTTTGTCAAGGGTACATTACTATCTGGGCTGCTCTGGTGATGATAAGGCTCAAGTACAAGGTCCTGTGATAGTGGGCTTTTTCCCCCCCGTCTATGTGAGTTTGAATATGTGTGTATGAGTCAGGCCTAACAGACAGGGAACGACCTCAGCCAAACACAACACCATTTATCTGGCCTTGACTTTTCCAGTTTGATTGCTCCTACTCAAGGAAATCAAGTAGCTCTCCTGCCTCGAACAGCATATGTAGATCGCTTTTACCGTTAATTCCTAGTATAAATGGAAAAGGACCATAAAAAGTGCTAAGCTAACAAGTATCTCAGGAGTGACTTCGTCATGAGTGTTGCTTGAGGCAAAATGCCTTATTGCAACTCCTCTGTTTTCTTTGTGGTATCCAAAGAAATAAGATACGTTGCTAATTTACTTAAATGTAAATCTTCATTCATGCTTGAGATCCTGTTGCATGGGAGCAACACTGCATACTGATGCTGTCATAACCATGTTTGACTGTAGGGAAGATTTTACAACTGATGCTTGGTTGTTGTTTTAGGATTTCATTTACTGTAAGTTTAGGATCAGGAAGTGGCATGTTAGATATTTTGTAATTTACTGTTTTGCAACATTTGTCCATTGCACTTTTAACACCAAAAGTTTTCCATGCATTGATACCAGGCATGAGAACGACTCAGCAGTGTATGCTGACAAACCACAGCATCTTATAATCACCACACAGTCAACATACACAATTTATGAAACTGCAGCCTTGAAGTTGTTTCTTTTACGTTTTTCCTTCTTTTGGACTGAAAGTCATTCAGGTACCTTTGGCATATTCCCACAGGGCAGTCATGTGCTTTTTGATAGGAACAGCTTTTTCCTCGTCCTTTTAGCATGAAGACCTAATTATGGAATGCTGAACTGATGGTTTTCTATTTGCAGTGTTCTTCCATCTCCATAACACAACACTGGATTTCACTGTTTTGACCCTTTTTCCCCGATTGCCCTCTTTGACTACCTAGTCAGCTCTCAGAACTATTGTGGTTTTACCAAACCTTCTATTTTTGTGATTGATAGAGTCTATAGGGGGCCCTTTAAATACATGTGCTTGTGTCAAAACACAACACGTGCTTTGACATAACCTTGCGTTGCTGGTTCTTTAACAGTTTTGTCCCTCTCATGGCTACGTTTGCTGGGACATAAAAAGTCAACTGTTAGATCTTTATATAGACATGTGTTTTTTTTTTTGTTTGTTTTTTTTTGGGTGGGGTGGGGGTTGTTGTTTTGGCCTATATCAAGTTAATTCACTTCAGCACACCAGTCATGCAGTAGCAACATCGATGCATGATGTGCCAGAGGTCCATTTAGTCATAACAGGATACAAAGAATGAATGTTGGTGTAAACTACACAGAAAATGGAATTTTTGCTTTGTCACTGTGGAGAATTGATTGGTTAGAAAAAGTGACGTGAACATGTTCAAAGATGATTCCATAACATTTAAAAGCTTGAAAAGCCCTGATGACCTTGTCAGCACTGTCACAACTTCAATGCAGCCATACCAAAGAGACCCCCCCCCCCGCCCCCCTTCCGACCCTCCTCATAACCTAGACGTGACAAGGTACACGCGGTTCCTTTTCTGTCAGCTACAAAACGTTTAACTACAGCTAACTTAATATTTTTCAACCGAGACTCATGTGATACATCTTCTGTTTAAAGAGTGTGTAGTAAGATATGATACTCCTCTGACCTGAGCAGCCTGTCTGCATTTGTCAAGTTTTCTCTCCCACTGTGTCTGTGTGTTCTCTCTCTGGCCAGTTGTGTGTGCGTGTGTGTTTAGTCTGAGTTGAGAGTCATTGGGTAATTTATTCCAGAGGAGGGCAAAGGCTTAGCATGGTGATGAATTAATCCACTGTGCTTTTTTGCAGGCTGAAAAGACAGAGACTGATATTGGCTCTTTCATTTGGCCATCAGCGTTTCTGTGCTATCCCCTTCTTCCTTGTTTTTATTGACCTGCATTACAAAACTCTTTGAATGCTTGTGATTACTGTATATACTTCTACCTTACAAACAGCTGTTTTGACATTTCAGTGACTGAGTAGAAAACTTGATTAACTTTTGGAGTAGTTTTGTCTCACTTCACCCATAGAACATCCAACGTTCAATAGGCTTCTGTGTTGTCATTGTCTTTACAGCTGTTATATGGCTCAAATGATGAACTGGGTTTATCTATGTCTATCGGAGATGTCATGGGTGTATGTATAGTAGTCTTTTATAGCTCACTGCATGGGACTAACTCCTGGCACTCAGCCATAACAAGCAGTTTTAATCGTACTGAGGCATAGTTCTGGTACGATAAGAAATAGTTTAAACAAGAAAACAGCAAGAAAAAAACTTGTCAACTGGTTAAATTAAGATGTCCAGGAAGTTATGTGTTGTATTTAGAGAATGGAAAACAAGCGTCATGCTCTTCAGTCTAATCTTTATGTTGAGATAAGCACAGCTGCTGACTGTGTATGATATTACATTTGGCAAGAAAAATATATTTCCGCGAATATGGAACTACTCCTTTAAAACTGAGCCACTTTTTTTACAACAGCAGTAGGATTCTTCATATTTCCAGTTTACTAACATGAAAATAAACCTTGCGACAGCTCTTATTGTTATTGTGTTATTTAAGCAAGTATGTCTGTATTTCCCTTCCTGTCTGGAGTGTTTGCAGGGGTTGTAAGAGGACATAAAGGGGTCTTTTTTTTTGCCTTGTCATTTATCTTCAATGGCACATTAGCAGAAGGAGTTGAGAGGAAGTAAGATGGGGCCCAGGGAGCAGCAGAACTTTTCTGATTGATGTAAAAGCTGCTCTAGAGCTTATCTCCCTTGTTTGTACATGAGACGTCCAAGAGTTCAGAGTGAGATATTTCACTACAGCGTCGATTCATTTATTTCTGACGTCCAGTCAATTCAGTAGTCTGCTTCTAAGCATGGAAATCACATTATAGTAAGTCCTTCTGTCACCCTAAGTGTTGACACAGAATGTGTCTACATTTCATAGCACTTGCTCATTTACGGGGTGTCAACTGGTTTTGTGCACTTTTGAAACAGAACCTCCCATTGTGTTAGTCTTAACAAATAAAGCCACATTCAAAGCTACTTCTGCTCCCCCTCCAGGTTAAGAATTTAGTATCATAAGGTCAGCATGTGATGGTTTCATGAGATTACTCAAATGGTATTCTTCCAAAACACGCTCTACAAGTGTTTACTTTGTGGCAGTACTTTCTGTTCAGAAGCTCACAGGAATGTAGATGTGAGTGGGCTCAGGTCCACTAGTGGCCTTCCAGAGCTCCTCCTTGAATGTGCCACTCCCAATGTCTGAGCATCTGCATCATGCTGCTGATGTGCATGTCCTGCTCCACAAAGTTCAACTTTCGGGACTCTTTTAAAGCACAAAGTTTAGTGTTTAGGCTTGTATTTTTGTTTTTTGGTTTTAAAACAATTTTTATTTCATTTCGTCTGTTAACTGTTGTGTCATGCGTGGATGTTATATGTGCACAGAAGTGAGGGAACTCGCTATATCATCAGTGAGAATAAGCAAAATCGTGATTAGAAACTAAAACTCTCCATTGCTAGTCTTAAATTAACCCTGTTCTCTGTATATAAAGATAAGTATCTGGTAACCACACCTTCAATCAATGTCAGTAATTCTCGTCAAACAAACTCTGGCAACATGCACAATGTGACTTTCAACCTGCAAACATGTCTGCTGTGTAACATTAGAGAGGTTTCGCCCTTAAAGCTTGGGTTTAACTCCAATGTGGGGCAGTGTTTAGGTGTAGGCAACACAGCTGGTTATATTTAGGCATGAACATAATTTATCCTCACAAAGAAATGCAACAAACCTATTTGGTTTGGATTGAAAAATATGGTCTGGCTTTGAAAATATTTATAGGTTGTTTTTTTTTTTTTTTTAAAAAATCGGATTCTATATCAAAAGTATGAAGATGCATAGTTGTCTGTCTAAATGGATTTGTTCAGGTATACCCACTTCTCACCCTGTGTGCATTTGGACCCACTCTCCACAGGGTGGATGAGCTGATGAAACAAAATGACAATGTAAACAAGGCCTATGCCGTCGGAAGCGACGGCTGGGGCTATATCCCCAAACGCCCACAATCCTCGAATAGGATTTGGAAATAGGAGAAGCTCGCATGGCTTCTTCTACCACTGCTATGCAGATGACACAGCTTTTCCTCTGTTTCCCACCTGATAATACATCTTTCTCAGTGAGAATATCATGTCTTGCTGATATCTCTGCATGGATGAAGGCTTGTCACCTTCAGCTAAATCTTTCTAAACCTGAGCTCAGTTTTGCTCGTGATGAAACCATAATATACCCGACAGTCCTTGTTTGGGGATATTATATGATACTTTTTTCTTGTTATTTTTCAGAATGATTGTCTGGGTTCTGGGGCAATTTTGCTTTTATCAAGAGGAAATTAACAAAGAACGCCTTGATAATCTGAATTCTTTATCTGTTTTTTTTTTTATTCAGAAAAATGTTTGTTTCAGAGGTTAAATAGTATTGCTGGACTTGAATGAAGAAGACAGAGAAAAAAAGAGATCAAAGAAAATGAAAGTGAACAAAGGCAAGAAAAAAATACACCTCATAGAGAACAATACAATCCAACCACAGATGCTGAGCCAACTAGCACACCTGTACTAAAACTCAACATAAGGCATCTCATGATGTCCCAACTGGAAGACAAAGTGAACAACTGTCAGGAGCACCAGAGATGAACAAGCTAAAAAGCGATCGTGTATTTCACCTAAAACCAGAAATGCACACAATAGAAAACTAATTTAAGAGGGTTGTTAGTAAGAAGACCCTCTGTATAACTCAGCAGTAACAAAAGAGCGATCATGCAATGCTGCCCCGCCTTCACAAGGATTGCAGGCAGTCTAGACGGACCCCAAGACCTGAGCCATCCCAGCCAGCCCAGATCATGAACCCCAACCACCTCGGCCCAGAGCCAACCTCACATCCACCCAGGAAGTGGCACAGGGAGGCCCCAGCCAGAGCCCAATGCTAGAACTAGCTTGACACTCTTTATAAACCTTTACAACAGATTTTTTACACACAATGAGAAATCTGAGTAATATTTGTGAAAACCAAGTTCACACCATCATACTATTGAGCTTTTTTTCTCTTAGTTCACAGGTGTCAAACTCCAGGCCTTGAGGGGCGGTATTTTTTTTTTTATTTATTTTTTGTTGTTGTCTCCGTGCTCCCAACATACCTGACTAGAATAAATTAATAGCTTGACGAGAAACGCTTGGATCCAATTGATTTGAACCAGATGGGTTAGTGCAGGGAAACGAAACCAAACAAAAACCTACTGGATACTGGTCTTCGAGGACTGGAGTTTGACACCCCTGCCTTAGCGCATTAACTTGCTGAGTCTTGAAGGGCTTCCTGTTCCTGTTTTTTTTTTTTTGTTGTTTGTTTGTTTTTAACAATTAATTGATTCTATATTTTGATTTTGAACAGTTTAAATGAAATAATGACAGAATACAACTTTCTTTGCAAAAAATTGAGTAAGCTTGCTTTAAAATTCTGAGTTATTTCTTAAGTCCTGCAAAATTTGCAAAAACATCTTTGTTCTTCTGCATTAACTATTATCAGACTTCCACTTGAGGCCATAATTCCTCCCTTATGATAGATTTAGAAAAGTACATCATGTACAGAAGGCATGATCATTGTTCCTCCAAAGAAAGACTTCATCTGAGAGAAATCCGTCTTACATGCTGTCACAATGTCTGTGTCCAAAGTATGTCTTTAATCTCCCCGGCAAGAAAGCCTTATGTGGTGATGGAAGTTTGGTATAGCCATGCATAACACATTGTGTTAACAATGCTAACAGCCATTTTATCGCATCTTGTCACTGGAAATCTTTCTACATTTTCTCACTCCATCACACTTAAAATGAGGAAAGGTTGCACACAGCACCATATACAGACAAGCTTTACAAAGAAGTTATAATTGTTATGTTTGTTTTGGATAAACCAAATTGATGTTTGTAAAATTTGCCAGTGATGTTGTCATAGTTCTGAGTTTTACAACCTTTTTCTCACTTAAGAAGTGCTGAGCAAACAAAGAGCACCACAGGAATTAAGCGATCAGGTTTGCAGCTTATTGGCTGTAGTAAACACGCAAGAGTCTCATTCACCCCATGAGCATGCACGAAGCCAAGCTTGCTTGTCTCTTCCTCTGTTTTTAATAGACATATCTATCGTGCAGAATTCCCTGGAGTGTGTTCTATCTTTTGCTCTGAAGATTTACTACACCCTCAGATGATATGTTACAGTCCAGATCACAGATGGTGTACATTGTTAGTGTGATGCATGTGGTTTTAAGGGCACATTAAGGGTCAATACATTAATTGAGCCCAAAGCATAACAACCTTTGTGTTCAAATCAGTTTCTCATTTGCCATTTCATTTGAGATTTTGTAGAGTTGGCTTTTTAGGCCTCTGTAAAAATCTCATTTCAACATACTGTTTTATGTTGGATTGTAAACCACTGGAATTATCAAACCTATTTGATCATTACATGCAAATAAACTTTTGCAGACACTTTACACAGAAAATGAGCCTGTGACTCAGACATTGGCTTTCAACTGAGGTCTGAATGTACACACAAGGATTGGTGTGCAACATTTGGTACTTTTTAGTTTAATAAAACGTTTTACTGACAGATCTGTCTTAAATGGACGTACAAATCCTATGAGGTTCTTTTCAACAATAGTTCAATAATCAGATTTTTTTATGTTCTTCTGTTCATATATTCTGTTCATTTCTGAAAAGCGTTCTTTGCACTTTACTGTGACAGTTCAGAAATGTTTCATGCTTCATTTTTTTCCAGGCTCAACTTAAGCAGCTATTTGATATGACATTATCAGCTCAGTCAATTTCCACTATGACCCACTGATTTGAAAATGCTTCAGAACATGAACTAAGCTTCAAAACATTTCCTTAACTTGTTTTACATTGCCTGTTGGAAGCCAGAGGGCAACAAATGCCTAAATGAAATCTATGAGTAAAAATCAATGTTGTGCGTTAATAATATTGACATGGACAGGAAAAACAATGGCGCAGAGCATAGTATGCTTATGTATTTATGATGGAGGTGGATACATGTTGAAACATTCCTGCAGGTCTATGAAAAGCACCTGTTGCACCAGATGAATTACATTCCTCACAGGTCGCCTGTTTAAACTGCATGCAGTTGAACCAACGAAGCTGTTTGTAGTCAAACAAATATTGCATAATGAATAACAAAATTATGTTTTTTCTTTACATTGTTCCTGCACCACAGTCAGATTACTTTTCACCTGTGATCCAAATGTCCTATTTTTAACATTTATTTTAGTTTTCAAATGTAATTTTCCTACTCTTCTTTCATCTTATATTAAATTCTAAGTAACATTAGTCAACATATCTTGTAGGTTCACCAGCAGTAATTGGTAGGATGGAATTAATTGCAACACGCTTTGGAAAAGGGCAGCTTTCTAAAGTGTCTCTAATTCTAGTTGAACATGATAGAAGATCACATTTCAAGCATCAAGTTTTTTTTTTAGTCTGGAATTTTTAAAAAAAAATTTAAGAAAACTCTTCTTTTTTTGTCATTGTAGAGGAAAAAGACTATTTAAGTCGGCATCAGTCTGTAATCTTCTTCATTCAGTGTTTGAGAGTGTGACTGTATGTGTGTTTATATCAAGTATAGTTTGTGTGCCAAGCTGCAGCTCATGTCACTCACTAATCCCTCATGCAACAGTGACATCAGTGCTCCTGTTTTAGCAGGTGAGAAAGAAAGGTGGGGGCTGCTGGTGGTCTGGTGATTATCTAATGCACTCCCAGGCATTTGAAAGGCTCTGGTGAAGCTCTTCTGATTTTTTTTCAAAAGCATATAAGCTGCTGCGGAGAGGTGGAGCCATGCAGAGTTGCAGACAGAGTAGGGTGGTGTGTTCATTGTGAGAGTATTGCTAATTCTAAACCTGTCTTTAGGCACTGTGTTGGTGAGGCTATTAAGATTTTACAGTTGGGTAATGCGTTGGAAAGAAAATTACTGTAACCAATGAACTACTTGTGTAGCTTGTTGTTTGTGCTATGCTTTCCTTGCTGTCGTGTATTTGGCTGAACTTAGTGTACAAGGAGGAGGGGTTGACTGCAATGGAAAGGTTCCTGGTAAGATTACTGTTGTGTCACTGGACCAAGCAACAAGATTTTCCAAGCTCCGTCAGTTTGTACGTGTAGTTAATTGGCCTTTAACCTTTACTTGGGCGAAAGGAGAATGACTGACATACATACACCGATTCAAAAAAAGTTCATGTGGCTCATTGGAATCTGACACTCTGGCAGCAGCGGCAGGAAAACATGATGACGGGATTAAAGTATATTATGTACACGTTTTCTTATGTTTGTTTGTGTCAAATAAAACGGAGATGTTTCTTAAAGGAGGATACAGGTGTGCATAGAACAATATGTGGGGGAAAAAGCAACGGGGTGGGAACAGAAGGGGGAGGTTTTAGTTAAGGGTTGCCCCAGAGCCCTGGATAGCTTAGGATTGTCTAAGTCTTATGGGGATTTCAGAGTAATCTGGATAAGGACACAAATACCTTGAAGGTGAACGCTGGAGAAAGTGCTCGACTTCTTGGATGTACCCTTTTTAAATTTAATTAATTGATGCTGATTGCTGGTTAAAACTGTAAAAATTGAAAGCGAACACAAGTTCAAATTTAAATCTTTAGGTCTGAACAGATGAGCATAAACGTACACTTAAATATATAAAAGAAGGCTTGTGTAGTATAAATGAATACCTTTATCCATGCAACTTAAGATGAGAAGCAATTAATGGAGTTTTCTTCTGTTTAAATTTTACATGTCTATCCACTTATCTGATTATAAATGTACCAGTTAAGGATATTCAACTTTTGGGTGAAATTAAAAGAAAATGTAAAATTTCAACGCTCTAATATTTTATCATTCATGTAGAGCATTTAACTAGAATTGTGCAATGGTGTTTCCCTCATCTCAAGCAATCAATTGAAACCAAAGCTATTAACAGGTAGGTATATCACAAATTTAAGAAATATTACGTTTAAAAACAATATGTGTTAAGAACTGTATCTGAAAACATCTACATTTAGCAGATTTTAAAGTACAACCAAGCTGCTGTTCTGTAAAATGCTTATTTAAAGGTCTACATAGTTTAAAAAGTCTGCTTTCCTGATTTGTAAAACATGTTAATTAACTACAAATGGTTTTAGGATAAATAAGGTTTGTGTGCATTTGACGATAAAGCATTTAAATGGTAATTACACATTTTAAAACATCAAATAAAGTTTTTGCTTGCAAGACTGAACACATTTAAAAAAATGCAAACGTCTTGTACAAAATGTATAATTAGAAATAACTGAACGAATGATATGACAAAAGTCTATTAAGCTGGATTTATGCTTCAACTTTATGCTCTTGCCTTTTCGTAAATATGACCCCAACTCAGACTGTAACAAATGTGACTGGATTACTTGTAAGTTTTTACATGCCTTACTGCTCTGCTCAAATATAACAGCCCTCTGGAAAACAAATTTACAATGTAATGGGAAGTAATTGCATCAAGTTAGCTTATGATGCTAACACATTTTGTCTTTTATTTTTAAATGCTCTGCCTGTCCTTGTAAAAACTTTCATGCAGTTTTAGCTAAGTTACTGATAAGCTTTAACCAGCCCCCTGCATATTCATAGGGCTGGAGTTTCATCCACTTTTCAGTTGCCATTGTTTGCTGCCCTACTGCCAACAAGGGACAGGAGTCTAATCTGCAAACTACTGTAAATAAATTGCTTTAACCTAAACACTCCCACATGTGTAGGTTGTTTTACTTTGTCTTCCTTGTTGGCTTTATATTGAGTTACATTGTTTCTCATATAGGCCACGCTTCCTCGACACTGTCGCTCAGATGGCGCAGCTTCCCAACCACTTGGGATCCACTGGGGAGCTTCAAATCCTACATCTGCACTGTAACAGTGGTTACTGCAGCTAGCAAGTGTTTTTATAATGTGCATGTGCAAACATATTAAACATACAATCATTTTGATTACCAGTACAGAAAGGAAAGTAGTTGTGCACACTGAGTGAAAGGGGAAGGGTTGAACTTTATTTTGCATTTAATGTAAGCATCCAGATTAAGAAAAGAACAAATGAGCATGTGCTGCAATAATTAATTTACCACTTTACAGAGACATTTATTGTTGTTGGATGAGCTAAGACAGTTCAGTACACAGCAGGGCTTGAGTGTTAGTGAGTGACACACAAGGCTTACCACAACAGACGTCAACCATCACCAGTGAAACAGTGAGGGCTACTCTCTGCTCAGCTGGCCACAAATTTGCAGCTGGCCGTTGACATCAAGTTGGCATTGTTTTGAACGGTTTTGAGCATGAAGCTAGTTCTTGTGACATGTACCCATGTATGATGCATTTTACCAGCTGGTGTGAAACTGAAAAGAATGCAACAAATTCAGATTAATACAGCTACAGAAATAGTCTAATTTCAGATTTCATTTCTTCTTTGAGTTAAAATCTTAATCTCAGTTTAAGAGTTGCAGGAAACAACTAAATGCTTTCTGTAATTTGGCATTTTTTATTTTCGCACAAAATGTAGAAAACTAGACTTTTTTTTTTTTTCTTTAGGAGCAGTCTGGTCAGATGCAGTGTGTGTTTACTCAAACATAGGGTCTGGAGGTAGCTGGTATTGGCTGATAAGCTACTCGGGATGCAGTTTGTATCATATATTTTTATATATAGTTCTCTTCAGTTCTGGAAAATATTTCCTGTTTCAGAACAACAGCAGTTAATGGCATTCATTCAATCGTGAACTTATATACATACTTGTATGTAAATGAAGCTCTGCGAACCTGCTCAGAGCCTACAGCAGTTACAGCATAACTGACCTGACACAGACTCTCTGGGAGTATAAACCCCATGTACCAGTATGCACCAGATTTGCTCAAGGCCCTGCAGCATCGGGTTCTACTGGAGGTTTTGCCTTCCTATTAAGATAGATTTCTTTCCCACTAACACCATATGCATGCTCAGGATGGGAGATTGGACCGAAGATTCAATGCAATCTTTTTGGTTTCCCTTAGCTAGTCTATTTATTATGAATTGGCTCAATTTGATTTCTGTAAAGCACCCTGAGATGACATTGTTATGAAGTAGCTCTATACAAATGAAGCTGAATTGAATTGAATCGGGATTCATGCAATTGGCTGGGTAAACAATTGCAGTTGGTCTGAAAAAATTACGGAAGTAGTTTTTCAGCAAATTGGGATTGTAGTTCTTCGTAGTTCACAAAGAGAACTTTTCAAAGAAATCCATCATTACCTTTTGAAAGGGATTGACCAAAACCTAACATCACCTCTAAACATCTCAAGAGCAGAAAAACCCTTTTTGGAAAAATTATAAAAAATAAGCAACAATGTGACTAAATGTTAATGTAGGAACTCCTACTCAATTAACGGCACAGTTATACATACACTCCTTTTTTTATTCTTGCTGTATTATATGAAGACTTGGTGACGTTATTTGGGACTTTTTGACAAATTGTCATGACAATAAATTTGGTATATCTTCAGGTGTAAAAGTGCTTTATTGGAATGAGAAACTAAGCTTAGGTCAGCTAAAGAAGTGTGAATAAAAAGAATTAATAAGAGATCCAGAGCATCTTATTCCATTCTTATAAGTGAAAGTTTTGCGTCATTGGCAGGGGCAGACCGAGCAGATCTGACAGCCCGAGGTCATCTGGTACCTACACCGGCCTTAAGCAGTCATATTGTTTTGTACTTGGCTTTTGAGTGTCTGTGTGTTCCTGGCAACTGTGTGTGTGTGTGTGTGGATGGATATCTGTGTATAAATAGCTACTTCTAACTTTTACATGACAAACTGTAGATCGATTTGTACCAGACTGGCTGTTCATATAATCTGATGGGTGCTGTGATATCTGAGGACAAAATGTGTGGAACACCAGTCCGAAACAGGAGCAGGTCACCCAGGATGAGGTAACCCATCCATTTTCTGCAAACTCTGTATTTTTAAACTACAGACGTCATTCAAGGGCGTTTGGGACTGAATTCCAGGACAAGCTCAGTCTCCCGTGAGTTACACGGTGTCTCCCCTGTGAGTGTGTGTGTGTGTGTGTGCATACACACACATTCCCGTATGCTTGAGTTTCCGCACTATCTGGTGAGGTGGGAGAGATGTCACTGCAGACAGAATAAAGGTCAGGGCGTACTCTGTGAGGACTGTGTGTGATTAGGAATTGCTTAATTTTTGGCAGCATGTGGAAGACATAGTTTTCAGTCTTGTGTATCACGCAAAGCAAACTTCAGAAAAATACTTAATATGTAGCTGAATTTATTGAATCAACTTTTAAGAATTTCTTCTTTAATTTTGTTTATTTAGCTTTTAACAGTAAGTGACTGCAACATGCAAAACATCTGGTTAATTTATGTGAGCTACCTCTTAACTTAAATTTGCTTTACTAGATCTAGAAACAATGACACAATCTGCTGATGACTTCTGAAGCAGAAAGAACAATCAGGGGCAAGTTCAAAGTCACCTTCACTTGTCTTTTTGTTCAGTGTGTTGAGCTCTGAATGACACTGAAAAGACACCTATTCTGGAAATAATCATGAGTAGGATTGTGCCAGCTTGGGACAGCTTTCCATGTGAAGATGGGGTTAGTTTTTGTGGAGGTAATGTGTTTGTAGCTCCTTATTAGGTTCAGTGAAGATATCTTCCATCCATTCCAGTCCAATGTATTTATAGAGTACTTTAAACACAACAATGCAAAGATCCAAGTCGCAAATCTCTAGATATGTTTAGATCTGATTCTGGCTTCTTTCCTGGTCCCATAATGTCCATATATCCACAACAACTTAGGAAGAAGTGTCTGCAAACATTCATACAAAAGATTCATGCTCTGAGGCTCAACCTCCTCGCTTCCAACAATCATTGCACATTTCTGCCCCCCTCCCACTTACAAATCCTTTCATTTTCATTCAGGCTTCTGGCTTAAGCACTATAGTATTCATAGCGTGTGATTCCCATTAAGAAACATGACAGCTGCTGAGCAGAAAACAGCCAGGTGATGAGCTGTCACCTTTCAGATTGCAATTACAGACCATCACACTCCTATGTTTTGGACATTTAGATAAATCTGTTAGTATTCTTCCTGAGAGACTCAGTTATTATATACTTTTTTTTAAAAAATGTTAAAAAAGAAGACAAAAAACTTACAAAAATAACCAGAGATCTCATTTTGAGGACACAGGGGGACATTGCTGTGAGGAAACTATATTTTGCATGATATCTGTTGTTGTGTTTACTTTAAATAAATCATTATTGTGGCTTGTCTTTACAAGCTGGACCATGTGAGAAAAAAGCTGATTCCACAGGATATGTACACATATGTATATGTACATATACTGTATATGTAGTAATTAGTTCATAGCTGTTTGAATCATAGTATAAAAACAAACATGTTTATTAGTTCTTGTTTGCCTCTTTAAAATAAAATATACATGCTACAAACATTCAAGGAAAAACATGAATGAAAACAGAATATACAAAGTTCATTTGAAATGTACAGTAGTTTACTGAATTGAGTTGCATCATGTGCACATAGTTAAACAATTCTTATTAAATTAAATGAGGCACATTGTTCATCTCATGACCTTGCATCTGAAACACACACACACTGAATTATAAGGGGGAAAAACACATTTCAGATGAATTATAAATATTTCATGTTTACAAAAGAGTTATGTTTCTTTATAATCTTTACAGTATGTTGTGGTTTTTGATTCAGGGCTTGCATTCTGTCAGAGAGGGGGAGAAAGAAACAGAGAAAGCAAGGATGTTCTGGGACAAACCGATCCACAGTGGCCTAGTTTCCCTCAGCCATGCCAGTGACTCAACTAAAGTCTTCTGCCTGGCTGACTGTGGGTTTGGTCACCATGGATAAGACATGTGGACTGAGCCAGAATACTCTTGGTTGCAGTTGTTTTTCTAAACAGATGGGCTACAGTCACATCTACTTGTTAGATGAGCGTCTGATTTTCATTCAGGTTGGGAAAGTTGTGTTTTTATCCACTCGGAGAAGGTTTTACTGTAGTTTTCTGCAGTTTTAGACAACATAATTGTAATGTTTACATACCAAAGCTGAGGAGACAGGGCCATACTGTAGTTTTTCCTGTCAATCGGTGCATGTTTAGTGGTGTCAGTATTAGTTCCTGTAACCAACTTTACTGGTAAAATATTTAACTAAAATTTCTAAAAGTGAAAGAGTTTGTGATTTTAGTCATTCTTTTATATTAAACGTTTCTTTCATTTCCATCATTGACACTGAAAGCAGAAAAGGAAAACATCCTAAAGCAAAAGCTTCCCCACCTTTTAGCAAATATCTCAACTTGTAGAAACAATATGCAGCTACTAATTGTAGGTGCATGTCTTGTAGGTGATATATATTTTTCTTTCATTCTTTCTGCAAAAAGACTCATTTTTCAGTATTCAGTGATAATTACATTTCAGCTTTTGTGCACCAAGTTAATTTTGGATGAGGAAATGTATAGAAATTTCTGCACTGGGTTAAAAGTAAATCTAAAAAAAGAAAAAACCATTTGACATGTTGTAAACGATTTGCTTTTTCATCTTCACTGCATTATAGTTATCGCTAGTTTGCTTGCAGCTCCCGAAACCAACACGAGTGCCTCTTATTGTTCTATAAGATGAAGGGCAGAGACAACAGTGAGTTACGTGCCATCTATTGGTAAAAACTTAAGTAATTTGCACATTCTCCAAACTTTGTTTCTTCTCTTTTTTTATATTCTTGTTTTTTTAGAGATTGTAATGTTTCCATGTTGAGCTTAGAGATGTTAAATCTATCCTCCCTCCTTTGTGACAATTGCTGCAACACAAATCCAAACATCTAAAAAATCCACTCCATGTTTAGCTTGTGAAAAGATGTTCTTTTTGTAATATTCTAAAAAAATTAGGTCATTATGGTCATTAAGACTTGTGAAGATGTTCGTTTGACATTTTGTAACGCTGAATTATAAGGTAAAGATGTGGAAAAAGGTTGTCCTCTGTTAATTCACCCAGAAAGGGCATTTTTCTGCAGGTGCTATTGTATTGTACACAGGTACACCAACACACCACAGTCTTATGAATCTTCCTGGAGGCCCTTGGCAGTCAAAACATAGACTTTGACATGTCTTTCTTGTGATCCTAGAAGCAGGTTTCTCAGAATATGTTTTGGGTTTTGAGCCTTTGCCATTCCTGTTAACTACACGGAGGAACCCATGCCTGCTAACTGTTGGGACAAGTTTGAGGAGTTAAAGTATTATGCATCTCTTACAAAATGTACATTATAATGTAAAATATATTACTATTTAACTTGCAGTGTTTATGGAATTTCATGTCTTGTTTCACTATTGCTGCAATACCAAATTTTGATCACTACTCTGATTTTAAGAATAACTAAAGCTTGCTCTGATGTTCTTCCTATCTGATGTAATTTAATGATGAATAACAAAATACCTAACATATCTAAAAACCTATCAGATACAGGGCGAAGGGTTGCAAGAGCTGCAAAGTAGCTTTGTCTGTATGGCTGTTCATGTTTGGTCGACTTGACAGTAAACATTTATGTATGTTTTATGCATTTCTTGTGTAGGTTTAGTCCTATTCGGTACAATCTGCTACAATTTTTAGATAAAATGATCAATGAATCTTGCTTTTTTTTTTTTTTAAGGTTTTTCATTACCTGGTGGTATTTAAGAGGTTAGATCACAAGTTATTTTGTGTCTGTGTGTGTGTGTATATTTGGCAGTTATCCTCATAATTTAATGTTTAAATTTCTGCATAGTTGCATTTCTTCTTATACGCTTGTCATTGAACCCCCACTTTTTGGATGTTTGAAACTCTCTTGTTATAGTTCAGCAAATTCAAGTGACCACACATGAAAGTGCATTATTCTCTTTGAGGAAACGCACACAGCATGGGCAGCTAGCAGTGCTATCCGAGTGGCTCAGCATGTGCTAAGGCTGATGTGTCACTCTGTGCCATTTAGTTCATCACTCAGCTCAGTGTGTGTGAGAGCTAGTGTGTCTGCCTATGTCTGCCCGTCTGTCTGGGACAGAATGTGCATCCACACCTGTTGCTGTGGTTGTTGGCCTTAATCAGACCTAATCAAGAACATTGATTCATCTCCATTTGATTCACACTTTTAGACTGGGCACACAATAGTTGTGAGAACATTTATTACTGGGGGGGGGGGGGGGGGGGAGATTTTTTTTTCTGTTGGAGGGTCACATTTTTGCCTTTGATGTTTCATTTTCCCACATTTGGGAACGTTTCAGGAGGAGGTCCCCCCCGAAAAACCAGAAAAGCACACGCCTGAACC
>JBAMHX010000001.1:9341445-9354557 GCA_037177515.1 Pseudomugil tenellus
TATATGCAGCCTGATAAGCATAATTTCACTTTTACTGATGTCAATTTTATGATTTCATGTTTACAGATTAAGTAATAAAGATTAAATTTTGATATTAAAACATGAAATGTATAAAACGCATTTTGTTATTGTGCCAATGGACATGAAACTGTGGTTTTGGTTTATACATCGACTGCTAAATCTACAGTAACATTAAAATCACTTGCCAGTTGTTGTCGAGGTTGTCTATTATGTTTGATAGTTTTGACCTTATATTTAAATTTTGAATAATGATGCCATAGGACCTTCAGGGGTGTACTGTGGCAGCCTGGTGGGTGTGAATTGGAACTTCAGTGGATCTCACTTGTTTTGGTGCATCCCTCACCTCATTGATCAAACCCAGTTCTGGGGAGTTAAGAGGAGAGGTCAATACTGGTTTCTTTGATGTGTCTTTAAAGGTGTGTTTTTTTTATGCTTCAGAGGAGCTTATTGTCCTGCTGAGGGAAGCCACTATCATAAGTGTGTGGGGTATTGGCTGCATTCATGTTTTAGTAGATGGTATTGTTCCATAACTTGAAAGTCAAGACCTAAAATGTTTTATTAGATTATTGCATAAACCTAATGATATGTTCATTTGTGGCTCATTTCACCTGTCTGTAATTGTGACTGGCTTGTATCAACTGCAGTGACGGAAAATGGAAATATTTGTCGAGAACAGCATCATAATAGTGTAATCCCATGCTTTGCATAAAAAATCATAACTTGTTCCACCAAGAGAAGTGCTGTAGTAGGTTCTGTTTGTCTGTCTGTTTGCAGGATTATGCAAATTATTATAAATGGATTTGTATTAACATTTTATCAGAGGTGGTGCAGACTACAAAGTTAATGTTGATCTGGGTTTTGATCTGAATAAATTTATTTTTTTTTATTTATCCTTTTAGAAAGGTCATGCCTTTCTCATTTTAGCAACTATATTATCTTTACCTGCAAAAGAAGTACCCAAACGTATAACATTTTCTATTGAGTGTAGTGTACTATAAAGTCGAAAAAACTGAAATGAACACAAACAATTGTGTTGCAAATATCTCCAATAATGGAGAAAAAAGAATTTAGATTAATCTTTAGTTCTTCATGTTGTGCTTTTGCGATTGATGTGTTTGTTCCCTTTATATTATGCCTTTCAGCTCACATTTATCTTTCATTCTTGTGCTTGATGAGTTTTGCTAACGTTGCTTTGAATATTATTTAAAACTGATAATGGATCAGAAAATCATGCATAATTTTACATCTGCACAAGATCTCTTTGGGCCTAACTGTAACACACGGTTAATTAAATTGTAATAAATATTTTTGACAACTCTGTAATTCGTATTAATTCTTTCTGACAACAGTGATCCCCTCAAAATCAAAATAATTTAGATATGTTCATGAGAAGTTTCTAATCAACTCTATAAAGATATTGCTTTGTTGACTTACAAAGATACATTTTGTTAAATCTTTATAAGTAAAAAACTAATATAATTTCAGGTTTTTTTTTATTTGAGGTATGAAGGGATCTTAATCTTATTTGCAAATTTAATCATAAAAAAGGAAAATGAAAATACATGAAAACAAGCTTGCAAATGGTTTTATAACAGTGCAAACAGAATTCTCCCACTGTCAAAAATCATTGGGCTTAAAATTAAAATGGATCACATTAATGTTATACTTCTTTTTCTAATCCTTGATTTCCTCTTATCTTTCAGACCACATTAACAGAGGTGCAATTTGGACCAATGAAGTTATTTAAAGACCCGCTTCAGGTATTGTAAAACATGAGTCATGCTTGTGTACGTTGATGCATTAAGTGTTTCTGCGCAACAACAGGGGGTGCTTCAGTGAATTGCTTGTGTCCATATCATTTAGGGCCTTTTAGCTGAACTGTAGTGCTATACTTGGAGTTAATGTGAATACTTCATAGTATTTTCATGGGTTCATATTTCAGATCATTTTGAGTTTCTCAAAGTTGCCACACCTAAAAAAAGTGACAAAAAAGTCCACGTGCAAACTTTCAAATAAGGAGGCAAAATTGTTAATGGTTGTATTGTGTGCAGTGCAGCCTTGACGTCGTCATGGAAACAACGCCAAATATTTATGGCCAAGAACATACCATAATGAACAATGCAACTTATGAAAGAACTGCACAGAGGATCACCAGTCTTGTCACTCCAGACATGACTCTCTGTGACGTTCAATAGTTCATTTCACAATTTGTGCTCTTTTGTTTGCGATCTGCCCCAGTTGTTGGGTTTAAAAGCTATTTATTTATTTGTCTTTATCATTGACATTTTGAAAATTTAAAAAAAAAAAGTTTCTCTCTTGTTATGTGTTCCAGATCTGAAAAATGAATTATTTACTGTAATGACAAGTACCAATTTCGATCTGTTTTTTAAGCAACATGCAAACATTTGCTGCTTCCAAATGTGTGAGAGAGCACTTTTTCTTCTTCATTTCAACAGAACACTTTGTGGATTTGGACAGTTGGCAAGATGAAACAAAACACTGGAAGACATAATCTTTGGCTCGTGTCTTTTTTTTTCACCGTTTTATCTTGCAGGAGAAAAATAACAAAGAGAAATCAGTCATGAGAATAACCACTGTATACCCTGAACAAATAAAACAACCATAATATAACATTGGCAGGGGAAAAAGTATGGTGTTAGAAGTCATCTAACTTAATGCCTGGTACAGATTATGTACACAGACTGCTTTAGTGCCCAATGCGATTCAGTGTGGCTGCAGTAGGAAAACGAGGTAGAGAGATATCCTCTTCCTGTTTTTGTCACTCACAGCTGATCTTGTCATGGCCTCCTCCTCGCTACTCCTCCTCCTTTCTCGCGCTTCACAGGATCTGGCCTGGCCCTTTCTGTTTTCAACAATGATGTTTTCTAGATGGAGCGATCAGACGCTGCCAAAATGCTCTCTACCCCCTTCAAACTCTTCTTTTTCCCCCTCCCTCTTGCTGTCTGTCTCGCTCTGCTCCTTTCTCTGCCTTGTACATCTGTTTCTCTAGAATATGAGACTTGTGTGCGTACAGATTGCTTGATTTTTTTTTTTTTTGCCCCTTTCAGTTGCAACCGGGTGTGTTTTTTTTTTTTTTAAAACTAAGCAAAGCGTATCTGTAAAAGTCCCAGTACAGACATCTGCAGCGTACTTATCTCGGCCTATATTGCCCTGTTCCTCCACCTCTGCTTGACTGTTGACTTTTCTACCAACATCCCAATGTGGAATTCTGATCTAATTTACTGTGCGTAGCAACCATAGCTGTAGGACTCAGAGGTGATGTATTTATGACCTGAACACTTATTGCTCCTTGTAGGGAAAATGTTCATACAGTATGTGGAATATGGTGTGCATTAGCAACACCTCTCTCAGACAGAAGGTCTCACTATTTCACTACTGCCTCAGGCTGTGTTGTGGTGCTTAAATAAAACCACACCAATTGTCAGCTTGTATCAAAAAGACAACTGCTAAAAGTACTGGCTGTGTTGCAGTGTTTTTCTTATGAACCTGACAGTTTTTATGCCCCAACTCCACCTCACAGGTGCCATGCAAACTTTAAAAGAAAAAAACAAGCTTCCTTTTCTTTACATTCATCCTGCTTCCTGCCAACAGTTAGACGTGACGTCTGTTTTAGAGTGACTCATGAATCTACACTTGGTGCAGCACTGCACATGGAGGTGGGCCTTAATCTCCTGGCCAGTATTTACGCAAGTAAGGGGGTTGTATGAAAGTATGGTGGCAGAGAGGGAGCATGCTCTCAATGCTTGGTTTGATGGTAGCAGCAGCACTTTCAGTCACAGCCTTGGCAGACTGCTGGGAGAGCTGCAGCCAGTCAAGGCCGCCTCGACTAATTGTGTCATAGATCATGGCAGCGGACAATAAAATCTGTGACGCACATGAGCAAGAGCTGAGCCTGATCAATCTGGGACTGTCCGCTTGAGGCTTGAGGTCACACTGTAGGCTGATTAGGACAACGGGTGCAAATGAGCATGATGGCAACAATGGAAACAACTATAGTTGTCACTACAGTGTTTTGGAATAACATTTTTACTGTGGTTTACTTGTTTTTTTTCCCCACATTAATCTTCCAGAAACAGTTGGGGGCACATCCTTTATGATTAAACATGTCAGTTTGCAACATAGTACCATAGCTTCATATTAGCCTTGTGGTTTTGTTCTGTTGTACCATTTTTTTGTTTTAAATTAAGTGATAATCGTTGTTGGCAAACAAACTATGAGAGCATATTAATTTACATTTAATAAAAGTAATTATATCAAGCAAAACCATCAAGAATGAACAAGTTCAATGTTTTCAGATTTCTCTGTGCAAGTCATTTTCAATAATTATTTTGGGTTAATTGATTGATGGAGTTGATGTAGTTGTAGTACATTCCCGAAATCCAAATTCCCATAATTCTGTATCAAGTATCACTTTTTTCTGCTGTTCATTTTAATAAATGTACTGCATTTTAAGGCATTTCTTAATAGTAGCTGACACGTGAGATGTTATTAGACTTTGAATCCCCCTTTTCCCCCTTTTTCAGTCAGTACTTTTAGAAGAAACTAAGAAAAAATTTAGTTATATTAGTCCAATAAAAACAAGACTTTTAAAATTCATTTTAATCACCCTGGACAGATTTTTTCTGAACTCAGACTAACAGTCTACAGTCATGTTTGACTGACACTAGAAAAAATAAATTATTGCATTAGTCAGATATACACAACTATTTTAAATGCATGTAAACTAGTAAGTCAAACAAAACCGTTATGTAAAATTGAAGCTCTTAAACTCCTGTGTATTGTACATGCTCAGCTGGATTCATACGGAGGTGGGTGCTCCATGCATGCTCCAAATTTTCGTTTGCACTCTGAAAGTAAAAACAAGCAAATTGTAAGGTTTCACTCCTTTACGTAGTTTTCTGTTTCTTTCGTCAGATAGCTAAACGCATCAGAATGTAACTTAATAAGACTCTGTCGACTTGCAGTCACTTAAAGCTTCACCACCAACTTTTGGCAGATTTCTTTGGCACCCCCTGAAAACAGCTAATTCTGCATCCATCTCACATGCTCTCTGTTTTTTGAGCTCACTCCAGCCAGTAAACTTCCTTCCAATGTTGACTCTTCTCTTATTTTTTCCTCTGTCCCTTTCTCTCTTTCTTTTCCTCCAAAAATTCCCTCATGTGTTTCTCTGCTGAATCAAGCATGATGTGTTTCCAAAATGTCCACTGTCTTCGTGTCCATTCACTGGAATGTGATATGGTGCCATTAAGGCTACCAAGGCTCCAAGAATGTACAAAATCTCCATACCAGAGGTGCCAAAGTCTGTTCCTTGAAGTTAACTTTTAGATGCAACCCTTCTCCAATGCACCTGAATTGTTACTAGATCTATGCAGGACTGAATGACATATGGATGATGGGACTCTGCAATTTGATTCAGGTGTGTTGGTGAAAAGTTGCATCTCAAAGTTGCTGGGTAGTGGATCTCGGGGACCAAACTTGGGAAACCCTGCTCTACAGCAACAAAAACAAACCAAAAACACTGAAGTTTAGGGTTGGAAATTTACATAGTGTTTCTTTTAATCATTTCAATATGTTGCATTACTCTAATTTTTATTTTACAACCACTTCAGTTGTTAAAAGGCAAGCTGTTGAGTTAATAAGGCTATTTACATGTGCTTCTCTGGGAAAATGCCAGTTCACTGGCTCAAATGGCCAGAAGTAGCTTTAACCACAACTTGACTCTACTGTGCATGTTACTGTTCTGAATTCGAAGACTTCATTGACACCACTGTAGAAATTCTAGTGTTTACAAACAGAAAGTGGGCATTTTGCCAGCTGTTGTAGCAAAGTCATACATACATTAGTTAATAAATTAATTCTGTATTTGTATTATGAAAAAAGGGCAATGTTTCAAATAAATAACTTCATAAAGCTGTAACTGCAGATCAACTACGCTCTGCTTGGAATGTATTGTTTTATTCATTTTTTATTTAGATATAATTTTATTTTAAGTATTTACTCCACCTGTGTTTGAAAGCTCCTTGAAAGATTTTCCTGAATTTTCATTGCAGACAAGGTCAATGCATTTTTATGTAAACTGTACTGTATTTATTCTGATTATTTTTCTGACGTTGTTCTAAATGTTTTAGAAATAAATTAATGCAATTAAACAAACATGCTGAGTTATCTTTGTTCTTGCAGGTACTTTTAGTTTTTGCCAAAGAGGATAGTCAGAGTAATGGCTTCTGCTGGGCTTGTGAGAAGGCCAACTACAGGTGCAGCATGGCACGGACACCTGAGTCAGCTCTCGAATGCTTCTTGGAGAAGCATCATGACCTAGTCATCATTGACCACAGACATTCCAGACACTTTGACGCTGAAGCACTATGCCGGTAAGGAGGCTCCGCCATCATCGATGCACTTTTAGCATCTCTTGGCATATCTGAAAATGCTGTGACTTCACTCAATTTGAATTTTTTTGTCAGATAATGATTTATCCTTTCATTCTGTCTCTGGATTTCATTAACAAGACTGAGTTATCTAAAAGATGATATTGTAAGGAAGTGTTTTTTGGAGCAGTCTGCTTGGTGAAGTTTGCCTTCATATAACCTCCACTTAAAAAAGCCAAAAGTAACGCTGCAGCCTTTCATTTATTACTTTCTAGCTACTTATCAAATAGTTGTATTTCAAATTTTCAGACTACATGATTAATTTATCCACATATTTTAACCATCTGTTTCCTTCAGTTGGCATAACTTTTAGCTTTGCATTACATTTTGTAAGGTGTTTGAACCTAGAACCAGTTTTCACACATTCACTGTGGCAGGACTTTGCATATTAAGACCTCAAAGTTGAGTTAAAATATAAAAAATTGTGTCTAATAAAATGGGATTTATACTTTTCTTCTTAGTTTAGCTTTCCTAGTCATTCATTATCTAGAAACAGGGGTATAATAAAACTCCTGGTTTTGGATAGATGATCCAGGAGATAGAAATTAATTGAATTTGTATTCTGCTAGACCCTCATCTAAGGCCAATGACATAATCCAGGCCAGATGATCTTGATAAGACTGACTGTTGCACTAGGATTCATGCTTTACAATATATTGTACCATGCTTGTCCTTCTGACTGTGTGGGGGTAAATGACCAGCTCCTTTTGGACTCACCAGCTTCCATTGCCTGCTACCTAGTAGAGTCATGTCACTGAGAAAAAAGAGGTACTTGCCCATACCGCTCTCTATCTTTAGCTTTGGCCCAAACCAAAAACACATTTACAAACATTCATTTGCTCAGCCCAGCGTGTATGTTAACCCTATTCATTTTGGCCAATCCATATGTTCAGTGTACACGCACAGGCTTCGGTGGGGGAACTAAAGGGCCTTTATGGCCACTGGCTGGAGAAAACCACAAGCGGATGAGTGGCCCTGTACACTGCATTCTTTCAGAGGCCTAGGCCTGCTCACAGAGCTCCACCACTGGGCTCTGCCTGCCTGGGAGAATCGGAGCGTGAAAAACTGAAAATACATTGATTTGATGCCATGGGCTTTTCCACGGGCCTGCTCGCGGCTAAATGGCTCTCTGTGTTTACATTCAGGTCAATTAGAGCGGTCAACTCTTCAGAAAACACTGTGATAGTCGCCGTTGTGAAAAGGTACATGCCTGCTTTCTCCTTTTATTTTGCCCTTTTTCTTTATTTATCTCATGAAATCTGCTGGTATTAGTGGAGATCTGTAGACCTACAGGTTGTGTAGCAGCTCTCTGATGTTCTTCATAAAATGATTTGTCATGCGGTACATTTGTATTTACATATATTTTCTCTTATAGGCCAGACAGAGAGGAAGCCTCTGTAATGCCACTGATCAATGCCGGCTTTAATAGGGTGAGAATACAGTAAAATGAGTGTTTTCTCTCAACTGTGTATGCATTTTTCTATTGATATGATTTCTATTTTACCAGTTCATCATCCCTGAAAGACAAGAATCCAGTCTAAATCCTGTTATGGAAATAATGGAATTGAGCTAACCCTTCATAAGTCCGTGCCACGAATAAGTTTTGATTTGTCTTTGATTGACCTGTGTTGCTCTGACACTTAGAGATATGTGGAAAATGCCAATATGATGACCTGCTACAATGAGCTGCTACAGTTGGAGCATGGAGAAGTGCTAGCACAGTTCAAACTGAGGTGAGCTGTGCATATTGTTGGTCTATATAATGCTTTAAAACCCTTTTACTATAAGAAAGATATGAGAGAGAATGCTTAATCCTGTTATTCAATTACTTTAGTAGCAGTATTGAAAAACAATTACATCTCTATTTAAAAGCTTGAGACTGCTGCATGTGTTAACTGTTTTCTCTCCACACAGGGCTGGCAATGCCATTTTCACAGCGCTGGAACAAAGCCAAGACGCCATTGAGATCACTTCTGAAGATCAAGTTATTCAGGTATCCTTTTTTCCAACTTTTTTCTCCAACCCTCACTCTCCACCTCTCTTATTTAATTGCCTGTTCATGTCTTGTGATCTCAGATTTCACGTAAGATACTTGTGGTTTCTGTAACTCGAATTCCCCCAAAACAATGTAGTCTGTGTTCTAACCTCCATTCAGGAAGGATATATGTTATTGTTTTATCTTTTTTCTTTATCTTTTTCTTTTGTAGTTTTTTGCTGTTTTTATTACTATAGAGAACATCAATCAACAGTGTCTACATTGACTGCAGATTAACATCTGTGATGAAGTCTCATTACTCTCGTCTCATCTCCTTTACAGTACGTGAATCCTGCCTATGAGTCCATTATGGGCTACCAACAAGGCGAGCTAATAGGGAAAGAAATAATAGAAGTGCCTAAAAGTGAGAAGAATAAGCCTGATCTCCTTGAAACAATAAACTCCTGTATACGGAAAGGAAAGGTAATATGCATTCAAAAGTAATTTGTAAATAAGAATTATGTTCAAAACTCCTGTTATTACCCTTTTAATATGTCAATTTCATGATGTACATTATGTATTTTCACGTCTTGTTCTCCAGACTTTCTGAAAATATTTTAACGTTTTTCTTTGGTCATTGGCTGGTTTTCCTCCATTTATTTTCAGAAAACGTGTTGTTTGTTTGTTTGTTTGTTAAGCCACTTTGTATCAATATTGAAGACACTATATTCAAATGATGAATCATATTCTGTCTGTAAATTGAACAACTTGGCTATAACTCAATTCGCACTTGTTTATTTTGGCACTTTGTTGGAAAAGTTGCAACAAAATGGCAAAAGACTTAAGGAAACAGAGCAAGCAGAGGACAAAAGAAGTAGCAGGACTAAAACCAATGGGAAAGTGGGGTCCTTAAGAAAAAGGATAGGGGAAAAAAAATCCAGTCATGACCCGAAACAGTACCTGAGTGATTTATTGAACCATCCTACTGTTCACTGAAGCCTCATCAGGAATGGTCTCTGTGGGAGATAGATGTCAAGAAGTCATTCTTAAGGCAGGGAAATGTGGAGAAAAGGCTGGGACATGCCAAATGACACAAGAACTGGGATGAAAATCGGTGGCAACAGGTTTAGTGGAGTGACAGATCTTCCCCAGAGTCCAGACCTCAACTTTATTGAAGCAGTGTGGGATCATCTTGACAGAGAACAGAATGAAAGGCAGCCAACCTCCAAATAAGAACTTGGCAGACCTTTCAAGAAGCCTGGAGAACAATTCCTGAGTAGTACTTGAAGTCATCACAAGAAAGTTTGTCCAAGTTCAAGCTTTTTTAGTTCTATAACAGAAAAAACATGCCTTTCCTTTTTTGATATTATATCAATTATTTAGGTCTGTTTTTTTTCTGACAACATTTGAAGAGATAAGTGGCTCAAACCTTTTGCACAGTTCAGTAGTGCAGCTTTCACCTCACTCTTTCTTCCCAATCAGATAATTCTTCTAAGTAACGCGGCTATGTGCTACTGCCTTTGTGTGTCTGCATACATGCATGTCTGCTCATGCATTCAAGTGTGGTGTTGGTCTGTACCACTAGCCAACCACTAGCTTTGTTTCATGTCCCCAAAGGACAGCAGTTGATGGCTGTACTGTAATCTTAGCACACAGAGAGCAAAGGTCAGCTCCAAACAGGCTAACAGCAGGAAGGGTCTTTTTCAGCTACTAAAGCTATCTGCAGGTGAAGTACATGAAACGAGTGCACTGGACTCCAGGAGCGCTACTCTTAGCCATTAAAGCAAGTTGCTGCTCTCTGAAATACTCGGACTCACCCCATCTCATCACCTGCAGCACAAACATGGCCATACCACACCCTTACTTAGCATTGTGCTATCTTGTGTTTAATTTCTTTTGATAAAAAAATTGAATAAATATTTCTGTACATTGCTTTGTTTCTGTGTTGTTCTAGGAGTGGCAGGGGATTTATTATGCCAAAAAGAAGAATGGAGACAGCATTCAGCAAAATGTGAAGATTACACCTGTAATTGGACAGGGAGGGTAAGTTGAAGCTTGGATCTCTGAGTCTTCCCAATTCAAATGACCTTTCCTGTAATTTTTTTATTAATTATTTTGTTTTCACTGTTCTTTTTTTCCTTCACAGAAAAATCAGACACTATGTGTCTATCAACAGGCCTTTAAATGATAATAATAAGGTGAGATGGGTTTGCAGTTTTAGTCGTTTTTTAGCTTACAGTAGTAACTTTGCTCTTACGTTGTGTCCTTGCAGAGTGATAAATCCAGTGAACGTGTCCAGGCAGAGTCTCAAACAGGTGAGATGAATCTCATTATTCCCCCTGTTTAATTCCATAGTGTGTCCTCTGTGCCTACCTTCTGGGTCTTATCAGCGCCTAGTGGTCTAGGTTTAGTGGTCTAGGTCTTTTCAATGACAATATCACATTAGTTTTGCCACAGTGTTTGATCATTTTAGGTCCAGAACTAAGTTAATTTAAAAAAATTAAAGAAGCACAGCATCCTGTTTTTGAGTCACTAAGACAGATGTTTTTAGTTGCCAGTGCTTTTGTTTGCAGATGATGCATTTTTAGCAATGCGTAAGAGATCGTCCCATTTGGGAATCTTGGTTTTGTAAACTGGGAAAGAATTCTTGGGAGAAACTCTGTTCTTTAAACCCATGACCCAGATTTTAAATGGCGCACTACCAATGTCCATTACTGCTTTATCTAGCTGACAAAATATCTGAACAGAAATGATATCTTTCTTTTGTTGACCTTTTAAGAATTTCCTTTGTTGGATTGTGGTATCAACTGTAAAGTCAACCCACAGCTGCAACAGATTTCAAAAGGCAGCGACTTTATTTCTGACAAGCAAACAAAGCAGGAATCATATCTCTGCTGTGTCTGCGTCACAAGCCCGCTGTTATTTGTTTATGAAGCTTTACATTGTATTCCAGCACAGTATATTTCACAGTAGCTATTGTACAACACACTTTCACTTCCCACCTTCTGATAAGCAGCTATGCAGGTTTTTTTATACTTCTAGTGGCAGAATTGAAAAGCGTTTATTTAATATAGTCATTTACCATTTTGCAGAAAACTGGTCATTTACAATAATGGCTTTATTACATGTGAATGCATTTAAGGATGAACAAACTGATATTTCCATGTATTTGTCATTCTTTTTATAATGGTCTACTCCTGTGAAAGCCCCAATTACTGTCAATTTTTTTTAAACTACACAGAATTAGCCATTCTAAGTTACAATTGCTCACAATTTTGTATTAAAGAAACAGAAGCTTAAATTAAAATTAAAATTTCAAGATGAAATGCGGATTTTTTTCATGGTAAAACAGCTGTGCGGATTGTTTTGTATTGGTCCAACATGAATTATCTTGCTTCTGAAAATATGTGTTGATTTGCTGCTGCAAATAGTCTTCAGCAAATATCTTGTTTAGTAATATGTGGGGTGGGAAAAGGGGGCTGTCTGTGACGTTATACAACTGTGTTAAAAATGTTGCTTATTTTTTATCTTACTGCATCAACCCTATCCTTTAAATGCTAAAAGTAGATTTTGTTTATTTCTGAATTACTTACCCTTCAATGGATACTCTAGTTGTCCCAATTGCCTTTTTCATTTACCTCAGCCTTGCTGCTCCTTTTGTTTGAAATTTTGTCCCTACCACACATAAACACACACAAAAATGATACTGAAAATAATGCACCTTTTTAAAAAGAGTTTTTATTCTTTTTAAACTTTTAAACTAACCTGAATTGCGTTTGTGTTAATATAAGATGTTTTTTTCGACCCCAGACATACAATCCAGTAAGCACAAAGACCGGAGGAAAGGCTCTCTGGATGTTAGATCCACAACATCTCGTGGGAGCGATGGTGAGAGTGAAGGGAGATTATATGATGGAAACTCTGGGCATCTTGTCAGCTTATGAGACCTTCTCTGTTGTCTGTTTGCATCATGTGTTGATTGGATACAAACATCTTCTTGTTAGAAAGTGACTGGAAAACTGCACCTTCATTTGTTTTTTAACCCTATGCATACAGGAAGCTTAACAAATGGGTTTTTTTAATGCTGACAGGAAGCTCTCAGAGAAGACACTCCTCAATGGCCCGAATTCACTCAATGACTATCGAGGCTCCCATCACCAAGGTGGGTTTGTGTCTCTCAACATCATCCCTCCCAGCCTCCATCATATGATTATCATTTTGTACTAATGTTTGGCATCTCATGACTGAACACTTGTATTATAAAACTGCCACAACTGCCATGAGCACTTCTTGTACAGCTACAAGCACTGAGTGTAGAGGTCACACACACCATTTCAGGAGGAGATGGGCTGATAAAATGCCACATTTTATGCACAAGAGAGGAAAGTGTGTTGAACCAGAATGATCTGCTGTTTTAGTGGTTTATGTAGTCTGTGAGCCAGGATAGTCGGAAACAGAGAAAGTCCCCAGGGACGGGTCATATGACACACTGCAGTTCCTCTGCTGTATCATTTGACTGTGCAGTCAGTCCCTGTAGGCATCAGCCTCTCGAGAATAAAGCTCTGATAGAACTACTGGTACTTTTTGAAAGTTGGTGTGTGTGTGTGTGTGTGTGTGTGTGTGTGTGTGTGTGTGTGTGTGTGTGTGTGTGTGTGTGTGTGTGTGTG
>JBAMHX010000001.1:9359134-9373108 GCA_037177515.1 Pseudomugil tenellus
AAACATTAGAAAATAATTATTTAATAATAACAATAATAATAATAATTTACAATATAGAACATCAGAAACGGGTAAAAAAAAAATAGCATTGGATAAAAACTATTAAAACATGATCAACATAAAAATTCCAGCTTAAAAGAAGCAGTGCAGATTTGTTCTTTTCAATAAAAACTATTAAAATAGCTGAGAACAGGGGGGATAACCCGGATTTAAATGAAGTGAGTGTTTCAGCTGATCTCAGGATTTCTGGGAGTTTCTTCCACACGTGCAGCATAGAAGCTGAATGCAGCTTCACCCTGTTCCATGTTTCCATGTCTGGGAACTGATGAAAGCCCGGATCCAGATTACCTGAGGGGTCTGCTGTGTTTGTAGTGGGTCAAAAGGTCTGTGATGTATTTTAGTGCTAAACCGTTCAGAACTTTATAAACCAGCAACAGTCTAAAGACCTCAGAACAGCACTGATGGCTTCCACTTTCTTGGTTTTAGTGAGATCTTGAGCAAAAGAGCTCTGAATGAGCAGAAGTTGTCTGATTTTTTTTTTTTTATGGGTAAATCTGGAGAGACGGTCTTAAAGGAAACAAGTCCACTAAAGATGAAAGATTTTTAAAGTGATCATAGGCTTACTTTGTGAATCCCTTGATGTGTTTCTGGCCTGGTTGTTGTTTTTTAGGTGTAAATGAAGCTCTGTGGTGACCTTTAATCATTTTAGGACAAAGATTAATCTTTATATGACAAACTGGCTAAATTTTCTTTCTTAATATTACGTTATACAACTTTCAGCTTCTATACAATACCATAATAGGATATGTATAGATGTTTGAAATAAAAAGTTCACCAACTGCCACTTCTTATCATTTGGATTTGATAAAAAGTTACCTTGTCTGTATAATTTCTTTAAAACTGGGACATACAACCTCAGATTAATGCATGACATATTCAGTCAAGTTATTGTTTCATACAAATTTGCCAAAATGGAAAATCTGTGAGTTGAAAACTATGTACATAGCCATGATTAATTGACTTATTGTTGCCAAAGGTGTTTATACAAGTTGAAGCAATCATTATTTTACAACATTAATTTTGAGGACGTTCACTTGTGCACACCCCATGTTAAGGACTCTCCTGTCTGGCTGAGGCCTGGCCTTAAACTCAGCCATCAAAAAACTGAATATTTATTTAATGTCATTCTGTTTTATACTTATTGTTATCATTGTCATGATGTACAACCCAAATTTATCCAAACTTTAGCTGTTAAACAGATAACTTCACAATTGACTGTAGAATACTTTGGAGTACCTAGTTCATTGAAGCACTCCAAGGTGTTTGATTAAAGCATTGTTTTCACTCACATTTTCCTCTATGAACTCAGGCTTCTGGCTTTATAGTTCAAATCAACTCCACAATGACATAATCTTGCATGCTAATACTTTGGAGATATCAATTTTCACAGCTTTGTTTAATAAATTTGAATAGTATAGATTGCGCAAAGGTTAAGAAGTCATCATTGTAATTCATCCTCTCAGTACTCAGGAATATGGATATCTTTTCACTATTTTGTGGCAATCCATCCATGAGCTGTTAAAATATTTGTCCTTCACCTCTCAGATTCTTAACAGGCAGTCTGTTATACACAGCTGGTATGAATCACAGTCCTAAGAGAGCAGGAGCATTATACTTCTCACTGCTTAGTTTGATCCTTTGGGTGAGGAAGTGTTTTCCCACTGATAAAACTCCATTTGCCATCACGGCATGCAGCTAAGCAAAGAGGAAGACGAATGTCATACTGTGGATTAGCTAACACATGGACATAAATCATCATTCTGTCTTTTCTGACACAACTATTTTAGCTTTAAACAATCTGATAATTATCTTTTGGAGTCCACAAAAGTTTCATTAACTTGCCCAGTACATCAAGTGGGGGTGGGGATTTTACGTGTCGGTGTAATGCAAGCTCCAAATATTGTGTCATAGCACAGATGGAAGAACACTCGTCAAGGTTTGCACATGAAAAATCATAAAAGTAAAATATCAGGGCTCCTATTTTTAAAATTTTAAGTTTCAGTGAAATTCTGGGAGATGAGTAATATGGAGACATATTGAAAATCAAATCTTTCTTCTTTTAAAGCTCATTGACTAGTTATTAAGTCCTGCACTGCAGCTCTGTACTCTGAAAACGGTAAAATAGCTACAATATTTAGAAGTTAAGGTTTAATAACTTTTTAATAATAATTTTACTTTACATATGATTTAATCTGTTGTTGTTCAGCTTTGTTTGTAGGTTACCCTAGACTAAAGTCATGATTGATGTTACCAAGATTCAGTCCATGCTAAAGTTAACATTTTTATTCGTGCTGTTTTTAGCAGAAAAGGAGAATTATGTCACAATACAAATTACCTTGAAGACCATTACGGTTGTGTAACAAAGCTAATGCTGATGTTCTTAACATTGAGCTCAACTCCTTATGTAACTATTACAGAAAGAATGATGGATTAATAATGGTGTGTAAGCAGTTTGGATTTTTTAACACTTCCTCTCCTCTTCCTCGGCCTCTGAAACCTTTTGCCTTTCTTTTCTTTGCAGGATGGTTTACGCAGATTGTCAGGAAATGAATACATCCTTTCCACAAAGCGTGAGTTTACGTAAAGGCTTGACATAAACAAAACTGTAGTTTTAAACTTTAGCTCTGTTATTAAAATATAGCATTTTTTTCTTCTTCTTCTTTGGGTTCACCGTGAGGTAGAGCAAAACTTTCCAAGTCTCCTTGTCTAATAGCTCTTTTCTTGCTTGTTCCTTATGCTCACAGAGCCCCACCATCTCCCTAGCCACCTGACAACCCCTCTGTCATTAAATGACATCCCCCCTCGTATTGCTCAGACTATGGAGAACGAGGAGTCTTGGGACTTTGACATCTTTAACCTAGAAGCTGCAACCATGAAACGGTGAGGCAATAACACAGTTCTGAGCTACCAGAGGGATGGATTTATCTTTTTAATGTGGAATAAAAGCTTGACTTATTTGTCTTAAACTCTTATACTGACTCTTCCTACAGACCCTTGACCTACTTGGGCCTGAAGATCTTCTCCCGCTTTGGGGTTTGCGAATACTTAAACTGCCCTGAAGCCACTTTGCGCTCCTGGCTACAAGTGATTGAAGCTAACTACCACTCCAGTAACTCTTATCACAACTCCAGCCATGCAGCTGATGTTTTGCACGCAACTGCATATTTTCTGTGCAAGGAAAGGGTCAAGGTAAAATCTCAATAAAATAACTGAGATTCATGTTTTCGGTTTCTTTCTATGCTTGATTTTACTGCGAGACCAGATATTTTAGTATGTTGCTTAAAAATCATAGAATTGCTTCAAGTATTAGTTTGTGCACAAGGCTGTTGATATGAGTTTACTGTCAATTTGAATGTGCACTCTAAGCCCTGGTTTATGTTGCATTTGGAATTTTCTTTTACCAAGCGTCTTTGTTCAGACCTGGATGCAAAGTGACCCAACTTAACCTAATTGATCCTAGAGAGTCGGGGGTTCGCCCAAGTGTGTCAGTAGTTCAGTATCTGGTTGACCGTGTGTACTTCTTTAAGCCGATTACCAGCCTGACTATTTCTGATCTCAGTGGAGTGATCTTTCATTGGCTTATCATCTGAACTGTGAAGTTGCATCAGTCAAGGTTAATGAATCCCTGGAATTCTGCAGGTCTATTGTGTTCACATTTAATTTGAAAATTAGGCATAAGTTTACAAAACACTCTACAAAATACTTTACATTTTTCTTTTTCCTTTGTAGCCTTATGATGAAAAGGACCAATTAACTAGTTAGTTGCAGCTTTTTGCATGCATAAATGTTTGTTGCTGCTATAAAAGAAAGGATGTGATTGGAATTACAGGAGGAGATTAAGGCTGATTTTCCAAACAAGTTACTGTTCACTTTTCAGCTACTTTTTCAGTTTGATAGCTAAACTGCAGATCACCATTTTCATTGAAAGAAGAAGGATATATAGGAAAATGTCTTCGTCTTCATCATCCCATTTTGATTGTTTTTGTCTTTTTTGTGTTGTTTGCTTTAACAGCAAAGCTTGGATCCCATTGATGAGGTGGCTGCCCTGATTGCAGCTACTGTACATGATGTGGACCACCCAGGCCGCACCAACAGCTTCCTGTGCAACGCAGGAAGCGAGTTGGCCATTCTCTACAATGACACAGCTGTGCTAGAAAGTCACCATGCAGCACTGGCCTTCCAGATCACCACAAGAGATGATAAGTGCAACATCTTTAAAAACATAGAAAGGTAGGACATTCATTCCACACTGAGAAGCTCAATGTGGTACATTCATTAGCGCCTTGGTTGTTCAAAACAATATAGGTCACATCTTAACAACACTTAATTTATCCACACAAGATTTCACATCCTCTCAGAAAACCAGAAGTCCACACTAGTTAATACTATTAATGCCATCTGAAATTCATCATATTGTTACTGCTGGGATCAAGTCAATCTAAGGAGGACACATTATGCATTTGGGATTTTCCCTTCTTTTGCTCTCTTCCTCATTTTAGTATTTTGTTTGGATTAAGGATATTCAAAGCCAGAAAGTGCAGAACCTATACCAGCAGCTGTTTGTTAGAAAAATAGTTTGTTTAAATGAAGCATAAAATGTGATTTTAGAAAAGAAGCGAACATTTAAGGGTATAGTGTCATGTAGGACTTTATTTGTGTTAATCAAACCTTAATTTATGAGTTTTAGATAAGAAAATTATTTTATGAGGGTGATCAATTGAAGATAGTTGCTTCAAATAAAGAACCTTAATAAAGCTTCAAATTGGAAGTTTGCAGAATTAACTATACTTCTTTTTTTAATTGTATGTGTCAGATTCTGATTCCGATATTAAACAGGCTCAATGAAACATACAATGTAAACAATTTTCTTGCTCAAATTTAATTATGTCTGAACAATACCTCAGGTTATTTTTGATGAAGTTAACATTTGTGACCTTTCTGGCAATTACGCCATTTATCACATCATACTCATCCCTCAAATATTACAGTACTTTTAGTTGTAACAGAGTTCTCATATTCATATATGTACCGTAGGGATGCTTTAATGCTTCTTCAACCTGTGAAACACTTATTGTTGTGAAGTTCAGGACTTGAAACACAACTGGCAGAAATTTGCTTTTCTACCTTGGATGGCATTTTTTCTTTAAAAATTTAGAGAACATTGAATTTTCTAGAATTAAACTTCTGAAAACTGGTCAATATTGCAGTGACTGTCCTTGTTTCACTTAGTAACATAAGACAGTGGTGCTCAAGAGACACAATAAATTTTATGAAGGGAAACCACAATCACCATCACATGAATGCAAGCAACTAATTCTGAGAGAAAGTGTGATACTGGGTCTTAGAAGACCAATCACATGACAGATCTATGGATCGTTGTGGATTTCAGGTCATTTTAAATTTGGTGAATGGATGCAACTAGTTGTACAACTTTTCTGAGACATATTTAGCAACTATGAATGTTGTGTTAAGTTGGTTTGTTTTTTTTTTTCTTTATCATGAATTAAGTATTAAGCGCTGCTTCATTTGCTTAAATGGACAAGCTGCTTCTGGTCCACACCAGAGGGAGTCGTTCCCTTCACCACCATGTAATGCACTTCTGAGATCTGTGTCCAGTCAAACAAAGTGTCAGCAGCTTCTTTGCACTACGGGATTTTGACTATTTTGAGCTGCCCGAGCCTTTCCGGAAGGTGTATGATAGAGATTGGAGTGTTTCATATTTAAGATAAAAGATGAGGACTCCGGTAGCTCTGAACTGTTATTGGCTCACCGTTTCATGGTTGCAGCTTCTAGGTTAAAGATGCCAAAGTCCCAAGAGTCCTCGTTCTCCATAGTGTGACAACAGATGCCATAGCAATGTAAAGTCACTCTTATTATTTTTTATTATTCATAGCCCTCTTAAGTAATAAATCTATAAAAGAGTATTGTATGTGTTTTTTATATTAAAATGACCTGATATTGTCTTTGCAAGCAGCTGAAAGCTTAAAATCTTTTTTATTCTTGAAAACGATTTAATTAAATCTGATAATCTATTAATGAAATGAATTTGTATCAGTGTACACTTTTGTTCACAGCCTTTGCTGAAATGAGATTTAAAATCTAATTGCAGTTTAATTTTAAAATAATTAAATTTGCTTAAACGTAAACTTTTGTACAATTCACTTTTTTAAACTGGCAATTTTCTTTCATAGATTGATATTAAAATTCAGAATATTTTATAGATGTCAAACAAAACATTATTATAATAAATTGTTGTGTATGGTCACCCTTGTTAAAAAATGCTTGTAAGGACAAACGTATAACCCGACAGGGCATAGGCAATGAGCTAAGTCTGCATATTTGCTGATGAAAGAAATACACTGTGTGTGAGAGTGTGTGTTTGTGTGTGCTAATACTGGCGGGATAGTAATGTGATTTGAGTCCCAAAACAGAATAGCTCACATGTGCTGGTCCCCTCAGAGGGGGACGGTGAACAAAGCGGCCATTCATCGACACTGTCGCTGCCGTCAGAGAGAGAAAACTGTTCACACGGGTTTCCATGCTATTTACCACACTGTCACCCCTTCTCACTCTATTCTCCTGTATTCATCTCTATGCCTTTCTCTCCTTCACTCGTCTGATTTTTGTTTACCATACTTCTCTGTCTCTCCTTTTTTCTTTTCCAGGAATGAGTATCGAACGTTACGACAGGCCATCATAGACATGGTGCTTGCAACTGAGATGACCAAACATTTTGAACATGTCAACAAATTCGTGAACAGCATCAACAAGCCACTGGCTGCTCTGGAGGAGAATGGGGTGAGATTAGAAAATGACAATAGCAGAGAATTATATGTCAATAAAAATGTCTGGCAGTATTTTATTTGATCCCACTGACAAAGAATCACACTTTCACCACATCCGAGCATAAGCAGTTAAATACCTAAGAGATGATGATAACATTTCGGGGGACATATGGCCTGTTGTTGCATGGGTCCAAATTTCTTTTCTGTGTGAGAATTTTACAACTTGGTACCATCTTTCTCATCCCTATGTGGAATGCTCAACACAGAATTTTAAAAGTTGTTATGCCTTTTAAAGGCAGCGATGGTAATAAATGACTTGAAACGTTCAGCATTTAAGTTGTTACACATATTGTAATAAAGATGGATGAAAAAGTTTTGCAAACATTAAAAACAGGACAAATATCGTAAGCTGGAAATCATAAGACTTCATGAAGCCATCGGTGTCTACTGATTTATAGGTGTTGTATAATTTAATACTCTTAGTCAAGTGCAACATACATAACTTAGTTTCTTTTTTCTGTGTGTGGTTAATATGGATCTGTTTGCTTTAAACGTGACCTATTTTTGTGTTAATAATCTGCTTCTGTGTTGTTCAGGGAAACAGTGATGAAGAATCTGTGAAAAGCATCCTGACATCCCCTGAGAATCGCATCCTGGTCAAGCGGATGCTGATTAAGTGTGCAGACATTTCAAACCCGTGCAGGCCTCAGGAGCTCTGCATAGAATGGGCAGGACGGATTTCAGAGGAGTATTTTGCACAGGTACTTAACAACACAAAAAAAGTTCTTCTAACGCATGGAGATTATTCCAACTACCAGTAAAATGCATTTTGTATTCTTATAACTGATGTAATTATTGAACTCAATAGTCATATGCTTTTGTCCCTTTCTGCAGACGGATGAGGAAAAGAGACAAGGTCTGCCAGTGGTTATGCCTGTGTTTGACAGAAACACGTGTAGCATCCCAAAGTCCCAGATTTCCTTCATAGACTACTTCATTACAGACATGTTTGATGCATGGGATGGTAAGGAAGCACAGCGTGATATTAACACTGGAGATACTGTAGATGCACATGTACCTGGAGGACTCGGGTTATCCCTGCATTAAATATGGAACCAAGAATGTCCGACTGAAATGATTAGAAATATTTCAAGGAACGAGAGACATTTTGATAAAAAAATAAAAAATAAAGTACACAATTTAATACAGCTATTCTAGTAAAAGCTGAATGTATGATCATTTATTGTATATTTGTTATTGTATGCAAGCTGGAATATTAGAAAGAATATAGTTTCATGTTTGCATCTTGTTTGCAGAAAAATTATTATAAAGCAAAACTAATGCTTTCTGGCAGAAGACACCTAATCCTAACTCCTTCCTTCTCAGTTAGTGCATCAACTTATCACACACACACACAAAACTAACTTATAAAATGCATGCAAAGCTTGTCCATTCAACTGAAAATACACAAAACTGAAACTCTCCAAATCTCCACGATAACATACTTGGTGATCAAATGTAAATGTTCAGCTAGATTGAAGTGTGTGTGGGTAGTTTCTAACTTCAAGGAATGCGATACATGCCATCTGAACGTTATTGCATGTCAAGCTGGAGAGTATCAAAAATGCACAAATAAGTAGAAGTATTAAATTAAAATATGTCTTTCACTGTCTGAACTCATACCTCTGCTTTTTTCATCATCTCTCCAGCTTTTGCAGACCTACCTAATCTTATGCAGCACTTGGACAATAACTTCAAGTACTGGAAAAGCTTGGATGAGCGGAAGCTGCACAGCCTGCGACCACCTCCAGAGTAGGTGCTGCAGTGTACGGCCCTGGCACTCTGCAGTACGGGGCGGCCCCACTCTCTCTCTTGCTGGAGTGTCTCTCCCTGCCAGCCCAGCCCAGCCAGCTACAGGGCCTCCTCGCCTTCACTCTCCTGCTTCTGTAGAGCGCCGAGCGTCCATATGTCCGTCCTTACAGAAACCACAGAGAGACTTCCTGATGCACAAGTAATATTGCTGGCTTGGCGAAGCCTGTCAGATGAGAACTGTGACAAAAAGACACAGACACACAGCATCCTTATGAACTTCTTGTGCCTCTCAGGCATTCGCAGTGTAGCTGGTCATGGGACATGACTGAAATAGGGTCCTCGCTGGTCTCTTGGCAAAGCATCTGACCTCTGATTACCACATAGGCACTCTTGTCTGCCTGTGAAGTTTCTAATATAGTAAAAACTGCTTGTTTACTGAAGGAGTGGATGGAAGTGTGGTCTGCATATGAAGGTGTCTAGTCCACGTCAGTTCATGTAATCACTTTTGACCTCCACCCCTGCTCACAGCGAGGCAGGACTACTCCTTCAACTTCTGGAGGCCACACCATGAAAGAACACTCCACGGCTTTTCTTTTGTTTGTTTGTTTGTTTTCAGTCAATATTTTTGCGTGTCCTTCAGAAACACAACCAAGGTGATACCTAGATGTCATAACAGACATGAGAGCGGATTCTTCCTTAACGGGTCAGAGAATGGACCGTCATTCTGGGCCACTGCTGAGAGACAATAACCTCAATATCTTGATCATAGGTGTCTAATTAAAGATGATTTGGTATGCTAATTTTTCTTAGATGTTCCATATTTTCTATATAAAAAAATCCATAAATGAATTAGTTGATAAATAAGAAGAAAGTAAATTTAAAAATAGAGAAAAGCCAAAGCTAATTAAGACAAATACTACTATAACTCTGAAGAATTCACAATTATTATCATATGAAGCATTACCTTGTTAAACATTTTTATTTTCTTATCAAGAGTACAGTACCAGTTTGAATGAACACTTTTGTATTGCACTGTAAACAATATTAGAAATGTCTATGTCTCAGTGATTTGTCCGGGGATGGGATGTTGCATTGGAGAATAAGCTGATATAGTTGATCATCAGGAGATTGTGTGTGTGTATGTCTGTGTGTGTGCTTGTAAGCGAGAATGTGTGGGAGTCTTTTGCTTTTTGGTGCGAGTGTGTGGGTGTATTCATTGTTGCAACAATCCCTTACTCTTGGTTTAATGCTGTAAACCGCTTGACATTTGACAACAGCAGAAATATGTGAAAACATTTTGGACTTGAAAATTTTTTCTCCCAGAAATTTTTGTATCTGGTTTATCCTACTGAAAAGACTGCCTTATTTTATACAATATTTATACAGTACATCCCACTGTGCAAATGCAACAGACATCTGGCGTTTTTATTATAACATAGTCAGAAGGTTATGTTCAAGTAAATTTCAATATTTTTATAGACAATGAATTTTACACTGGATTTGCAGCAGATGAGATCAACCATTATAGCTATCTGAATACCTGTGAATAAAAAAAGTCACACGGAGCATGTATGCAGAGAACTAAATGGTAAAGCAGGATGCGGATTGCAGAGTTGTCTATCACTGTCTTTAAGCAGTCTCCTAGAGGCCAGCTTGCATTGATTTTTGATCAAACATCATTCTATTTTGGCCACTTGTCGAACATCTTTATGCACAGACCCAGGGAACAGTTTTTTTTTCAAGGTTTCAAGGATTCAGATTAGGATACTAATATATGTTAAAGATTGTTGCTTATTAAGAATATTTCCTCTTCAAACAGTATATAAATGCCATAACAAGCTAAGCAAGTGGTGGTTAATAAGATGCATTGACCACGATTGTCTTTGTTTCTCTCTTTATGACAGAACTGTACACTCAATCAGGGGATTTGTTTGTTCCTTCTGATTCACATTTTGGTCTGAAGGCACGGAAAAATTAGAAACTATTCAATGAAAAATAAAATAATGTCAACTATATGCTTCATGTTTATTTTCTGGTGGATTGCTTTTCACTTCTGTATGTATCCCATCCAAGCTTACAATAGAACATAGTTATTCTGGAAATTCGCTTTAGACTATTTTGGCATTTCTTAACTTCTTTAGGGAATACCTTACAAAGCAAAATCTGTAAAATCTTCTTTAAGAGCGGAAAATTTCAACTAATTGTATAAGGTTAAAGGAGTACCTGTGTACACATCCTGCAATTTAAACCACTTGAGAAATTAATTACATAAATGACTTTTAACATGGGTGAGTGTTATTAAAGGAGTCACTGAACTTATTTTAGCATCCATCCTTCCTTCTATTCATCCATTTTTCCATTTGTGGGAAATGAGTGGGATGTGGCTAGAACATCAGGGGACATGTCCAGGAGGCATCTTAATCAGGACCCTTTAATAGAAAACTTATATTTGCAAATAAGGCACAATTTCTTCTTCCAGAATTCGCATGCACCACAAAATAAAATGAAATAAAACAATTTTAAATTCCAAAAGATTGATTAAATGTGAGAGAAAAAAATGGGTTTAGAAACATTTGTCATGATTAACTCAATTTATTTACATTTTATGAATACAATGCGAATTCACAGCAGTGGAAAATGTGTCTTGACACTTTACATAATGACATTTACAAGCACAAGGTGACAAAGAAGGAAAAAACAGCAAGAAACTGGACAGAATTTGGCTCAGTGAAGGTTGGGGTATTTTGTATCGTTAAAGGGAGACTAATTGACAAATTGCAACATTGTCTAAGATTAAGATTAAGTCTTGTTTGCCTTTTTGATAGCCATAAAAGACCATTCCGTGCTTTACAGCTGATGTGAGGAATAAATTATGGTATCCTGTAGATTAATCTCCTGTTTCAGATATGCACATTCTGAAAACATTTTTTTAAACAAAACTTTATTGAATCTTCAAAATGTATTATGACAAATACAATAACTGAATACGATTAAGACAACGAGGATTTAAAAATATGGCAATATGACGAAAGTAATTAGCATTAAGTTAAATGCTAGAAAAAAAGGACATTATTATTGTAAAATATTTTGAGTGTATAGACTATTCCAGACAGTTACGTAAGAAGGAAAATGCTCAGCTTCCGCCAGTTCACACTTTGCGACGTGTCGTCAGAGAAAATCGCCAGAGAACGAAGACCGATGGCTACTGTCGTTCTATGTAAACTATATTAGAAACTGATAAAAGTATCGTTTTACATTTTCTGGAGCAGTGCTATGTCTTCGGGAATGACGGGACAAACGCCGTAAGTGTTTGTTTAATTCGAAATGAATTTACCGACGTATGCAATTAGCTAGCATGCTAAAACCTCGCAATAAGCTAACGCTAGCTACCGTGTTTCGGTTAGCTGCCAAACAACTAGCAACCTGACCTGTTAGTAGCTTTCGAGGTATTAGTTGTGCCCCAAAATATCAACCCCGTTATATTTGATCCAGTTTGATGTTTTCGAAATAACCCAGCAGAATATTTCTATAGATACACAGTTCATATTAAAAATCTATTGCAATCTGTATCGTCATTCGATATATAGCAAGCCTAGCTTTTTAGCTTCAGTGCATGTTGACGCTAACTTGTTTGTGCTGTTTTATATACTTGAAAGAAAAAACCTCCTGATAATTCGATACGAAAAAATCCTTAAACCATTAACTGCGTTTATATTAAATAAACAAAAACTTTCCGTCATTGTCAGATATACGATTCTAAATGATTTTGCGAACGTTATTTGCTCAGTTTAATTAATCATGTTAAAAGGCTATTTTTTATTTTATTTGATGGTTTGAGATTATATCGTTTTCTTTTAACATACTCGCGAGTAGTATTTTTATTTCCATAAAAAAGGCTGTTCAGTTCGGTAATGTACATGCATACGTGCACGTGTGTATTAGATTTGCCTATAAGGCAGTTTTAGTGACAGCCTTTTTTGTTGTTGATAGACTCTCCTTTCTCCATAGTCTTGAAGCCAAATGTGTAACTGATATTGTAAAATGTTGTGCTGCTACAAATAATAATTAAAAAACATTAAAACTAGTATATCCATACCAAAATGCAGTTTGACTTAGAATTTTCTAAGTTATACACTTTAATATATGTTGTTTTATAAGTTTATATTAGCAGAGCAAGGAGCACATGGGGTAAACCAAAAACAATTAAATGATATAATGGAGAAATAATAATGAAAAAATACATTTTGACTCCATTCAAGTTGTGGTGTTACAACAGAAATGAGCCTAAACTTGACTAGTTAAAATTATGCTTATGCGTTATTGATACATTTGTTTAATGTTTTTTTCTTTTTCTATTCTTTTCAGTTGCCTATCCAGCCGCTGGGATAAACCAGCGCAGCCTAAACAGAGTGTAGATGTGCAGCAACAGAGGAGTATTGGAAATGCCGCTCTCCCTGTCTCTTTATCAGGAGCTGCCAGCTCTGCTGGTTCAAACAGCCCAGTTTCCTTGCCACCCGAAACAGGAGAAAAACCAGCTCCTCAAGGAGGAGTTGAGATGGCAGCAGCAATGGCTGCTAAAATAAATGCGATGTTAATGGCAAAAGGAAAGCTCTTGACTCCTCCACCATTACTCGCAAAGGTCAATGCTTTTAGAGAGCCCTAAGTAATATTTAAATATCTATTTGTACGGTACTCAAGGAACTGCCAATTTTCCAACTCATTTTTCAATCTCGTTTTTCAGACACCTCCAAGTATTCCAGTACCTACTGTTACAGAAGAGATGGTCGTCACAGAAGTTGATATAAACGATGTACCACTAAATAGTAGGGAACTTCTCACTAAAGGCAAAACACAAGAAGAAGTGAGTGGGAATTATGTTGATACATTTGATAACAGTACACAAAAGAAGAGAGGGCAAGCATGTAAAGAAGTCGTCTATAAACTTGTTAACTTCTTGTTTTGCAGATCCGGCAGTTCAGTGGTGCTATTGTCTCAACAAAAGGTCATTACATGACTGAAAATGAAAAGGGAAACGGAATAGGGTATGTTTTAATGTACACACCTGAATGCCTTGATCTGCACAACTAATATGTCGTGGTCCAAGGTCCAAAAAATTTAAAGTGTGTTTATAGTAATTTTACAGAGAGAGAAAACAAGAAAAATGTGAGTGTAAAACATTTACCTCATAGAACAGGAGTTGGCAACCTTTCTGTGATGGAGTGCCAGTTTAAAATTTTCTTATCAATGTGTGTGCCATTTGCAAGTTAAACTTTGAAAAAAATACAAAACCTTTTCGAACATAAATTTATTCAATTCA
>JBAMHX010000001.1:9381207-9441408 GCA_037177515.1 Pseudomugil tenellus
TATATATACACACACACACACTAGTATGTCACTTGACAGTTTCACCTGTTGTGGAGAATGTAACGACTTCACTTCTGTCACTGGGCCCACCAATGTTGACTGCTCTCACTGAGATGAGGTATTGCTGTCCTGTCTGCAGCTGGATCAAACACTGACAAGTAGGCACTGCTACTATCGACCTGCACACATGACAGAGCTGATTTTACTGTATTGGCTACAAACTGATCACTTTTTGGATGGGTTTTATTTTAATACTCAATTGTACATCCTTAAAACTAACTTCTTAACACCTCTGAATTCCTAGCACGATATATTGCAGTGCGTTAACCAGAAGCTTGGAACAGTTTGGCTATTTTCTGCATTGATCAGATGAAAATTGAAAATGACCCCAAATGTGAGGACAGCCTCACAGCTGAAGCAAACAGGAGCTGCAGGAGCAGAAGCCAAGAATAGATTTTCTAGGACAGAGTGTTTCTTGATTCAGCAGCTCTATAACCATGGGACCTCAGAAATCCCAGGCAAGCACTAACCCTGGCTTGTTTATGAAAGTACTGGAACAAAGGCCTTATTACAGGAAAGGGGAATAAAGACGCTGCTTCTTTGAAGCCCCCTATATCCTGTAGAACATTTCTATTTTTACTGAGGTATTTTAGCATAGCAGTTTTCAAGGAAAGCATGATTATGGAGCTCATAGTCTTGTGTCAGCTGTAGGTGTGCCTTCATAACGCTGTGCTTACTCAGTTATGCTGTTTTCTGCACCATTGGTACCAATCTCACTGTACTCCACGGTGTAAGAGTCTACAGGGTTTGTGTTTCCCGACTCCCAGCGGATCAGAGCAGCTTCTGGGCAACTAGTGCACTCCCTCTGGTTGATCACAGGAGGCGATGGCACTACAAAGGATATTATTTTATTTTCTAACTTTACCCACATGACTCTCTGCTTACAATGTGACACAAAAGCAAATATTTAATCTGCTACAAGACAAAATATAGAGCTGAAGTAGCATATGTATTACCTGTCATATACAAGGCTTTCTCACTCGCTGGACTGATGCCGGCGATGTTGGTAGCCGTCACCCACAGCTCATACTGACCGTTGGGCAGCAGATCTGTCACAGTGCAGTGAGTCTCCTTTACTTTTATCTTACTTTCTGAAAATAGAACAAGCATGTTGTTGCCTTTTCTGAAAAAAAGTCATTGAAATTAGAGATTACTACATCAGTAGATCCTTTTTAGGCAGTAGATGGTGTTATTATGCAATGTAAATCTGCACTGTCATACCATGAGGTGCACAGGTGCTGTCTGCAGGTGTGTCCTCCAGCACTGGTCTGTAGTAAAGTTCATAATACTCCACCGTGTCATCAGAGAACAAGCTCCAGCACACATGCAGTGATGTCGGAGTGGCTGAGTTTGGGATCTGGGGGTTGATTACCGGTGCAGATGGAGCTGTTTTATGTTGTAGAAATAAGGTTAATACAGTTTTGTTTTTAAAAAAGTTAAAAAAAAATATATACAGTTTGATCACTCTTTAACACTACAAGGCAACCGTTTTGTTGTCATTTATTCCTTCATTTGGTGACATATTTCTGCATCTTCCTTTTCTACTTTCTCATGTTGTAATGACGACTTATAAAGAGAAATATAATTGCTTGTTCAAAGAGTTTGGGTTAGGGTTCTCTAAAAGAAAAAAAAAACAACAAATTAGACAGCTAAGTTATTAAAGGGTTTTTATAGGGACATGGGAACATTGTATGAGACTTTGATTCTCTCAATGTCCCAGCGTGATGTTGGCTTCTAATTAACAAAGATGCTTCGCTTCTTGTCATCATGTATTCTTTAAGTTGCTAATAGTTAGTTTAGCAGTATATTATGAACTATATTGACACATTAATTGCCACTCTAAATTGAATCTAAGATTAAAAACTGAGTGTTCGAATACATAATGATTCAAAGTATCTCTCCAGTTTCCCACAGAAAAACTGCATTGTACTGAAAAGCTTCTTTCTTATTTCAGTGTACTACTCGGCAAGCTGTTTGTACATCCTACCTGGAACCACGTTGATAGAATCCATCATGGTTCTGACGTCTGACAGATCAGCAAGAGGTGTGTTAAATTCGAGACTTGTAGACAACATGAGGTCAACATCCTCTTTGGCAAACTCCTCAATTCTATTTTAAAACAAATAAACAACATTAAGTTCTAAATTTTTTCTTTATTTCATTACTATTCCTGTAGCTTTCAACCTCATTTAGAAGACATATGCAATGGTTTGAGTTTAATCAAAATATTTGAAAACCAAGCTTTGCTAACTGGTTTTCAAGGATGAAAATGTCAATTAACTTGAGTAGGACAGTTAAGTCAGTGTAGGCATTGGTATCATAATTTCATCTTGCAAACTCACTGAGCAGCATCAGTTACCTCTTAATGGTAGGCATAACAGTCTGTAAAGAAAAGCAAAAAGAAAGACTGTTTGCTTGCACATTGTGTATCAAAATCCACATTGTGAGGCTAAAGCCCAAATCAAATCAAGCTAATGCACCTTCAGGAAAAGCCTCTTGTCCTGGCAGCGATAAATCTCCTGTGCTGTCTCGATGAGCTCTTTGGAGGCATCCAGTGCCTTCCCACAGGCCAGCAACTGATTGTAAAGGGATTCCAACTTATTTTTCTTCTCCTCCTCCAATCTAGCTGCCCTGTCATCATATCGCTGGGACAATGTCTGCAGCACATCGTTGTAGTGCTGCTCCAAGTGCTGCTCTTGACGTCCAAAATTCTCCTGGATTTACATTTATATCATCATAGATGCAGTTAAACATTAATTAAATGTAAATGTTCATTGTCATTACACATATGGGCAAAAAAAGAAAAGGAAAGATGATGCGAGTCAAAAATGGATCTATGGGACGGGTGTAGTGGACAGTGTGGTACATGTTAATTTATCATGTTAATAAAAATGAGTTTTGAACTGTCTTTTAGACAAAAATGACAAATTCATAATAAAAAAAGTACTCCCAAACTGATTAACCAGACAATATTAAAGTGATGTAAAAAACTTTTAGTTTTACCTCTACAGTGAGAAAGATTTCCTCCAGATGACCAGCAAAGTTCTCCATCTCAGCAACCTTTCCCTGTAGCCGACTCCTGATCGAGACGATTTCACTCTGAGACCAAGCGATGAGCATACGTCAATGCTTTCTTTCTTAATTCAAACCAGTATCATGAGCTACGAACAATCATTTTCTGGCTTTTTTTCTGCTTTCTTGCCAAGTGTTTTTTTTACTCAAAATTGAAACATATTAAGGAGAATCATTTACATTTTTCTGAAAAACTAAAAAACAAACAAACAAATATATATATATATTTTTGTGAATTAATCACAGATGTCCACCTCATTTTCTCCCATCTTAAACACATCATCATGACCATCTTCTGCCCCAGTGGGAGATGGAGAGCTGTCCTCACAGGGATCAAAATGAAGGGACTCGTTGGTGTCAGCAGAGAACCTTTGGAAGGTTTTTCGTCCTTTGTCTGCAACTACATTTTTTGCCTCCATCGTGGTTGATTCTCTGCTTGAGTCCTGCTGCTCGGCTTCTTCTCCAATCACATCCAGTCTGCCTCTAACTTCATTCAGGTCCATAGAAGCAGAGGCTGAGTCAGGGGAAAGATTCACAAATTATTTATGTTGAATGTTTCTATTACAAAATCAAATTAATTCAGCTCTCTTTGGCCTTTAAAATGGCAATTACACATCAATAAAAAGTACTACAGCACAGTAAATGCAACTCTTTAGAAGTGGCATGCCTCCTGTGTAGTGTAATCTTAAACAAATTATAGCAAAAGGTCAGGTAATAATATAATTACCTGATTATTCAGAGAGACAGTTTTTCCTGAACCACCATTTCAGGACACCAGTGGTGTAAGACAAGCAAGCTCTGTGAAGAGTCCAACCCTGAAACAGAGGCTGTGATAAAAATAGCTGGCAATCATTGCTCAGATGTCACAAGCATGACAAGCGTCCACTCAGAAACGTGTCACTTATTGCTTCAAATAAAACATCTAAATTAAAACAGGCGTAAGAGTTTTGTTAATACTGTGCATTTATTAATTTATTACTAGTAGTCAGGGAATTGCTATTTAATTGTGTATTAGAAGATGGAATTCCCCGAACATGTGATTCAAAGGTCAAAGTTAGACGCGGTATAAGGGGCATGTGATGCATTCACGGTACTAACTAAATTCCAAATCATCCCAAAACGTTTGATCAGCTATCGAAATCTGAACTTATTTCTGATAGATAAAGTCCTTAACATTGCTGTAATACACTCTCCTGTCTGTGTGTGTGTGTAAAAATTTGATTAAATGGTATGCTGATTAATCACACTTTAAATACACGACTGTGTTGTTCTCGTTCCAATTTAAACAATTTTTTCAGTTTATATGAAGGATTTGAATCACGTTTGTTGCACCAAAAAACAATATAGCTATACATACAACTTTGCGGTTGTATTTAGCCACCGTAAGTGGTAAATATTTCAGTTTTAGAAGCTGATTTCATTTTGTCCAACCGTTTTTGGTGTATTTGAAGGCACCTTACGTCACACAAATGGCGGATGTTGTAAACAAAGCCAACAGTTGCTTGCAGGCCAAAGTGAAACCTCTGATTTTAAGATGGAAAGCGTAGAATTTGATCGCTTGGATAGTTTAGAAGGTTGGGTAGCTGTTAAAAGTAATATATTTGAAGAACGGGAGACATTTAAGTTAGGCTTTATCGTTCAATGGAATGTCATCGAGTCCAAGTTCGCAGTCACCTGCCACAACCGGACGTTACAGCGACAAAAACGCAAAGCTGAAGTTGCTGTCGACGACCCGCAGATGAGCTGGGCTGGGCTTTTCTCCGTCAACGACTTGAAACAAATCCACCAACAGTTTACATGCGTGGCAGACATCCTGGGTGCTTGCTTCCCTGACTTATCGGACTTTGAAGATGGCAACATTTGGGACTTGCTGCTACTGACTCGGAGAGCAGGTCCAGAAGATGACGAGGAGCGAGATTTTGATACGCCTTGTAGGAAACTCGAGAAATATTTCAGTACAGCAATTGACCTCTGTGGACGAAAGATTGTTCTGGAAACTTTGTTCACCCAGGACGAGCGGGATGTTGAAGAGTACTTTGAAAACCTGCAAGAGTTTAAAAAGAAAACGATGCAGGAGGAGATGTCAAGAGCTAAGAGCCACCTGAGACAGGTGAGGGTCCCACAGCAGTGGAAGAGGGGCCCCACAGCATCTTCTGTATGCCATGCACAAGATCCATTGATTCATAGCTCAAACTTATCCACAAACTTCAAATTGATCATTTATATTGTTTTCTCTTGGTTGAGCAACTGTTTGTTTTGTTTTTTTTTTTACTGAAGAAGGTATAATCCATAGAGGCTGATTGTAAAACTGTTTTACACCTAATCTTAAAGTTGGGAAGTGTTACTAGTTATTTGTTATAAACCTATTTTGCAAGTGCTTTAAGTTTCAGGGTACTCGTGTTGGAGGGGGTACAGTTCTGTTAAATTGGGGTGTCAGTCTTCCAGGGCCGCTGTCCTGCAGGTTTTCTATTTATCACTGTTTCAGCGCATCTGACTTTCATGAAATGGATCCAACAGCCAATTTAAGTTCTCCACAATGAATGATTGATTTCAGTCAGGTGTGTTGGAGCAGGGATACATGGAAAACCTGCAAGATTTGAATCACGTGTGCTGTACCAGGAAAAAACAAACAAACACTAAAACCTTCTGTAGGCCTTGAGGACCAGAGTTGATGACCCCTGTTCTACAGAGTGACCAGCACTAGCCTTCAGCATCTCATTATGCTCCTATTTCTTCTTATGCTATTCACTTTTAGAGATTGTGTGCCCTCCTTTCTGAAAAAATATCCCCAAGTTTAAGTCAGAGGTGGGGAACTTTGGTCCTCGGGATCTACCATCCTGCATCCCTTCTTTAATACACCTGAATCAAATAGCTGGATTTCCTCTTCTGGAAGTCATCCAGCTCTGCAGAGACTTTGTAATGAGTCATTCATGGGTTCAATCTAAACTTTAGAGCAAATTTGAACAAGACATTTTTCTTGAGAAAATAAATGTCCCACACAAGACTTGCTCATCTTTTATAATTCCCAGCCAGAAGAAACTCCAATTTGGTCATGCCTGCTGTGAATAACGTTGCTCATAATGTGATTAATGTGACCTTTCTCTGTCTCTCTTTCTTCAGCACTACATTGGCACTATAGAAATTATCTTTAAAGCTAAAAAAACCAAAGTGATTCACCAAACTGTGAGCTTTATATTTCCATTAAGTTAAAACTGCAGCCTGTAGGAGTAGCACCACGCAGTGGTGGTGTGAAGCCCTAAAACAGGCCTACCATGAGACAGCAAACACTTGAAGCTGGCTTATTGTAATTGAAGACGTGTGTTGCGGGGCAACCTACATTGCTATTGCTCACCACGCTTTTTGCCTTTTTAAATAAAAAGGATTATACCAGTAATTTGTAAAATATTCCACATGATCATTGTTACTTCAGTTAAAAGACGCAAATTAAAACTATTATACAACATAACATACATTTACAGAAGATAAAACTAGACACTTCAAAGTACACATTGCTAGTTTGTGTTAGATGTGTAATGTTTTTGAGCTCTTATTAAATTAGAATTTACAAATTAGGATTAAACAGCATCCTTTTGCTACATAAAGTGATATGGATATGGCAGGTTATTGTTAAAAGGGGCTCATTGTGTTAGTTCCATTTGTAAAATAATACAGCATGAAAAGGTTTCAGAATGAATCCACATAATTGGGTTTGTGTGTTCTGTTTTTCCACAGCTGCTGCAGAGTCATAGCAGTGCTGACCGAATGGTAGCGCTGCTCAGCATCTATGATGAAGAAGATGAGGCCTACCAAGACCTGGTCACTGTGGCAACCACCTTCTTCCAGTATCTGCTGCAGCCTTTCAGAGACATGAGAGAGCTGGCTTGCCTTTACAAGATGGAGATCCTGGTAATGATATAACCTCACCAGCATCTGGAACTTTGTGATGCACGTGTGAACATGTGAAGTTTCTTTTAAAAAGATTTAGATAAACCCTCCACAAAATGGATCTTTTCGCCAACCATTATTATAACAACAGATTAAAATTCTCTTCTTGCAATATACCAGAATATATTTGTGTCAGATTTGCCAGTTCATCAATTTCGTTTGTGAGTTCAACTTGCAGTTATATAGACTTTATGTAGATCAACTTTCTCAATTCAGTTTCACTAAAAAAACAAAAAAAAGGGCTGAATATGATCTTTTTAAAAACTAAAATAATTTAAAATGTGCTAACAGCTTTTGGGTTTAAAGCTGTCCACCATTTTTCTCACTGTGTCTTTCTGCAGAAGTCTTTGGAGTTTGACGACTTGGGTCCCAAGAGAATTACAGCTCTGGAGAAGGAGGCAGAGGAGTGGAGAATGAAAGCAGAAGATGCTGTTGCCTCAATTCAGGACATCACCGTCACCTACTTTACTCAGACTTCAAAGGCTCTGGCTGGTATAAGTTCCAGTGTTTATTTATTTTATTTATGCATGGATCATCTCATTATTGACTTTTAGATGTCACATAGAGGGAAAGAAAAGGGCAGCTTTTTCTTTTTTTCAGTGTTTGATTGCAGGTCTAGGTTGCTTATTTATAATGTATTTAAATGATCAAATCAAGCAAAGTTCTGAGACTGCGTGCTTCCTTTCAGGCGGACGTAAAAGAAAAATCTGTAAACTTTCATTCTCTTCTTCCAGACTAGAACTTTCTTGCGGTTTTATCAATAACAATTTAAGTAATTATTTTACCAAACAATAAGAAAACGTGAGCCATGTGGATAAAACAGTGCATGTTAATATTTATATTTGCATATGTTAAATGTGGGAAAAAAAAGGAGTTGATTGATTCATAACTTCTAGTCTTAAGTTTTGGAACAGCATTTAACAGTGTTTTACAGCCACGCTATTTGCTGGTTAAATTTAGTAAATGCAAAATAAGTATCAGTCTTTTCTTTCATGTCCCCTTAAACATAAGACACGCTAAACAAGCTCTTAGTGAAAGAAAAAGAGGAATAGTTCTGCAATTCCTTGTGGACATGTGAGTCATGTAAGTGAATATTTGGACAGGAAGGAGATTGTGAGCAGATTTTTTATAATTTTTCACTTATTTTGGATTATTATATTGCTTTTTAAAATGACCAACTCTGGTAATAAAGTGTTATTATATAGTACATCTCACTATATTAGAATGATAAATACCATCTTGTCTCCATGTGACAAGAGCCTGTTAGTATGGTTCCGATTGAAGCACAGCAATATTTTCATTAGTGTGTATCAATATGTCCCAACTTTCCTTTACTCTGTCATGCAATTCAATTAGGAAAAGATGGATTGGTGAAGGAAAAAGTACTCAAAGTATTATTCTGAGTAAGAAAATTAAACATACACATGTCAACACTACTCTTAACGTTACTATTGCTTTCTTTCCACACAGTACAAAGTGAGACTTTAACATATATACAAGAATCTAGATATGTGTTGAATCAAGAATTTTATTCATAATATTGTTCCAGAGAATGGAATCATGTCATCGAAATACATTTCCCACATGTTCTCGAGATCTATCATCCTGTAACTTTTAGATGCAACCCTTTCCCAGCACACCTGATTCCAATAAATGGCTCGTTAGCAGGCGTCTGCAGAGAAGGGAATTAAGCTGTGTGATTCAGGTGTATTGGAGAAAGGATGCTTCTAGAAGTTGCAGGAGGGTAGATCCCGAGGACCGGATCTGGACACCTATGTCAAGACAAGAAAATCAAACTAATTTTAATTTGTTTTTACTGTCCATAATGTAAACAAAAATACACTCTAAAGCAACGTCTCCAAATTTTGACTGTTCAGGTTCGCTTGTAGTCCGAACAGTCACTGTCTTTAGAGTCTCAGTAGTTTAATCTGAATATATTCTGCATTTATGTGCTTATGTAACATGGTATATGTGAGTAAATTTTATTTATATAGCACCTCTCAAGATAAAAGCCACAACGTGCTTTAACAAAGAACATAAAACATAGAATATAGAAACAAATAAAACTAAATAAAAGAGAGTTTTTTAAAAATACGTTTTCTGCTGCTTTTTAAAACGAACTACTGAGTGCAGTTCTGTGATAAATATCAGTCCTTTATGTTATTTTCCAGGTATGCTAAGGCAGATGGAGGAGGACAAGCATCGTTTCGGACCTGCTGCCTGGGCGTCTGCAGCTCCCAGACTGGAGAAACTACGCTTTCTGTTAGCCAAGGAAACCCTGCAGCACATGCGAGCTGCAAAAATGTGCCTCACCCGAAAAAAAGACAACATCAGGGAAATAGTGAGTGTTGTTTAATTAACATAAACACTTTCTTTAGTGCTTCTCTAATTAGTTAGTATTTTCCATTACGATGTACTGAAATATGACAGCTGTACAGTATAATTGTTTCTCTTTTTTTTATTTCAGCTTTTGTTGTGATTGTAAATCAGCAGGGATGTGACACAGTGCCTGCTTGCGCTCACGTTTAGTATTCTAGTGTGATGTGAATCTGAGGCTGCTGGAGTGCTTTGATCTATTTATAAAGTCTCTCCAAAAACACAGAGAATTCCCCTGATACATCCCCCAAAAACCTGCATGCATGAATAAGTGAGTGTGTCTGTGCGTGTATTCTTATTCAAAATGTGCCAGCAATGTGCACATCTGTGTCTGTGTATGCTATATATGTCTGGGAAAAACTGCTGCACACCTTGCAGCTATATGGTGTGGTGCTGAGCTCTTAGTTTATTCATTACTTCAGAGGAGAACACCTTCAGTGTCTTCACCTTCATGCTTCTGCATTATTAATCTGATTAAGCTTTTTAGAAAAAAAAACTGGGCTGGAGGATGCTGGCAGTGTCTACCACCCTGATATCAACAGGAGCTTTTGCACAAACAGCTGTGTGCAAATGTTTCTAATGAGATCAGTGAGCTGCGCCTACGCAGAATTTTGTGTTGGTGGCACCATAACTTTGACTACGATGAGTGCACTGTTGTGCCTGTGACTGTTGTGCCTGCAGATGTCACAGCGTGACACTATTTACATTTAATGTGTGTTTTTTGTTGGCATGTATAGCACGTATTCAGACCCCTTTACACTTTACGTATTCTGTTCTGTTGGAATGTCATGCCAACTCGCATTAAGTACACTCCCAATACTTTCTATAACGAAAAGACTGCTTTAAAAATTGATGTAATTTAGTTACAAAGGAATAAAGGAATAAATTAAATATCACACACAAAAGTATTCAGTCCAGTTATCCAATTTGATCAACTTGGAGATGTCTGTTCAGCTTGAAACGAAAAACACTCGATGAACTGGAGAAAAAAACACATTGTATTGCCTACCAATGAGATATAGATTAGCAAAACGGCAAAAACGGAAATTCTTCCCCCCTTCGGACCTTTGTAAGCACATTGGCCTCCATAATGCTTAAAGAAGAAACATAAGAAATAAGCTGAAACCTTTCTAGACGTTGTCAAAACCCCAAACTGAGCAACTAGGAGAAAAGTCTTCAGTTAGGGAGCTGACTCAGATCCAAGTGTCACCGTGCCAATCAGCCGAGATTTTGTAGCAAAACAGTGTGGGGGTGTTTTATTTTTTTAAGTAGAAGGTTCTGAATCATTTCTCAGAATCAGAGATCAGAACAGGTACTTGCTTTGCAGTGCTCAGAACTCAGACTGGGCTGAGTCAAGACTTCACAGAAGTAGCTTACGCTTCTCTGATAGCCAAGCTAGAACCCTAATCTGAACCCAGTCAGACATTTTCTAAAATGTCTGAAAGTTGCCATCCAAACAGACTAAGCTTAAGAGGATCTGTAGAGATTAATGTTTAGAAAAATGTCCCCACATCCAGGTGTGCAAAGCTTCTGATGTCATATGCACAAATACAGGAGACTGCAGTCAGTTCCAGTTGTGCTTTAACGGAGTTCTGAGCAACGACGGTGAACATTATTCTCTTTTTACTTATATTATGGGTTATTGAGTCCAAATTTAAATGTAAAGCATAAATGATCTTGCATTAGTTTGCAAGATAATAAAAAAGAGGGAGGAAATAAGTGTATTCATATTTGAACCATTTTACTTTGATGTTTGCGTGTCGTTGTTGTATTTTGACAGCTCATGTATTTATTTATGACACTGAGTATGAAAGGATATGCATTTGCTTTGAATGTGTCTGGCCATGAGCTACATGTTAAGTATTCTTAATATTCCAAACACTGGATACAGTTGTTGGAATATCAACACTTTATAGGTCACTTTATCATTAGAATGAAATAAGGGTTTTTTGACCCTTTTACCGGGGTAACATCTGTCATTTCTGTGCAGCTGGGGAGTCTGCCAGGAAAACTCCAGAACCAGAAAACTGATTCTAAGTGTGTATTTGAGGATGGCGAGCAACAGGACACAGTAGACCAGCTGGAACTGCAGTTCTATGAAACCCAGCTAGAACTATATGACACAAAGTTTGAAATCCTGAAGAATGAAGAGCAGCTGCTGACAGCTCAGATCGAAACCCTACGACGACAGATGAAAGGTATGCTTACTCTACTTGATATTCTGTATCATGTCTAGGTCCCCAAAGGGACTACCTGGTTCAAATTTCACCATTTTGGGATTTATGGTTTACTCACTAGGTGGCGCTTTATGTATGAAAAATCAGTTTTTTGCTTTAATCTTTGGAACTATTTATAATTGGCATTTGATGCTCAGTATACCTGTTTATGTCTCCAAGGGGACGATTTGTATCGAATTTCACGATTATGGGATTTATGGTTTTCCCACCAGGTGGTGCTTTATACTCGAAAAATCTCATTTTTGGCTATATCTCTGGAACTATTTGTCTTATTGACCAAAAATCAAGTTCAAATAAAAGGTCATGACCTCAGGATGCATCCTGTTCTGACGTCATACCGGGCTGGTTCAAAGTTTCCACACCAGGTGGAGCTTTGTGACTGAACTTGTGCAGCTTTATATTATTGTATTTTATCTATTCGAGGATTAGGGAATAGGAGGATTGGGGGCGTTCGAGGATATACCCCTAGCTGTCATTAGGCGTAGGCTTTGTTGTCTACCAAAATTGTCTGATGGTTTATTTTTCCTCCAGAAAAACATCCCCCTGCTCATTTCCCCCTTTGCTTTGATCCTCGTTGCTGCATTTGAGTTGTATTTAAGCTGCAGCCTTTAAGATGAGGTTATGAACATACCAACGAATAATAAAACAGAGAAATGAGGACTATAAAACATATCAACAAGTTCAAATTTTAGTCTCTGTCTTTAGTCTTGCATGCCAGGACTCCTGATGTTGTTTACCTCTTCACCAGAACAGTGAAGTCCACATGAAGAATTGGTTGTGTGTAGAGTGTTTAACAGTATTTATGCTATTAAGAAGACGGAAGTGCGATTTAGATTTTTCTGCCCTATTGGTTAAGTTTTAATGGTTTGTTTGCAAACGGTTCAATCTGCCTTGTAGGTGTCTTTGGCGTCAAAGTGGAAATAGAATACTGCGACCCTTACAGAATGATTGTCTTAGTTATTACCACTTATAGTTACAAATAAATGTGGAACTTTTTGACTGGTGCTTATTAAGTATTCGCATGCCCCTAGGGGGGTTCCTGTTCACTCAGTTTGTTATTTAAAAAGTTTACTGTGGGGAAATAGTACATTTTGTTCATGCAAATATTTCCCTAATTGCTTCCCAAGGGAGATGGGATGTTTGACTCCAACATGTGTGTACAGTAGGTATGTGCATGTATGTTTACCTGCTATTTGGGTGAGGACTTTGGCTGTGTATGTTTTTAACCTTCCTGATTTACAGGTTTATTTCCTAAATAAAACAGAAGTGCATCCATCATTTCTTCCAGTTAAATGAAATGCTGCAGATTGAACACAGCGGAAGGATGGTCTAGTCTTTTCTAAAACTGTTTTTTTAAATATATTAATAATATTATTTAAATTAAACTTCTTGTGATGTCTGCAATATCTGGGTATACTTTATTTATACACATGATGAATCTGTAAGTAAATAGATTAGAAATGTAAGTTTACATTTTGTCACCTTAACATGTCACCTTGGAACATTTAAACTCACCTAACCTGAACGTCTATGGTTAACATGAAAATCAGCCCTGATTGGAGGAACTGTTTAGAGATCACATTATTGAGTCATTGTGGTGACAACAGAGCATTTGTTTTCAAAACGAACATGGACATTAAATGATTTAAACAGAGAAGACGTGAAGTCAGAGAGACTGAAATGCATTTGTGTTTCAGAACTGAAGGAGGAGGTGGTGTACTACGATGTGTGTGAGGATCCAGAGGAGCTACAGAGCATAGTCCACACAGGCATTCAGCAATCTCCACTCATCAGTCAAATCAGAAGACGTCTACAGAGCTTGGAAGCCAAGAGGGGAAACATCTGCGCCCGCAGGGCTTATCTCCGCAACAAAAAGGTGCAGAAGAGCTCCGCTGATGTGTTTTTTTAGTTCTTTACCCCATTAAAATTAGTTCCTTTCTTTCTAAGGCAAACATAGAGATGTGCTTGACGTAAAGATGTAGAAATACATCAGAATAATTCACAAAAAACACTGTTCTGAACATCACTTGCAGTAATTTACAAGTCATGCTTGATTGTAAAATAATGCAGCAAATTAAAGTTCCTTACTCATTTTTTTTCAATAGTAATTCTAAAGCCCGAGTGAGATGACATGCATGAGAAACTGCACGTGTGGTTTATCTGCAGCATTAACTTTGTGTGTGTCTCTAGGATCAGTGCAAGGATGCTCATGAGCAGAAGCAGCTGGCAGCCAAGCAGAGCTCTGTTCTTTTCAAACAGCATCATCAGGTCCACCTGGTATGTCACCAAAGCAACAAGGCCACCCACACAAACACTCCCGCACCAGCAGAAGCTGCAGATGAAACTGGAGCCAATTCCTTCTCTTTAATACCTTTCACGGACTTCCTCTGTTGTCTGCAGAAACGAGAGAAAAAGAAAGAGGAGGAGCAGAGGAGGAAACAATGGGTGGACCAGGAGCGAGAGAAGACTCTGAGCAGATTACGATCCTTCAGAGAGGTCAGGCTCCTTCATTGTCTCTGCTGTCTTCGTACTGCATATTCCCTTCTGTTACTGCAACTGCATACCCTCCTAAGTCAGCAACTTTAATTCAAGTGAGAATTAAAGTTTGGGCAATAACCACTCAATGATAGGCTGTTGTGATTATAACACGAGTAAGTAAGTAATAAGCTAAAGGTTAAAATGAAAACATTGTAGAACACATTTCTGGGCTACTAAATGTCTCGCTTCATCTCAATCTCAAGGCAAGTATCTTATCAATTTATATTAAAACACAATATTTTAAGCGAGGACTCTTTAGTTAATGAAATAACTAGAAACAAGAATTAGCAATTCCCAGAAGGAACTTTCATCAAAACCACCAAATTTAAACCACCTAAATGTATCCAGTCTTTCAGTGTCTGACTCGGTGTCCATAAATGTAACAACCTTCCCATCAGCTTTATATGTGCATTGTGGGAATTCCCTAAATAGGTAATGTTTGCATGAAGGTGCTCTATTCAGGACACAACTACCCTAGAATCACTGCACCTGCATGAAAGGATTTCATCACACGGACATCAGCTCTGCATTGGAGAGGTGTTGCTGTAGCTGCAGACTCCCAGGCCATGTCTAAGCGATAGCGACTGTAACCAGAATGTTTGCTTGAAAACAGACATTTGTATCAGAATTATTTAAAGAGGACATAGGAACTAAGGCTACATATAAGAAGAGCATTATATATTCCATCAATTTAATTTGCATTTCTTTGTTTTTATTTAGTATATAGATATATGAAATAATCCTTTAATATTACTAAGAGGTAAAATGATTAAAAAAAATTAGTTCTTCACTGTTTGAATATATCAAAACAGTTTTTAATAACAACACTCAAAAATATGTTTGGATGTCCTGAAATGTAGAATAAAACCTGATAAATATTAGGGACACTTTTTTTTTTATTATTTAGACACAGGAGTATCACAAGAAATGTACCATCCTGGTGGTGAAGCACGGAGGGGGGAGTTTGATGATGGGGAACTCACTAAGTGCAAAAGATGAAATTTACATACAATAGAAATTAGTTCTAGCTCTTTGCAAAAACTTAAATCTAATGAACATAGGGAACAGAAAAAAAATCAGTGCCCCTTGCAGGTTTAGTGCTTGTTTTGTTCTTATTCTTACTCTGATGTAAGTCACTTTGGAGAAAAGCGTCTGATAAATGTAATGTAATGCAAATGTCATCCCAGCTAAAAAAAAATAAAATCCCTCACTGGTACTTTACTACTGATGATTATCCAAAGGACATGGCAAAATTATACAGAAAGTTCTAAAGAAAAACAGAAGCTCTTTTATCACCTGACTTTAATCGATTGGTTAGTAATAGAATCAGACATCTTTGGTTTATTTTAACAAGTAATGTAAAGCAGCATAAATGAGCGATTTGCGGCCATGAAAACACTGAGGTTTACATAAAATCTTACAGCCCTTTTGAATTTGCATGGGATACAATGTGAGATAATTTATATTTGAAGCATTTGAGCTATAAGTGAGATTGCACAGATGTGTGGTCATTTATACTTCCCACTCGCATGAATTAGACTGCAGCCAGAATCATCTCAGAAATTGCTGATTGCTTTCTACTGCAGGTAGACAGTGACTACCTATAATCATCCCATACAACCACACCTAAATAAATAAATGGAAAAAGAAATCCCCTTTAAGGTCAATATCCATGACACTAATGCAGATGGCGAAGAGGAACTTGGTAGCCATGTGAACAGCAAGCAGCCCCCTCCACCACTGGAACTACGGTTGCCTATTGATTTCAGAAAAAAACAGCTACTTGTATGTTATTGCCACACTCTTCTTTGTTTGATTACTGCTCCCTACATAATACACACTTATTACTGTCACTTAGCGAGTGAGCTCTACATGTGGACACTTAATTATTTTTAACATCTAGCAATATGACGGACAGCCATTGAAGCTTAATTTTCATGCTAGCAGACATATTGTTATGTGTAAGCTGCGATATCCTATGCAGCTCTAGAATTTGTGAATATTTAATTGCTTTTAAATTTACCAAAAGCAGATGCTTTTTTGTTATTAATCTTGGGTTCTTTCTGAACATTTGAGGATATATAGTTCTTGTTTCTGATACTACCTGCATCTTTTTCAAGAAGCGACAGGGCCAGTACATCCTGAAGACTCCTCAGTCCAGGATGTTCTCTTCAGACGTCCCGTGTCCCGACCAGCCAATGTCCATCATCAGCCTGTCTCCGTCTGAAGAACCCACGTCAATCCGACCTGCATCCAGACGCAGTAAACCACCCAGAAAACAGCAACCTAAAGACATCCCTGTTCAAATCTACTCTGCGCCACCACCTGCCGTATTGACCTGCCCCACTGCACCGCCACCACCACCTCCTCCGCCACCACCCCCTCCACCTCCGCCAACACTACCACCTCCATCTGTCCAAGCTTCACCTTCCCCTGAGGACGCACCAATGCCTCTAAGTGAAAATAAGGATCCTCCATTTCCAGCCAAAAACACGCTCAAGCAGAATATCGGTGAGATTGCGTTACAGATGTGTTTGTAAAAATAAAAAAGAACATCTGTATGAAAGGAGCAGGATATATTATTTGAATTTTCATTCAGGTGGACAGTGTGTTTAAAGCAAGTGCATGTGTGTGTTTCTGCACATGCTGTACTGTCACGTATTCCCAGCGTCTCCCAGGGGAGGTGTTTTGAATAAGTTGTAGTTCTGCTCAGAACAATCACTTGTTAAGGGAAAAGCAAGATCAGCAAGGCTTTTTTTGAGTTGTTGAGCTCATTCACAAGAATCTGTTTTAAAAGTTTACAGCTCAGTAAGAACATGGAATAAGCAGATATCTGCTCTATGGACACATTTGTACATCCTTCACATCCTACCTCCCTCACAGGAAATTAAAATAGAATGAATAAATCAATCAATTTGTGCTTCCAATTAAACTCCTCCTCACTGGGAAAATGCAATTTGTTTTTATGCTACTGTAGGAACGATGGATGAAGTTTTGGCTTCGCTCCAGCGTGGACAGACTAGGCTTAGGAAAGTCCCCTCTGCCAAGACAGCATCACCTGCTGAGGACCCGAGGAGCAGTCTGATGTCTGCCATCCGTCAGGGAGTTACACTGAAGAAGGTGAGATGCTGATAGTATCTCTGTTAATAGCTCTGTTAATAGTCGCCGCCGGATATCCTTTGTGTGAGCGTGACAACTCCAACAATTTTCACAATCAGATTTTGATACTGTTTACGTCCCCAGTATCAAATTTCACAATTATTGGATTTATGGTTTCTCCACCAGGTGGCGCTTTATGCGTGAAAAACCTGAGTTTTGGCTATATCTCTGGAATTATTAGTCTAATTGACCTTAAATCAAGTGCAAATAAAAGGTCATGACCTCAGGATGCATCCTGTCCTGACATCATACTTGGCTGGTTCACCAGATGAAGCTTTGGGACTGAATATGTGTGTCTTTGTACTATTGTATTGTGTCTATTGGAAGATTGTGGGGGTGTTTGGGGATATACCCCGCTCCTGACAGCATAGACCTTGTTCTGGTTGTATGATTGTCTGCCATCTAACAGTTGCCAAACTAAATAACAGTTGTTTGAACCTAATTTTAATGTCTACAAAGGAAATCTGAATTTAAAGTGATTTTTCTTCCCTGTGCTTTGAGAAGATCCTTTTTTCAGCAGACATTTTTAGTTATCGTTAGAAAAAGCATGTGCCACTAAAAGCATAAACTATATCTGTGCACTTCTCCTGTCTTGCCATCCCATGAAAATGTGATGGGTAGGTTCCAATTACAATACTCTGAAAGTGCACTTAATTTATTAATTCATTATCCAGACCTGCACTTTTGTTGCATTCACATAAAGTCAGAGTAATTATCAGTCTCCTACATGTAAATGGCACTCATGTAAACGTTGAAGTTGTAATTACATTTTTTCCCCGAAAGCAGCTTTTATCAGTCTAAAAGCACAAACTAAACCATCATATGGACTAAAGCCTGTAAATTACAATCCATTGTTTAATTACGTTTAATACGTTTCTCCAGTTCTGCTGTAAAAGGGTAGATTATTTACACTTACTGCAGGTGGTTTGTTTGTGGAGGAAATTTTTAGGGAAATGACGTAAAGGCAGGTTTTTTTCTAAGCATCCTGAATACAAGCTGTGTTGTTCATGTGCCTGAAAAGAAAGGGCTTGTTCATGTAGTTGAAATAACTCATCCTGCTGCAGGTGGTTCCATCACGAGCTGAAGTCCCGAGCAGCGTGAACGACGAGCTGGAACGCAGCATCAAAGCTGCCATGTTGCGGATGAAAAAAGTGGCAGCAGACTCAGAAGAAGAGGATAGAAGTGAAGATGACACGCAGAGCACAGACTGGGACAGCTGAGAACATAGGCACACACAGATGTGGTGATGAAGCTCTCAACCCCCCCACTGCTTTCTTCACGGCTCTGATATTATAGCTTGTCTTTCTAGCTAAATTTTACGAGAAAGCTGTATTTTTGACAAGTATTGGAATACTCCTGCTATGACTCCAAAGCTGCAGTTTGTTGTAGTGTTGGAGTTTAAGATTACCAAATTGCCCAGAAATGTTGTAATTGTAAAAGTAACTAGTAAGTGGCAGAATCAGGATTTAATCTCTTTGAAGCAGTTTATAATTGGCGAAAAAACTGAATTAATTTAGGTTGTGTTATGTTTTAAAGCACACTTAAGCAGTTGTATTCAATATGTAAATGACATTTTCCTAATCGTACAGCAAAGGAAACCTGTACTGAAGACGAAGACAAAGCTAAGAAATTCTTTGACATTCAATCGAATCTTAAACGTGCTCGACTAAGTAAAGCTGCAACTAACTCCAACAAGCGCTACTGCACTATTAAACAAGAGTTGTGAAAAACACTGTTCATCATCCAAATGTCTAATGTCTCATCATTTGTAGTGAAAGTGATGATGGAATGGTTGGATATAATTTAAGACTTTTTATAATGCCATTAAAAATTATTCACAAGCATTTTTTTCCAAGTAAAATACATAATTTTCCTCATCACTGTAGAATATTACATTTTGAACTTGTCACTAAGGTGAGGTTGTAAAATGTTATCTCCAAAATGTCTGAATGAGAAACAGCAGTGAGTAGTTTGAATAAAAAAATTCTACTGAGATAAAGGCTGAGGTGGGAATGCATGTTTTAAAAATAAGTCATTATGAGAGGATGTGGGTTTTCTTCTAGTCAAAGTTCACTGATCTAACAGCTCCAACTTTTCTGCGATCTGCACAGATGCATCACACCTAGGTTGTAATGACTCCCTTGTTCTGCAGGTATCACCCACAGCTGTCAAAGCTGTGCTGGTTGGCCCCAGTGTCGTGCTTTGGCAGATTTGTAGCCCACAATCATGAGTCATCGAGCAATATCCATCCTGGCAGCTATCGCTCTCACATCTCCATCCAGCTGTGAGTGACTTCATCCAGCTCTGTGTACCTGGTGAGCAGCTGCTGGCAGACGTAGCTGCAGCTACTTTTGTTTTCTTGGACTGATGTTGCTTTGCTGCGTTATGTGGTGGCCACATCCAGGAGATTCTGCTGGAAGACAGGTCGTGGGGAAGACGTGCGTGGAGAGTATTTTGACAAACTGGTGGATTGTGCATACACATGAAATTCCCTGGCTTGTTACTATGGTAACAGCAAATCTCTTGTAGTGGCCTGCAGTTCCATCTCTCTCCATCTCACATGTACAGAGCAGAATAGTGTCTTAATGATGTTTCACCAAGTCGCCCACTCACCAGCAGTCACAATGAGCCACGCAGAGTTGGCTGCACCGAACACGACAGAAATGCGGCTTTCTGCTCTCAGCTGAAGTGCCACTGATGACTAATGCAAGGCATCACCAAGTACTTATGTTTCAAATTAAGCATCTTATCTGCACAAAACAAGTGAAACCATGGGCTTCATGGCATTAGAGATTAAGAGAATACTGATTAGTTGTAACATTGTGACACCTGAGGAGTATTGTGATCAGTCAGGACATGGGGTGATGTTAGATTAGACCATCCCATCAGAATCAGGAAAAGTCAGATGAACACCTCACAAAACTCAAGGCCAACTGCTGTCCTGACAGGGGATTCTGCAAGTGAGGTGAAATTGTGTTGTTACCCTCTATGTGTGTGTAATCAAAAGAGAAAAAAAAGACACCGAAGGCGTTTAGGTAGCAGAACAGTGAAAGTTAGGAGAAATACTTAGTTTTACCTGTCAGTGAGTTTAGTTTTATTACTAATGCACGTATTATGTTAAATCCAAGCTTCAATAAGCAAATTATAGTTTAACAAAATAGTTGTCATGTTATATAAATGCAGGTCATTATAGTCATACAACTTTGTATTTGGATTCTGTAGTGTTGGTTAGCTAAAAGAAATTCTAAAGAAACTCAGATTCTGGACTTCTCAGAAGTGTTTTTTTTAAAACAGTTTGTTAGCAAAAGCTTCATTAAAACAGAAATTCACAATTTAGTTTTTACAGAAAATGATAGCTAATTTCCTACAGCAGTTAATTGTCAAACTGACTTAATTGTTTGATTAACTAATCATATAAGCAGTACATCAAATCTGAAACTGCGTATTAGTTTTGTCAATCTCCAAAGGCAGAAAAGGAAATTAGAGACTGGTAGGGAAAACACAGAAAATGGTTGTCTTTTGTTGTTTTAGTTTTCTTTAAGCATACCACTGAGAGGTCCACTTCTCATAGTCCACCATTTGCACTGTTATTTATACACACATCCCCACAAAAAAAGTGAAAGTTGCCAAGGCAACGTGTCCTCTGATCCCCAACAACCGTGACATGAAGGCATTTAATATGCATTTTTCTCCTTTTCCTCATCATTCCCCTGATCTCAGAAAGTTGATGGATGCTGTTGGCTGTTATTCCATTTTGTTTGCTCTCTTTTGGTTGTGAGGATTGCAACAATATTAATTGTAATGTAAACCAACAGGAAAAGACATGCCGTGGTGGAGGCTCATAGGGGCTCGACACAAAGTTCAACTCCCCTCCTACTCTCAGCTTTTCAGGAAACAGCTTGAAGACTAACAAACATACTGCCTGTATTTAAAATGGATTTAACACTTTCTTCTTCCTCGATATGCACTTAGGAGGGAAATAAGAGAACCTCTGCATTTTTTGAGTCATTCATGGAGTTTTTACAAGTTCAAACTTTAAAAAAAAAAAAAAAGGAAAAAGACACAATATTGTAATTAAACTAAATTTTACCAGTTGTCAGTTCTGTTGTACAATTGTACAGGAATCACAAAAGTACACAAGAGGCATTGGTTCAACAGGAAGAATCGTAGGTTGAGTTGTCCATATCCAGGTGAGTTGAACAGGAAAAAAAAAAAGAAAAATAAACAATCCCTTCATTATATATCTCTGTCTTATGACAAGACCAGTGATTAAAACTATATTCTGTCATAGTATTACAGAGTAAATACATTACTTCAACATGTGCCTTTGATTTAAATGTACCAAGTTTTAAAACTTATTTCCCCAAAAGCAACAATAATCATCTTTAATTATAAAAATCCCTCAATCCTGAGATTTTGGTATCTTTCATATATGCAATTCTACAAGAGGATGAAAGATCAAGATTAATTTACTTGGTCTAGAAATACTATTTGCAGAGAGGCACCAAAAATAAATAAGACAAAAAAACTGACAGTGTTTCTAGTGAAAAGGCCCACTCCATCTAAATGTTTCTATGAAGTACACTTTCACATTATTCACCTGTTGAGCAGCACCATGTCCCCTCATCCAAAAATAACCACCACCATAAAAAACTAGTGTGTAGGAAGCTCATGAACAGCCAGGGAAACGTACATGTTTGTTCTACAAATGAACAACAATACTAATACACGCAGAAAGTCCCTAAAAACACATCACAACACTCATGGTAAGATGGAGTTACTATTATTTTTGGATGTTTCTGAAGGAAAGTTCCTGACACAAGAGATTTCCTTTTATATGCAAATATAATCAAGAGGAAAGTTGACTGCAAACACCTGCAAGAAAAGTTCCTGCTCCAGTCCCCTCTGAGAATCATTCCACTGCAGACACCTGCTTCGTCCACATTAGCATCCAGGATGGGCACACCTGTCTGCGTTTTCCCTTTACATCATTTAATTATTAAGGGTGTTTATCCTCAGGATTTCTCACAAAACTCAGCGTTATTATGGTGATGGTCATCACTTGGCCAGTTTTCCTTTCCAGGTAGGGTTACACTCACCTGGAGGCACTTTGTGACACGGCCGTTTTTGATGTGCATATAATCTATAAACTGTCTTCTAACACACCTGAGATAGATGAGAGGCAACAACAAGGACAGTCTGTAGAGGGGTTTTAACTTAAATTCTTTGAGGGGCTACAAGGATTTACACTAATTATTACTCAAGATGACCAGCATTGTCTTTGTGGTTCATTGTAGCCCTTTTAAAGACCCTCCCTCTTACTTAAATTCAGACTGCTTGTTTAGAAGCTCTGCAGTCGTCGGAAAAAAGACAGATGTACAGAATCTAAGAACCCACCACCAGCTTTTTAAAGCAGCTCCCCCCTCCACAGAAAAGTGTGAGTAAGCTTAAAGTGTGACTCAGTTTCACAATTGCAGGACACAAAAGAAGCCATTTTTGGGGTATGTTGGCCTCCCCATTTTTAGCCTGCCAGTCTCCCGCTCCCAAATATCGCTTTCAAAAAAAGTATTTATTAAATTTCAAAGCTCATAGTTTCAGAGTGGACATCACCTTGGGGGTGTAGGTGCCACAAAGTTTCGGCCCTGAAGACACACCATAGAGAATCCTTCATATCTGACCTCTCACCCTTCAGCTCAGCCCCACTTTCCTCAGTTATCAGCACCTAGCTTTGAGAGCCCCTGCCTGAACTCGTGCAGCTCATCTATCTTTCCATCCAGAATATCCATGAACTTCTTCAGCTCGGTCTTCATGGTTCCTTGTTTCTGTCGACTCTCATCTATGTCAATCTGAAGACCGTCTATCCTCCCCTCTAGCTCCTTGTTCTTTGTCTCAGCAGCCTGTAGGTGCACATAAATGAAAACTGTTACAACCCCAAAACAAAACAGGCATACACAGATTAATCTGGCCTCTTAGAAGAACTGTAATAGCAATTTGTCTATTAGAACAGGTGCAACATTTTGTTAGACTATATTACAAACAAATAGAAGCTTCTTTACTTCCTATACAGAAAAAGTTAAAGATAAAAGCAGATAAATTACATTTTCACTTTCATATTAACAATTTAAAGTCAAGATAGAAAGCCCATTTAGCACCTCTACCAAAACAACTAGAAAAACATGTTTTACACATTTACAAAAGCCTATAAAACCAGGAAAGACATTTTTACATGCGTGTTGATGGGTGGGTATAAGGAAGACTTTCAGCATAGCAGGCAACAAGTGACACATTAATGCCAAAGATACCTTTGAAGGGAGGGGTTTAAAATAGGAGAGCTAACTGGGAGTTTCGTCTACATGACTGCATCCTCCAGCTGACTCCTGAAACCTGATCTTTTCATGGGGTGTCATCTTTAAATAGAGGGGAGCTAAAACACAAAAGTGGAGTAGGCAGACATGTTGAAGTTATGGGAAAACCTAACAAAATGGCACTGGCTTAGTTCAGGCTTCATGGATAGACAAAAGTATTCAAGAAATTCTGTTGTATATTCTTCTATTCACGCCGGGTAGGTGGCTGGATAAACCACCTATTTCAGCTACTGTCATTCATCCAGCTGGCTGCTGCAAAAACAAACCCTGCAGTCAAATTTTGTAAAGCACAATAACTTCAGGCATGTCACTGTTGGTTTTATCCTCCTCCATGCTCAGAAAGGGAAGACTGTACACATGGGACATAGCATACTGGATGACAAAATGCTGCTCTGTGTCAATCAGCGCTGGGTGTTACACGTGTATCAATACAGCTCAGGAGTTGGCAACGAGGGGACATACTGAGTCACTCGCAAAGCCTGGATCTTCAGGTTTTGCAGAAAGTCTGGTATTACTCACTGTGCTTTAGAGATACTCTTTGTAAAGGAGGATGTGAGCTGAATCTGTATTGTTCCAGGGTTTTCCCAACTCAATTTAAATCCAACAGGCACAACCCATGCACATTGTAAATTGTTCTAAGACCAGATCATTAAAAGCTCTTTGCAAAACTCCCAAACTACTTCAGTTGTTTTGTTCACAAAAGCAGATATTCTGCACTACCAGGAAACTAATGAGCTTTGAGAGGGAGATACTCTGCTTCACAGAAAAAAAACCTTTTCAGAGGCAATAATCCACTGAGCGTTGTGCTGGGCACAGACTTTTATTAATAGTTACAGTAACTGCAATGTGTGCAAGTGAGACACGTGATAGGAATGTTGTGGCACCTGCCCTTGAGCAGAATGATGAATAGAGACACTCATTGTCTACCTCCATTTCAAAGCTTGCTTACGCCTCAAAGCCCATGTATTAGCCTTCTGCGACAGTCATCTTGTCCACATGTTGTTTGAGACGTGAATAGCTCTCTGCCAATGCCTTTATGCTGTGCTGTAAATCCCACAAACAAAAAGGAATGGCTTTATTCACTTGGTGCTCTGCACATACCTGCAGTTTAGAGGTGACGCTTTCACACTCCGCCATCAGCTGTGGGATGATCTCTGCCTGCTTCCTCATGTTCTCCAGCTCCTGGAAGTATAGAAACAAGGTCAACTAAAGCCATCTAATCCTATCAGGTTGAGTCTGGGAATGATTTCCACAATGGTATTTTCTGAAATTGGGAAGTGTGCATTAAGAATAAAACTCTCCCCGAGCCAACATCTTATCATGGTAGAGTGGTTTGTGTATCCTAATAATCCTTGGAGCTGTTGGGCTTCATAGCCCCAGCAAGGTCACCCATGACTAAAAGGTCTTTAGAAGAGGGATCAGACAAAGTGCCGCTCCGCAAACCATGAAGAAAAAGATGTACGCAGCCAAGTTTCCCTTGCTCAGACACAGGTTGGATGCGGATCTGGAGCCAACTCACACTGGAGCATTCGAAACCAAATGTGTTTCACCTCCAAATTCAAGAACAAATTCAAGAAGGGAAACATGGACTAGACGCTGGACAGGCAAATTGGTGCGGTGTTGCAGATACTGCAACAGTATGTCAAGATAAATTTACTGGCTGATCTACATTCCTACCCTCACCTATGGCCACGAGCTGTGGCTAGTGACCAAAACGATGAGATTGTGACTAAAACAGTGGCTGGGCTCTCCCTTAGAGACAGGGTGAGAAGATCAAACATTCAGGAGGAGCTCAGTAGAGTCGCTGCTCCTCCACAGTGAGCAGGGCCAGATGAGGTGACTCAGGCATCTGGTTACGATACCTCACTGACACCTTGCTGGTAAAGTGTTACAAGCGTATCTCACCAGGAGGAGCTCCTGAGGAAGACCTGAGTCATGCTGGAGGGACTATGTCTCTAGGATGCCCCTGGATGAACTGGAAGAAGTGGCTGAGAAAATGGGTGGATGGAAGATTAAAAGCTTGCAAATTCCTTTTTCTTTGCATACCTTATATGAAGATGAGCTGCACTGATCAGGCAGTAAAGAAATAAAACATTTCTAGATGAATACTCGTAATGCAGCTTTGATCTTGTACCATTACATTACATTACAGTCATTTAGCAGATGCTTTTCTCCAAAGCGACTTACATCTGAGAATAAGAACACCACAAGCACAAAATCAAATAGTAGAGGACATCATAGATAAGTGCAGTCAAACTGCTGTAGTGTAGTTGGGCACAGGTGTTGCCTGCAGTGCTAGGTGCACTATTTTTTTTTCCTATGTTAAAGTGCAGATAGATACCAGATAGAGTCTGGGAATGACTCTCTGTGTTTGTGTTTTTCCAGCATCTTTTAGGTTTTGGAAATATGGCTTTAATTTCCCTGCTGCTTTCAGCCACCAAGTGTTATAGCTTCCCTTTACTGCTCTGAGCTTTCCGTGACAAATTGGTCATTGTAGTAACCTGCAGTAGCTTTATTCCATTAGTTTCCAGTTGGCAAGCACAGGGGTCAACGCCACAGTGAATCCTCAATAATTCATAGGCATGTTTTAATTGGAGGTAGTGAGGATGCGCGTCTCTAGAAGGGGGTTGAGTCACTGTGCAGATGAGCCACTATGGGTTGCCTGCTGCATCAGTGCTCTGAAAACAGCAAGCCTTTTTCTCCAAGCCCTTAGGTCACTGTTTGAAGCATTACGGCTGATATAGCAAAGAGTGGAAATGCTGGAGTTCCCAGGGGACCAGATTCTTTGCTTGCAATCTTTCAAAATCAGATCCAGCTCTGAACTACTTTACTTCCTGTCATTGTGTGAGATTTACCACTGTCCATGGAAAGATTAATATTTTCTATTAATATACTTGGTGCCAGGTGGTAAACAAGAATATCCCAGACAGTATTTGCCTCAGGCAATCTTAAAGTGTCTCAACAGTGGGGGATTTAATATCTTCAAGAAACTTACTGACAGAAATTCAATTCAACCTGAACAATTAAGTCACACTGCTTTAGAAAGAATTTGTTGGGGTATTTCTTTTTAATCTTGTTATAAAGTAACATTTGTTTAAAAATAAATTAGTGATAACGTTGATTAATAATAATTAATTTAGTATATATTTAATTTGAAATATTTTTCATTTCAAACATTTTTTAAATATCTTATTTTAAAAAAATCAGCTCAAACTGATGCAGTTAAAGACACGATTCCACAATTTAACAATAGTTAATTATTTTCACTATGAGGAGGAAAACACCTTGAGTTATGTATAAATGTAAGAGTATGTCAAGGCCAACAGATATCTGCTTTTATAGATCAATGTGTAATATTTCATAAAAATGAAAAAAGGTGTTTGGAACATGTTTTTTTTCCCTCTTTTATCATTTAACAAAATGTTAGAATATTTATTGAGCAAGAAGTGAAGCAATAGAAACAACAAGCCGAGAGCGGCTGATAACGGAACACAGACTGCATGTCAAGAATGAGTATCATCATAAGAAACGGAGTATAAAAGTAAAACAAGAAAAAGTTTTAATCTCAGTAATTGTAACATAGGTTCCTGCTATGTGGTCTATTTTTACTGTAAGAAATCTTCACTTTTTTTTCCCTTTATGAATTAAAATATAAGTGGATTTACGTACAATAAATAAGAGTTTGACTTTTGACTCAAAAAGAGATCGGTGCTGACCCATAGCATTAACCAAGGTGGTCGACTATTATTATAAAGCTGTACACAATGAGTCAAAATAGCAAGACAAAGCCATAGATCCCACCACAAAAGCTATCATTTCCTGTAGACATAATCACCTCCTAAGACCAGAAACTGTTCCTGGAACTTCTGAAGGTTTAGAGGAGAATTAAAAGATGAAAACTGATTTCTTCGGTGAGAGAGAACCTCAAGAGGTCAATAGTTAACCTTACAATTAAAAAGGCACTGTTCTACCGGGTCTTGTAAGCAACACGGCTATGGAGACAGACCGTTACTTCCAGACAAATGTGCAGCATTCTCACCTGCTCTTTTTCCTGCAGCTCAGCCTCCAGCTCCTTCACTCGAAGAGTCAGCTGGGCATTTCTCTGCTTCTCCTGATTGGCTTCATTACACTGAGCTTCAAGAACAGCAATCTGAGAAAATAATAAAAAAAGAAAAAAAGGTCATTTCAGTAACAATGTTAAGCCAATTCTACTTCTTAACTTTAGCTAAAAATCTTATTTGTAGACCGTGCTGAGTTTTTTTTTTTTTTTTTTTTTTTTAAATTTATATTATTTTTCAGACTCATTCGACATCAGTTCCGTCTAACTGAACTGAAAATCATCTCATCTATAGTGGAGTCAGACTCTGGAGCAGGGGAGAGAAATGCTCATGACTCAAAGTGGGGAAATTTGCATTAATCTGATCACAGTTTAATGTGGGATACACTCATCCCACTCCATAGATTTTAAAAATATTAAAACTAGCAAAGCGAATGATCATGTTCAAACAGAGTAAGACTCAGTGTTCTTTATTCTGTACAACAGAACTGACTCCAATGTGCCATTTTTTTCTTCAATAAGATTGATGGGTTTGTGTACATTGTTCAGCTTTGCTGTAGGAAAGCGTGACTGAATTACCTTTTCCCTGAGCGCGTCACTTTCTTCCTTGCAGGCACTAAGCTGTTTCTTCCAGCTCTCTACATTTGCTGAAGACTCCTGCAGTGCATCCTCCAGCCGTGCATTATTTTCTCTTAAGGTCTGAAACTCTGTTTCCCACTTCTTGGCATTGGTGTTGCTGCCAGACAGATAAGACGTTGTTGTTAAAAGTAAAATTCAAATCAATGTTGAAAGGTCTTTAGCTAATTCTCAGCTATATGGCACAAAAAAAAAAAAAAATCTAAAAAAATGCAAAAATCCCTCCACCTGTAACTATTTAATGAGACACTATGTACATCACACTGTCCACAGATATGTAGAGTAGGAAAAATAGAAAAGTTGTTAAAATGTCCTCATACTACAGGTGTGTGTACGGCTGTCTTAATAAGATTTGCGTTTGCTTCCTCATCTTAGTGGACTGAAGCATACTCTCCATCAAATATGCACAGACTTACACTGCTGGTTACCAGTTTGACTGCATGGCAGGACAAGCCAACAAGGACTGGGAACAGACTAAACTGGCTTTAAACATCAAAAGCTGAATAAAACTGGCAAAACACAAATGCTTCATGTACTACTCTGAAAATAATGGTTTTCTGTTAAAATAATTAATTGTTAATAATTTAGGTTTTATCAATATAGAAGTTAAATACCTGTTTGTAACTTTTTAATTTCATATCAATTGGACACATGAGAATGTTGGCTACTAACAAATTCTATTTAGTGTAATATACCAATGTCACTTCATGAAGCATTTTCTGAAGCATGTTTTAAACTTGAAAAGAAAAGTTGAAATCTTGTGTTTGAACGATTTAATTTCTGAACACATTCAGTCTGAAATACAAATTATGTCATTTTATGTATTTTCCACAAAGAAAGTAAGGATATGTCCAATTAATAATTCTAGATTATTATGTTAGGCATGAACTAAGTTTTAAGTTTATTAAAGCATTACATAGCGTATGAGCATCAAATTTTTGCTCATTAATAAGTCATTTTTAGAAAGAACCATATTTGAATAATTGTAAACTTCTGTGAAGTGTACATGTTTCATGCTGTGCACCCAGAACTAACACTGGCTAAATTTTAATTACTCTGGTTTAATTCATCCAGATAGCCTGAGGCAATTTTAATTCCATCTGGAATTGCATCTGGTGCTTCGTGCAATTACTATTTATACACCAGGCAGCTGGATCATAGGACCAGATAACACAAGAATGGAAGCAAGCAGCCTCAGTCTTCAGAAAGATTGTGCTCATCATTTCTAGCCATCTGGGGATGCGATATCATCCCAACAGCTACAAAATACAGAAGGACATTTAAAAGTTTGGCGCAACATTAATCAGAGTGCCATTTTTATTGTGTTAATCTGTTTGGTCTGGATGAGATAAATGAAGAAAAAAAAATCATCTAAGAAATTTTATTATAAGTTCACTCTTCATTTTAACTTTTATTATCACACAATATGAAAGTGTAAGGGTAAAAATGTTTACTTAGAATCCTAAATTAAAGGATATTGGTATTTTTTGTAAGTAAGCTGTTTAAGTTCTGTATTGATCTCAGTATTTACTGCAGGCATGTGGCTGGAAGTTAATAATGGAAAAAACATAACTCTTTAATTTCCTTGATTAAAAACTTACCTCTGCTCTACTGCGCTTTTGAGACGTTCATTCTCACTCTTCAGCAGTGCAGCTTCTGGACTGACAATAGAGATTTTTTCATCATCTGTCCCATTAATGCTTGATGCCTGGTTGCCTGAAGGTGTCTCGCGTCCAGACTCCTGCCATAGGAAAGAGGGAGACTTTGTTGTGCATGTTTTGAGTATTTAGGCAGGTCTTGTGGACTGGAATGTAAAAATGAGCTTTGTGAACTGATGCCTCTTCAACAGAAAACTATAGAGGTGTTAAAAAACATTAGCCAGTATTTATAAAAGGTCATATGACCCAGCAGCTTTTTGTGTGTCAAGGCTGAATTTGAGTCCCACCATCATGAGTCAATGCAAGCAGAGAACTATCCTGGTGGCAAAAAGCTGATCAGTCCTAGATGTACCGGTAATCGCTGAGAGAATTAAATTGCTTGAAACCATTTGTGTTACACTAACCGTTATTGCCTCAAGGTCGCTGAATTTACAGAGTCCCACTACACTGAATTTTCTTCTTAATAAGAACCTTAACTGACTTTTGAGCACTTGTTCAGAGCATTATCAGCACATAAACTAAATCTATTCAATCTGTATGAAGATAAACTCTATAAAACTTTATAAGAAAGAAATAAATGTTAAACCTTTCTACAGTGAAAATGAAAAACCCAGAAGACCCCCTTAAAATGAGTGTTAAAAAACATATATCCCCAGAATAATGGCTTCCTGACCCAATCGATAACACAGTTGGTGTTCTAAATGAAACTCAATGTAAAAAGGGCTGAATTACTAAGAATATATTAGCATATTTAATTCTAATATATCAGAGTGGTTGAACAGTGTAGACAAGTACAAAAAAGCTGCAAAGATGGTTGATAAAATTATAAAGTATGTAATAAACTTATTAAATCCTTTTGCAGAATCAATTATCGAAATAGAAATTAAGTTAAAGATATTAAGCAAAAAAGCAAAACATGAATGAAAACAAGTTAAAAAAAGACTACAAAATTACAAAACACAAGATAATTTAACAAAACATAAAATTGTACTATAGAATTTGATAAATTACAATCTGTAGATCTGAATATGTAATTATTCTCTCTTCAGTAGCCAACAGTGACTTCAGAGTGTCCAGCATTTTAGGTAGTATGGAAATATAATACCTGGGAGTGATTGCTTATTGTGTCCCCCTTCTCTTGAGATTTGTCCCTTGCCAGTTTAGCTGCCTCTTTTACTTCCTGAAACTTTTCCGCAAACTGAAAACATGAAAGACACAAACGTAAAATAATTCATTAGAGGCAGCACAAGCTGACATGAACTGTATAGTTTATTGCAGAAGGTTTTGAGAGGAATCACACAGGTAGTCATCAATAAAAGTACAAACTTGAGGAATCAGCACATCCTTACTTCTTTTGTTCCTTTAATGTCACCTCTGAGGTTTGATTAACAACTCTGCATTGTTATTTATGTGTTGTATAAATCAACTGCATGTGCATATGTAGAAACCTTTGTGACATGACGTGCTTCTTCATAAATGTTTCATATTACCTTTGTCAGCTGCTGCTCTGAACCAAAGCCCAGTCCAAACACCGTGTTGGCCCTGCTGTCTGCCCACTGGCCGAACTTCTGCGATGTTTTAGTGAATGTCATGTTGGGTGTGATTGTGCTGTTGATGATTACCTAGTAGGACAAAAAAAAAAAAAAAAAAAAACAACTTAGTCTTCTCAATGTCAGAGGTGGTCAATATAAAATCAATGCATAGACAACATAGCACACAGATGCTATAAAGCGATACACTCGAAAAGAATAGTGTTGCTGGTGTTTGAAAACCGATGCGTTCAGATGAGTTTCTGCTTCTGTATTTACAAAATGGACAGTTTCATTTAACAAGAATATATTATTTAACTCAATCAGAAATAGCTACAAAATGTAGCATTGGAAATGCAAAACAGTTACTTTTGTACAAACTCATCTCTTTGCAAACACTTTATTGCAATGGTTAAAGTTTTACTACTGTATATTGCTTTCCCTTCAGCATTTAAAACATTTGAGTATATGACAGAATCACAAGTTTTCATAACATCACATTTTTTTCCAATTTGGACCAGCTTTTTTTTTTTAAAAAAAAAAAATATCAGAGCAACAATTTAATGTGCCATCTAAACTTGTGTGTACAACAGGTGTCTCAAACTCGAGCTTTAGGGCTGCAGTCTTGCAGGTTTTCGTTGTTTCTCTGGTCCAACACACCAGACTGAAATTAATGGCTCATTGTGAACAAGCTGCTAAGTAGTGGTTTGGTCCATTTGATTCGATTCAGGTGTGTTAGACCAGGGAAACAAAGACAACCTGCCAGATGGTGGACTTAAAGACCCCTGGTCTACACCGTATCCATTTTTTCAATGAATAAACCATTTAGTTAAAACAGATTGCTTCATATGCAAGTTAGAAATCCTTTCATAAAAAGCAAATAAAATCAATACATGTACACTATTCTGAATGAAATAACTAAATCAGAATATTAAGATCAGAACAATATAATTTTTCCATATGAACAAAACAAAAAAAGCACAGATAAAAAAATTTTAAGCAAATCAGAATAGTGAGAGTTTACACACCAATCGGAGCCATCAAATTATAACCTATTTGCCTCAATACACCCTCAACTTTTGTCATTGAGGTACATACTAAAACTCTGCCGCAATCTAAGACTAAGCAAGCACACAGTGATGGCAAAAACTAGTAGATATTTGAAAAATTATTTCAGCCTGAATATTCTCCACTGTAACATAGATAGGCCTACTGTAGATGGAAAAGTAGACCTGCACTGAAACCAGAACAGCTGTAAATGACCACACATGCATGCACACTCAACCTCACAGATATCACAAAAGTTAAAAGCAGTGCATGCTAATTACCCCTACAATTAAGAAAGAACGGACGACAGTGTAATCACAGTGCAGGGCTTGTTTCATAGCAACATGGCTCTGAACACAGGATTGGTGAATTTAATCTGCTGACAGACTCATGTCCTTTTCTACACCTCCACTGTCTCCCTCTGCATCTTTTCAGTGGCTGAGGTGTAAAAAACATTTGTTGCTGGTGTACGCAATATAAAAAAATAAAATAAAAAGGGGAATATTAGCATGCAATCATTTTAGAAACGGTTTGATCCAGAACACAATGCAAATGGCCCTTGATTGGAGAAATCATAGTGTACACACAAAAACACACAAGATCTTTATCAGCCCCATATAATGTAAAGATTATCCAATTTGTCATTCTAACAGCATTCTTCCAGCAAGACTTTATGAACGGAGCTACAGTTTACAAAGCTGCCACTAATCAGATTTTAAATTCATTACTTTTTCAGAGGCTTCTCCAAAACAAAGGTGACCCAATTTTCCCTGAAGAAGAACCTGGGCGCCGCATTAATACTACCCGTGTGACTCATCTCAAGCAGCCAAGTAAATATTTAACAAAGTTCATCATACTGGCTCAAACAAAAGTGCTAAGTTAAAGTGAAACTTTAATCATTACTAGAGATAAACTGGGTCAATGCTATAAAACAAAGAAACAAACCAAACAAACAGATGGGATCTAGAAAAAAGTCAATAAAACTAAAAATAAAAACTCCCCTATGCATCAACGAATGACCTTTTCAATTAATCATCGAACAGCAAGCCGAGCTGATACATCTGAACCACTACCGCAAACATAAAGCAAAAATTATGCAATAATGTTAGACAACAATTCAGCCAACAAAACTGTTCAAATTAGTCCATTTAAGACCCTGTAGGTGGGAAGCAACAAACTCAAGCTGAATTATGTAATTGAACACGAGTGCCTCCATCTGTGGTGCATAATAGGATGATAACCAACGTGGTGAACTTTACATCAGTGAAAATACGTCACATATCTAAAATTCTAAGGCTGAAATATCAGACAACTCTCACATCATTTCAGATTTTTTTTAATGAGAAGTTGTGTGAAAATAACTTAATTCTTATTCTGTGACGGTTGCTTAAAAGTTTGGGTTCATGCGCTGACATTCAGGCTCAAGATGATGTTGATTTATTGAACCATTTAAAAAGGCATCAACTGCCTTTATTGAACTGAACCTTTCGCAAGAAAGAAAAGAAGTATGAGCTTAAATCACTTTGTTTAGCACAATTAGCTAGAAATCTATGTGTTGGATAGCAAAGATGTAGAACACAGAGTGCTTAAGCTGCGAGTGGATCTGTGCAACAGCAGATTAGTTTAAGGGGCATTACCTCAGACTGGTAAAGATACCAGTGGTTGTTAAGGCCCTCTCAACTGGACGATGCACCTATGGAAGGTGGAAGCCTTATCTGATGTTAACTTATATACATTTAACAATAAACCTTGTCATGCTTTCAAGATTGCCTAGAAAATATCTTGAGGAATGTGAATGATTCCCAGCATTGACTCAGCTTCAAAGTTTACCAGATCTCATTAAAATAACGAAAGTAGAACAAAAAGCATTATCTTGTATTGGCCTAACTTTTTCAACAAAAAATCTACTGTTGTCGATATGTGTGTTTATTTTTTTATGGTTTATAATGTCCAGAAACATGATCAGAAAATCACAAATTATTAGGGAGATAAAAGTAGAAACATTATGTGGAAACGATGTGGAATCCCTGCTACTGATATCCATGTTAAAATGCATGACTATGAGTATACCCTCGTTTTTGTGGGCCTTGTGACTGCCTGTTGGTATGTAGGAATGCACGACCCAGTGTGCAGACGAATGAAAGAGTGGGTGGGTGTGACAGAGGGAGAGCAGAGTGATGCGAGCAGCTGTGCAGATGGCAAGCTGGGCTGCAGATCAAGTGCTACATGGGGTGCAGAGTGAAGCTCAGCTGACTAATGGCCTAAGGGCCAGTTAGAAGCTCAGACACCCAAGAGGTTATAAGAGAAAGTTTCTGCAGCTGATTATGTATCTGCTGAGTGCATGGAATATGCAAAGCCAGTAATTTAAGAAATTAAGGGCATGTGAAAGAGAATGTGAGTGAAAAAAAAAAAAAAAAGAAATTGCATGTCATGACCCACATAACATGAATATTTTTCCATCCTGGAAAAAGAGACCACCTACTCAGGATGCATTGCAGCTTTTTTAAAATGAGTAAAATAAGCCCAGACCAGATGAAAATTTCCCAGTGGAAGTGCAATAATGGGAACAAACTGGCAGTGAAGCCAGACATAATTATGTGCAGGAGAAACAGACTTGTGAGTTTTTAAATCAGCTCTAATAACCAATTGAGATTATTCTATCAGTTCTCAGGGGCTTAAAGTGAAAATTTTGATATAACGATAGTATCTTGACTGAAAAATGTGTGCACATCCATTCTTCTGCATTGGCTGCACAACCTGCATTCCTTCCCAGAGAAAATTGAAGACAAATCTAAATGGATATTTTTAGAAATTATGCTTGTAACTGAACAGAAGCTATATTAGCAATTTACCACAATAAATGCAGTCTAAGTCCAAGGAAGTCTAAGGAAATGAAGCATCTGGTGCCGGAATTCTAGCTCTGTCTTCCAGGTCCAGGCCTGTTAAAAATTAAAAATTTTTTTGTCATTATTTTCTCTCGTAGTTTATGTTTCTACAAGTCAATGTGATACAATTCTGTTTATACTACATAGGTTGGAAATTTCACCATAGTTGTAATGGAGCATTGTTTCAGTTCTAACAAATTACAAATTCCAGCTAGATTTTACTGTTTAATATCATTACATAAATAAAATAATGTGAATCCCTTGACGAGCACATGTACGCACATGTTTAATTCTCCCCATGCCTTCTGTATCCAGTGGAATTTTTTTTATCTTGGTTGGAATCAAAGCTTTGTGACACAGACTGAAAACATACATTTTAAATACGGTTACAGTTTTTAACCTGAGCAAAGTGATAATGCAGGAAAGTGGCTGCAGGTTGGAATAATCGGCATATACTTTAGAAAATTATAAATGATCTAATAAACCTGTCCTCACATTTAGACATCCAACCTGCGAACAGTTTTAAAAATTGTGTTGCATGCATTATATCAGGTGACTCTGCACACATTTAAAACCATCCTTTTAGAGCTTTCGCAGATTTTGCAGCAACCCCAACCTTGCCCATGTCCAAAACAGCTTAAATTCTATATATTCCAACAGTAATTAGTAGAAATTTGACATTGTAACATAGGATTAAAGCAGTTAAAGTAGAATATTCTGAAATTAAAGAAAAAAATGCATTGTAGAAAAAAAAAAAAACTCCAACAACAATGAAATCTCTTTCCCTTTTATGATTAAAGCAGAGTACGACATGTTAAATTAATAACAGCCTGAAAATCCCAGAGCCCAGTGGAAGCTGCACAGGGCAAAGAGTAAACTCTGAATACCAATTGTTTGCAAAAAACAAACAAAAAAAAAAAAAACAAAAAAGCACAACTCATGCAGTCATAACATACAGAATAATTCATACAGGCTTGCAAGAATACCCCTTCCAATGACTCATTGTAACTCTTGGAACATCTCTGCATGGATGGCCCAATTTCTGGACCAACCAGGAAAAACTGATTTTGCTTGCTAGATCATCATCGGGGAGATGCTGGACCATCGGGAATCGGAAAATACAAGTTGACAGTCTGTCATAGTTTGTACAGCAGCACAGATTATTATTGTGGACAGACTTGTCTACCTTGCAGCTAGTACACACTTAAAAACTATATTTAACTCTTCATGACTCAGCGTTTACCCACTTTTGGGATGATTTGCTCATAGAGATTATTCAAATTCACTGAAAAGATAACATTCAAATCAGTAGCAGCCATCTCTGTTTAAACTAATATGACTTTTAAATCAGTTCCTATCCACATATCTGACATATAGTGCTACCCTGCAGAAATTTTATGACACATACTGTTCTCTTAAGTTTACAAGAGTGGAAAAATAGGTGGAGAGGGTGACAGGAGAAGACAAAGAGGGTTTCTGACCACTGAAATAAGTATAGAGGATACAAAAACACTATATCTAGTTACCCACAGCTAAAGATTTCTGACAATATTTGATGTTGTAAATATAGATTATATAAAATATTCTCAATCATTGCCATACAGTTTAAGTAATGCTTGAGAACTCACCCAATTAGTTGTGCCTTTCTTACAGTAGGAGTGTTGTTTTGAAACCCACAAAGCTTGATGCAATAATGTTTTTCTTGAATAGAGGAATTATGAATAAATTCCCTGTTAGGAAAGATTTTACTTATGCACTGAACTTCAAGATTAAGAGAATAACCTAAATTTGAGCATGAAAGTCAAGCAGACGATGTGTTCACCCATACCAGGTTGATTATCAAGCCAATACATTTACAAAAAGAATATCTTTGCATTCATTTGTTGCATTTAGGAAAACACATCTTGTGCAATTTCAATCGTGTAAAACTATGCTGAAAACGTGTGAGGTCCCCTCATCAGTTCTTTAACTGGTATTTTGACTCTGCTCTGTTTCTTAAGTGGCTCTGCAGGTAAACTGTGCATTAGAATTGTGTAAAAGGAGATTTCTCCAGTGTCTGCAGAGGGCTATTGCTTTCATGAATTCTCTGCAGTTTGCACAGAAAGATTGTGATCACCATGGTAACACTGTCATTTAGCTGAGTAAAAGGGTGGTAATGTGAGATATACGATTATCCATGTGGTATTTCTCATCACGTCTATGAATGCTAGATTAATGCTCTAGGGATGAAAGATCACAATTATTTCTGATATTCAGTACAAGTTTCTATTGCAAACTAACAAGAATAATCAAGTGGCTACATTTGATATCAATCAGCATTTCTACCATCACCAGACAGCTGCTTCTTCAACAAACGCACAAATGGAAGCAAAGAAAAAACCTCAAATCACATCACAAAACCATCTCGGCAATGTGATGGAACTAAATGCTAATCTGGTGTGAACTGCGTTTCATGTTAGCAGTTTGCATTTATTTTGCACTTCATCACAGAAAAATGAACTGTGCACTAATTCTAATGGAAAACTTTTTACATGATCCAACAACTACAGTCCCTTTTCATCACAGCATAATTAAATGATCAAATTTGTTTACCTTTGTTTACCAAGACTTGATTATATAAAAACAAGACCACTTGTTGCAATGTTTCCACTAGGTTGCAAAAAAATATACTATTTGTTAAGATTTTTTTCATGCATTTCACAGCGCAGAAAATTAAAAGTGAAAAGAAAAAGAAAGAAACAAACATGCAAATATTTGAAGGAAAAACTTCTGTTTTATATCGTTTTAAACCTCTGGTCAGAAAAAAAAATCAAGCATTTGAAGACAGCATATTGCTTTATGGAAGCTTGAGGCAAAGATAATAATTCTGTAAAAATGTTCATAAATTCTCTAAAAAAGATCAGTTTCTTCAAATAAGAACACAAAGCATCATTACAAATATGTGCTGATGCTTTACTGTAAGTTATGTATGTATTGGGTCATAACTGTAGCAGTAAAGAGCAATAGAGCTACAGAATAAGTTAATGCCCAAATCAGTGACAAATGAAGACACATTGAGTGGAAGAAACCTTAATTTAAAACGACCCCGTCTGGCCGGTGCTAATCTGGAGCAGCAAATATATAGCTATAGCGTACTAAAGCATAAGAAATATAGAATATGCTTCATGCTCTTCTTCCTTAAGGTAACATTTTTTTTCTTTGTGCATTGAGAGTGGTTAAATTATTGCTATTATCTCATCTATACACTCCTGCACATACAGAAAAAAAAAATCCTGTATACACAACGACACACAAAAATGTACCTTGGAGCCATCCACGCTGATAATGCGGTAGCTGTTGCGTGTGCAGTCATAAAAATAGGAGACAGTGACAGCCTGCTTACTGGCAGGAACCCAGTTCTTCTTGGTGGTTGGATCAATTTGGAAGACATGGGCCCTGGTGGTGTAGATCGGCTGCTCCCTGGAGAACAGAGGACAGAGCAGGGGGACAGTGTTGAGCCATCTCAGTTCCTTCAAGTGTGTGTCAAGACGACATCCTCTGACAAATAAGCCCAATTTTGTAACTTTTAGCCAGACAAAGTTTGAGAAGAAAGTGATCAAGCATGACATTAAAAGAAAAATATATATCGTATCTTGTCACAGAGTGCCTCACCTCCAGAGATTCTGAGCCTGAGAATGTCAGGATGGACAAGGAGGTGATAATGTAACAAAACCCCTAAATCCTCACAGAAATCCAAAGCCATCAACACATCACCCATTTCCTTCTCATCGGTGTCTGTAACTCATCTCTAAGGTGAACATGTTATTGCTGTATACACAAGCATTCATGTTTCTTGTATAATTTAGGATTGCTCAGGTGTAACACATATATTCCAGACAATTATTTATATTTGTTAATAGTCAAGCATGCAAGTAAAAACGATGTACATTTTAAACAGTGAGTCAGCAAATCTTTCAATCTCAGTTTTACAAAGAAAACAGCAACGAGACAAAACATACAAAAGTTATTATCCAGGTACTGCACTAATGCAACCATGTCAAATTGATGGTAAATTGCTGTCCAAGTGCATTAAAATGATAAAAAAATAAAACAATTTTTATCTGATGAACTGTTTTACATAGCCGACAATAACGTAGAAAAATGTATTGTTTTGCTTGCATTTGCATGCATTTAAATACTAAGCTAAAATGTAGCCATTTTAAAATGAACAAGCCAAGCGTAATTACACCGCTACACACTGAATTAACATGACTAAAAATTTTTTTAAAAATGTTAAAAACACAGGAAAGATGGAAAAGTGCTCCCCGTTGTTTCTCTGATTCCTCTCAGGTTCATCTCTTAGAAAGAATTTACAAGCTGACTCAAGCTGAACTCTTTTCTACCTCAGCAACACCATGTTTCATCTTGTCATTTTATTACATTTCTGTGTCAAATATTCCTGCTGTCTCACAATATCTTTGAATATCTTACAGAATCAACTGCAAATCCTAAGTGAAATGCTGTATAACCTAAAAGGGGGAATAAATGAGCTATTAAGGCCCAGCTGAAGAATGAATGACTGCAGCATGAAGGTCCAAATTGTACCATTTCTCTCTGGGAAAGCAAGGAAATCTCCTTTGCACCAGTTTGCTGCCCTTGTGATTCAGAAGAGCATCAGCAGGGCACAAAGATCAGACTGCTTGTTTAACTTCTATGACTGGGGACTAAAAAACATTGGAAATTCTCTCTTTTATGACATCTACAGACACCTCTGTCTGGCAGCATGAGTAGCAGCTGTACTTTTCTTTAAACGGTTATTCACAACTAATATAATGTAAATTAAGAATAATATATTGGTGTTTTTGTTTCTGCACTTGTCTTGACAACAAAGTTGGATATCACTAAAATATTAATTTGAAGTTGTACTGAACATTCTTCTGGTTTCTCCTGAAGCTTTGACTACCCACACGGTCCTTTTTATTCCTAGTTTCATAATTCCTTTATGACAGTCTTAAGGGAAATATTATCATAAGGAAAATGAATAAATATTCTACTTCACAAATGAAAAACTAAACAATTACAAGTTTGAATACTGATAAACTGAAAAAAGTCATTATTGTTCTTGTCCAGCTTTGAATATTCACAATGCGACAAGTAAAAACTTAAAATGGCCTATTTTGTAACTGCAAAAAGCAAGCTATCAATTATCAGCTTCTAATAATCAACAGGTATGATTGTTTGCAAAACTATAGAGATTTGCATTGTTCCAGCCCGGCTGATTTAGCACAAGTGAAATTGGAGTCTGTGATCACCAGAATTTGAAACCCTTTCCAGAAAAATTAAATATGCAACATTTCTGATCTGAGGCTGCATGCAAATTTGACTGGTTCAGTAAATCTGTCCCTGCATGTCCTGAGCAGCTTTGTTTATTTGTACATGTTGTGTTTACTATATTAATGCCCTTTTTGTCCATAGGCTTGCTCTTTGTAAAAGCCCATATGTTTAAGATTAGAGGAAAATAAATCACAGATCTCTTATCTCCTCCCAACATGATTCTTCCAACATGCATAGTTACACACATGCTTTTAGAAGAGATGTTCTGGAGCATCACTTCATATGCCATAATGTTAAGTCAAGACACTTTCTAGTAATCTTCCTGTTTTTGTATGTGCTTCTTTACATGCCTTTTACTTTCCTGATATAAATTAGATATGATGTGCATATCCAACATAAAGTGTGTTGAGCGCCACACATTTTTACAATAAAAATAAAACCTTTATGTTCAACAAAAGTATTATGAACATTGCATTTCTTAGAGCACTGAGATGTGCTTAGTGAAATAACTTAAAAGAAATATGCTTTTACATAATCTGGATTTAAGTCACATCAATATCAACTACAAAGAAATGGCTGTGCAGCCTATAAAACATTATCTCCTCTCCTATTCTGACTTGAAATTTCAATTAAAACGGCTATTAAAATAAGCCGTTGAGAGGGAGTTCAATTCAATATTACTTTAACTGACAGGCTGTTATGCTGCATATATCAGCTAATAAAGCTTTTACTTCCATTGGGATAACAGTTCACACAAAATGAAAGCATAATAAATTCAAAGTCCTTTTTTAAGCCTAATCTCAGTTTTCATCTGTTTTGGGAGCAACAAACCCATTATAGAGATCACTGTTGTTGCTTTCTGTATACACACAGACACACACACACATACACGATGACCTTTGCTATGACAGTGTCTGGGACAAGCTCACACTGACAGGGGGAGACAAGCCAAAGGCCGCGGCTAAACACATGGATGCACTCCTACAACTGTTAGTGGGATTCAGCGATCTGCTTTTCGGAGATAAAATGCATTAGGTTGATTGAGTTTTACTGGATTTAAAAAAAAAAAAAAAAAAAAACTGGGACTATATGGCCGCTAAATTCTTTGCACTGTTGACTGTCGGGTGTTCTACGTCCCCATCTGGTATTTTAAATTATTTACTGGTGTTTGTGTGTGTGTTTCTGTGAAGGAGAGACAGGTCTGAATAAGTCTGCATCATCTGTATCTACAAACAGTTCCACACCCACCCCAGGCTTATGTTCACTGATAATGGAGCAATTGTATTGTGTGCTGGAAAAATGACAGCATTAGAATAGTTTGGTTTAAAAAAAAAAAAAAAAAAAAAAAAAACAAAAAAAAAAACACTACTTTGACCAAATACTTGTAAAGTGAAAGTGAAGTTTTTCTGCATAAAGTGTTATGTCTTTGCATAAGACATTTTAGGATGATGTGAGATAGCACCATGTCCTGACAGGAAGTGTGAACAGCAGGCGGGTTGTGTTTTTGACAGTCTGGATGCTGATTTCACTGCATCGAGTTGCAGTCACATTGCATTTGCGTTCTGCACCAAAACTGAGGAAGGCTTTGTGTTTTCTTTAGGTATGCAAGAGAACAGCCTCATCCAGATTCCTGAGCCAAGGAATCCACTTCAGGCTCATTCCTGAAACAAACCATTCATCCATCATTCAATGTCATCCATTTCTTGGTCTAAAAAGTGTTTTAAAAAACTTGGGTCAAACTAAAAAAATTTAAATGTCAAGAAATTAAAAAAAAAAAAAAAAAAAAAAAAAAAACCTGCTTAGCAGAAATCTGTAGTTTCGGCAGATTTGGAACAACTGCATTCTTTACCTTCTGACTAAAAGGTAAAGATTATGTGCCTAACTCACACAACAACACTGGAATTGAAACATGAACACTCAAAATGGAAAATCAGATTAAACCCAAATTGCATTAGTTGTAGAATTTTAAGCATACAGATGCAGTCTTATATAAGTAATGTGTTTGCTTGTGTTGCTTCTACAGATAAGATACTGCAACACAGGCAACCTCACAGTTTAACTGGAAGTATTGTTACAAAAAGGTGTCAGGTTTTGCGGTAAGCAGATTAGATTCTTACCATGTTTGGAGGGTGAAATGTACTAGAAATTATTAAACTTTTCAAGTGTGATTTCAAGTACTACTGGGTGCAAACCCACAGGCTAAATTATATGAATGACTCAGTTACATAATCGGATATCCTCATTAGCAGCTGTGCCGGCGGAAATTCATAAGGTCAGTTAAAAAGCATATTTACTCCCTTTTTTTAAAATCAGCTGAAGGCAAAGCTATACATTAATTTTCAGAGAAGCAACATTAGTCTTTAATATGTACAACTGATTAACAGATGACACATTCTTTTCTTAGAATAGCCAAAAAGCTTTAGTTACAATTTTCTTTCAGTCACATGATCTCAACCAGACTACAACAGCAACTTTAAACCAGAGTATGCTTGTAGCTGTTCATAAACATCTGTGGTATGGAGGATAAACAAATGCCCTTTTGTTCCTTTTGTGACAAAAGCGACAATATTAACAAGTACAATATTCTCAATATAGTTAGAGAACACAAAGTGAGACCCTTATCCTTCCTCACTTTCTCTGCTGGTGGTGATAGCAACATGCTAAGTACACTTCGCTTGTCAATGAGAAAAGCAACAAAAGGACATCTTTTTGGGACGGAATAGAACAAAAATGCAAAAGAAGAAGGTTTCTTGATCAAGAAAATGTGCAGATCAGCTGAATCTAAAAATGGGAAATCAAAGTGCTGGAACAGCCATGCAAAAAGTATATCTGAACACAGAATTTAATAGCTTAAAAAACAAATTTTCATCTCAAACAAAGTAAGACACAGTGTACCTGCAAGACCTGATGGAGGTGAGCATACTTATTAGAGAGAGCAGTAATTCGTTAGTATGAATAAGCAAAGTAGTCCGAAGAGAAAAGCTCTGTGGGTTTCATATAATATCACCACATGTGCTTTCGTTGCAATAAACACATTGTTGTACTAATAATGTCATCGGGTCAAAGCAAAGCAGATTTGCCCCCAGATAGTTTATGCAGCAACCAGGAATAATGTCTTTATCTGTTATCATGTACAGAATGAGCACAACATCTCAGTTTAAAGGCAACTTCATGTCAGTGTCTATGGTATATAAATGCATTATGCACTGAAGGCTTGAATAAGGTTTTGCTTCATAATGACTATACAAGTGTAACCCCAGGCACACTTCTGGTCAGATATCTGACCAACAGTCCTCTGGTTAGAATTTAGTTTTATTTATTAGCGCTGATGTTAGAATATTGGGAAAACAATCTTCTGTCAGTCAAGTTTTATCTGACTGATGCTTTGGTTATACTAAAGTGTTCATTATTCCCTGCATTTTCTGCTGTTTAAAACTCTACTAGAAACAAAACAGCCTGTGTTCGAGGCTACAACCACAACCATGATGAAATACAGGTTCAGATGAACCTTTGTTTCATCTGGTGATGAAAAAAAAAAAAAAAAAAAAATCAAACACGCCTTTGAAATGTTGTCACTGTGAAGCTGAAACAGTTTATGGTGACTAAAAGAAAGCGAAAAGACAAAGGCTAATTAAAATATTGCAGTTTTACCCTAAAATAACCAATCAATTCCTGTGGTTCAGAAATCAGGAAAACTGCTGTGCAACAAAGCCAAAGCGGACAACCAGGTGCTGAGGAAGTTGGCAGGACAACTAGAAGGGCGTAGAGCTCCCCAGATTCTCAATGGCCGGTTATTCCACTTTCATAATCAGGAGATAAAGTGAAAACACCAGTGCCAGAAAGACAGACATGTCTGCTCACTCCATGAAAGGAATGGAAGATGTGAGCTAACCTGGGAAACACTTTTTCCCAGCTGACATCACACAGACAGCACTCTGGCTGGATGTTTATTTTATATCAGGTGTGTTCAAAGCAGGGACGCATTAAAATTATGCAGGACTGCAGCTCTCGAGGTTCAGGGTTCCCCACACTGCTCTAAACCATGGCACAGAAGGAATCATATAGATGGATAGGTGGATTTTCCCTCTTATTTTCATTCTCATAGAAGGAAAAATACATCTTGCACTGCCTGTATACTGTGTGTTGTAATTAAAATGATAACATTTACATAAAAAATAGACATTTATCTTCTTTAAATCTTTTTTTCTCCTTTTCCAGCTTTTTTTGTATTGTATTGTAGTAAATAAAATCCTATTTGGTGGCTACACTGTAAGCTCACATAAACAAGTGCAATCTATGGACTAGTTTAGGGTACTCACTGTGGTGTTTGGGATTAATCAAGAAACAACTGCTAGATTAGCCACTCCAAACTGCAACTGTCTATTCCCTGATTTAACGTATAATCAATGCTGATACTGGAACATCATGGAACAGCGTCCAAACAGAGTACTAAACACTACACATACACACATTAAAATGGTTGTGCATAAAATAATCATCCATGTTTTGTTTTTCTATGGTCATTAACTCATTTATGTTTTTTGCTGCATTGACCTTCATCATCAATGCCAGTTTTTGGCATAGTACAGTGTCCTATGTAATGCAGGCAGTAGGTCAGTTTCACACCAACAATCACAGCAGGCCTCCTGTTCACCACACTGAGATGGGATGAAGAGCCCAACTTAATCTGAGTTCTAAAGGAAAAAGTCTCCACAGAAACGCAGTGTGACAGCAGATGGCCTCCTAGGCTTCAACCATCTGGTGAGATATCCAATCCAATGTCAGCCTGTACCCTTTCATTTACACACAATTATTTAAATGGTAAGACCTGCTTCTGCTCCTCTACACTACACCTTAACAGCCGTCTCCAAACAAGGGATAGACAACACACACACTCTGATCAGGCTTAAAGTCCACTCTCCTGCCAGGGCAGCCAAAAGACCCACTTCCATGTCAGAGCCTAATCAATGAGTGTTAAGCCTTCAGATGTCATTCTCTGGCCAGCCTGGAGATTATCATCTATCCATGTGTTAGGGCTGCTCTCAGCATGGCTTACTTTAAATAGCAATATGCTGATTGTATTGCTGGCTGTGTGACTGCTTATTCCTGTAGAAGGGGCTTCGGGCCATCTGAGCTTCATTTTGGAATAGGTCCAGATAGGCTACATGTGTTTAAGCTCCAATACTGTACTTAAAAAATACATTTACCTTCAGTTTTTTTTTCTTTCGTAGTAGTAAAATAAAAATGTTCTCACCATTTTTAGATTTCAGCAACCTTAGATAACATACATTTGATTTACTGAGTGCCGCATGAATTCCAGGTTTTAATTTGTACGAGAACATCTAATATGTTTTCAATAATTCATTCATAAATTACACAATCAATAAGATTAGTATAGAGTAAAAGGTCAAAAGACTCATGATAGATCATACAATGAAAACTAAGATGAAAAATTTACACTATGGATTTTACAAATGAGTGCATTATGCCTAGTTAATCTACAACTCCCAAAATGTTTAAAGACAGGAGTATTGGGCACTTAAAGAAACATTTCTTACATAAACTTATTTAGGAAATAAAATTTACTGTGGCTATTAACTATTAATTGTAAACCCAACTAAAAGAGTGGATTATTTCCTCCTTAAAATGTTTTCAGTCATCAAGTGAAACTACTAGTTGTAACTAACTGAAACAAAAGAATTAGACAAAGAAGAACTTGTTTTTGTGTTTCCACCAATAGGTGTGACCTCCTGTTTTGGCCTGGTTGCCATGCTGGTCCACTGGGCCGGTTTCATGACATAAGATACACACCTTCCAAACCTGTTGGATGACTACGCCAAACTCCTGACAGGAAGTCAGGGCTGTCAAACTGATATAATTATTGTGTATTTGTATCAAAACAAATAAAAATAGACAGTGAGGGGTACTTTTTAAACTTAAATACTGAGCATTAAGGAAACGTATTTAGTGTCATGCTTTTAAGTTCCATTAAGTTGCAAATGAAGACTTTACTAAAATTTACATAAACTGGTTTAAGTGTTAACTTGCTAGAACTTAGTAGCAATTAATCCATTGTCATTTTTTTAAAAAAACTTATACATTGGAGTTGCTAGCCCAAATAAACTCAACCATGTATCCAATATATGAAGAGAGCTGGTGATTGCATAACTGTGGCATTGAGCCACAGGGTCAACACTAAAACCACAGTAGACTGTAGACACATAGAATAATGCACTGTAAACTACTGCTTAAATCAACAAACCATTATCTGCATCCCAGTGGAGAAAACACACACATTCCCACAAGTGCAATCTCTTCCTAATAGTGGGAAGTGCTGACTGACACCTGCATCATCAACCTCAAAGCCATATTTGCACAGATAAGAAAAATTCCTACATTCCGACACAAGTCTAATCTACGCATCCGAATATCTCCTTACAAAATGAGAAATAACCTTAAATTAAAAATAAATACTGCATAGAGCACTTTTTCACACATCAGCTCGGAATATCTCACAGAAATCCCAGTCCAAGAGTCACCCCATAAAATCCCCACATTGCTAATAATCTGCCTCACACATCAGCGATTGAGAGCCGCGATAATTAAAGTTAAATATATTCAGAGGCTGAAGACGTATGGCGGGTTTCTGCTGCAATTTAACTATATTAATAAATAATTTAAAAAAGAAAATCAGTAAGTGCAGGTGTTAGGATAAGCGCTCTCTGGATTACTCACCCCATCGCTGCGGATAAGTCCTTTATATCTGTAGGTTATACTGACTGTTGAAAATATTTCTCTTTAAAGCGCAGTTAAAAGTCCGCAGATGATTAGCGGTCCAATGAGTTCATGCTCCGTGAGCCAGCTTCGAACAAGAACTCTGCTGAGAGACAAGTGAAATATGAGAGCACTTCGTAAACTCGATTCACCGGGTTGTCAAGCTCCCTCTCACAGAGAAGCGCGTTGAATTCAGGAAGTTTTTCCTTTTTCTTCGTTTGTTTTTCCTCTTCGCGACAATAAATCCCACTTCCAAATGGCTTCTCCCTCTGTGTCCCCCAACAATCGATTCAAATTATTTATGCTGATATTTGCATTTCCCTGCTTACTCTCTACGCGGAGTTTCTCCCCAACGGGATTGTGTTTCATGTGGAAGGCAGCAGCAGCAGCAGCGACACGGAGCGGCTTCCACCTGCTTTTTCTAGAGCCACCCACTCCTTTTTTAAACCTGCGGTATCTGCGGTGCTGTCTGCGGTTTCGGTAGGAGAGTTAGTTCGGGCTCTGGTATAAAACCACAAAATGTGTCGAACAAATACAAATAAGCAGACCACATATATACAGATTATTAAAAATAACGTGTTGTTTAAATAAATATTCACTTACATTTCGCCAAATGGTTGCTCTGGCATCCAGCAGCGCGCACTTTCTCCCAAATTAAGCGGAATTCATGTTATATATGATTAACTGTTCTACTTATAACCCTATTCGGCTTTTTTTATTTTTAAAAAAATCTTTGTTCAAAGTCAGCTGTTATATTTTCAGAAGTTTTGGCTTGATTTTACTCGGTGGTCTTTTTAACTATCCAGTCACAGCAGCAATCACAAACAGGTGCGTGCGCTAACGGAACCATGATTATGTTCGTGTTCCAGAGGAAGCAATTTATTGACGTTCCCATACTGGAAAGTCGCACTAATCGCTTGCCAGTGTTGTTAAAGCTAATACGACTTAAACGCAAAAGGGTATGTGTGTTTTTTATTCTATTTTTATAGCATGAAATGAGTTTTCTGACTGTGTGTGTTGTATGAATGAGTAACGCTTTGCATGTTTCACATAGCGGTCCGCATGAGGAGTATTTCTTAAACAACACAAGACTATAGCGGTGTTAGCTTCACTCATTAGCTTCACTTCACTGGGAATTATTATGCCGTTCACAGAATGACTGAGGCCTCCGAAAATACCCAGAACTACGAGGAGTTGTTTGCAAACAGATTTACATCTGAGGATCATGAATACCAGCAGTATGTAAACCGTCCTACGGACATTCCACCTATTGTGGAAGGCTGGAGGGGCCGTGGAGGGGGGAACCAGAGAGGCAGGGATAACAGGTAAGACTTGCAACACTTTAAGATGTTACATTTACTTTACTGTCTTTACCTGATTCCGCTATGACATTGAAATTCGAGGTCATTCAAATCAAGCAAGATTTGCTCTATTTGGAAAAAATTGTGATTCTGGTCTGTACTTTATTTGTTGAACCTGAGTGTGAATTCATTTTTTTTTTACTATTTATTTTTTATTTATTTATTTATTTATGTATTTTTTTGTCTGTTTAATGCATAAATCAGTGCCTTTGGTTCAAGTTTAACTTCTCTACATCAAGGTACCAGGATCGCCGAGGACCTGGAGATCGTGGGTGGGGAGGAGGCAGAGATTATGGAGGAGACCGAGGTTGGCGAGGGGGCCATCGCCAGCAGCAGCAGCAGCACTGGCATAACAGAGACCGAGACCGCCACACTGGGCATGGAAGTGGATATCAGTCAGGGCCTCCAAGCTCCAACCAGGGCTACAACTCCCATCATCACAGACCTCATTATGACCGCTACTGACTCCTGCAGTTGCTATCACCTTGATCCTGTCAGTATTTGTAGTCTTCACTGTCGTACTACTTGCATTGCAATACTATGTAAAGATTATAAATTTTTTTGTATGCTTTGAATATGACCAACTTTCACTGTGATGGAAGCCAATCAAATTGTGTTCAGTGCTATAAATTATTGGTCTGCTTCATTAAATGTACATGTGGTTCATGAAATTGACCCATTGTGCTCTGTCATGTTGGCACTGGACCTTCAGTTTTTAGTTTTGGAACTGAAAAGTGTTGTCTTTTTTATGCTTATTGGTTTTCCTTATCTTTTAATGTCACTCTGACAGACAAGATGTCCTATGTTCAGATCATTTTTCCTTTGGCAGACTTTGTATTTGCTTTGGTATTACATAAGGATCCATTATACAGAACAAAAAAATCACAACTTTTAGAAGTGTTTTTGTAATGTCTTTTCATTTTTCTGCATCAAAGCACAGACAAATGTATGATAATAAACATGTATTTTCTTAATCAAGAGACCTTGTGAGGTTATAGTGTTTATTGTAACATATTTAGAGATTTTCAGCTCCAAGATTAGTCAGTGATTTTGAAATGGTGTTTTGGGATAATTACAAATCTGGTTAATGTTTACTTTTTTCCTGTTACGCATTTGTCAGTGAGATTAATACTGTTGTCTTTGTTTGGGGATACACATTTTGCAAATGTGAGTATATTAGTATTTGTATGAAATCCAAGTTTTCTAACTAAAATGTTTAAGTGGAAAGAAATATATTTGTGTATCTCAAGACTTGTTTTTATTCATGCGCTTGTTTAAAGGTTCACATCTTGGTGGTAGGGGTTTGAAGTTGGTCGCTTGTTATTTTATTGTGCACACTGCAAATTTTTTTCTTTTAATTTCCTTTTGTTTAATAGGTGAAAATATTCACTCTCTTAAGCATTTTAGTGAGGCGAGCCTCTAAATCAAAGTCAGGCCCATCACTTCTCCACCCAGCAATATGATCAATTTTGATTCTGTTTCTGTATTTAAGAGACTTCCGCATATGACATATCAACAACAATTTCTGAAATGCAAATGCAGTCAATATGCCATAATGAGCAATGGAAGCATTTTTTTTTTATAACTGAAGATATGAAAAACCATATGACAAAAGATTCTGCTACTAAGATGTGTCAGAAAGGCTGAAGCATTCAGAAATGGAAACTGGGTGAGATCATCAGCTAATCAAAACTTTCTTCTTTCATTTAAACAGGACAGTGCTAAATTCTGTTATGTGCATGTTACTCAGTGTCCCAGCTTTTGCGTTACCTGGTTTACACCCTGTTCTAGCAAAATAACATCACTGCAGGCATTTTACGGAAAGCCTTTAAATATTCTTAGTCTAATGATCTAGGATAAGTCCCTCAGTCAAATTTTCTTAAATCATGTCACATATATATAATGAAGAATATTTTTGCCCAAAGGTATTGATAGAAGTATACAGTTCACTCACCTGTTGTAACAAACATTTATTACTAAGACAGGGACAACATTTGGAAATATTGTCAGTTTAGATTTCATATTAAATGCAGCCTACTCATCACACCAAAGTGCACCAGACAACTCTGGCATCTCTAAAGTATAATAGTTGAACACCTTCTCCAAATATTTGGAATTAGTAGACTTGAGTACTGTGCAAACGTCTAAAACTCAGCGGGAAGTTTCAATGCTTTGTCAAACATTGCACCTGCCTGCTTGTTCAATGATTTATTATGTTTTTATAAGGTTATACATTTATAAAAATGTGCTATTTTTTGTCCTCTTTTTTTTAACATATTCTCCGAACAAGTAAAGACCATCAGTGTTAATTTTTATTTTCATCCAGTGAATGAAAGAAGCTTCAGAAGCAGTTAGTGTTGATAGAGGATATCTGACTCTTGACCTCAGATATTTCAACACCTTAGAGTCACTATGTTTTAACGGATTATAGTAATAATGGTTGACTTAGAATCGCTGCAGAGAGAATAAAAGAAGACAGACTAGCAGTTCTTCAGTTGGCCTTATGCTATTTTATGGTTTTCATGTGTTTACTCAACAGAAGTGGAGAAAATGTTTGAACTTCCACATGTATTATTTGCAAATCCTACAGCAACAAGCGACACTGAAGCTCTTTGTCATGACTTTTTATAGGTTACAAACAGTTTATATCTAATCCATACTGTATGTATATATATATGTATGTATATATGTAGCATTTTTAAAGTAAGTTACAAGAAAAACAGCCAAACTATCTGATAAACACAACTAAATTTATGCAAACAAGCAATGTAACAATAATCAAAAGCAAGGACAAAAAAATATACAGTATTTTTTTTAAAGAAAACTCAGGAAAAGTCATTAAAATCATGAAAAATTCCACAATAAACATACATTTTAGAGAGATATAAAGAGATCACTGATTCTGTTGACCTAATCTCTTCTGGCAGATCATTCCACAACTTTGGCGTTCTCACAGCAAAAGCTCTGTCACCTCTGGTTTTCTCCCACATTTCAAGCACAGATAAGAGTCCTCTGCTACAGAAACACAGAGTATCTGCAGGATTGTATGAAGCTGAGGTCAGATATGTAGCAGGGCGAAAGGCCATTAATAGCCTTGAAACCAGTCTGAAAACACTTAAAAGGGGCCAAAAACACACGCAGCCCAGAGAGGGGAAGCTAAAACAAGAGTAACAAGATCATATTTCCTGATCCTTGTTCCAAATCTGGCAGCTCAGGTATGCCGAAGCCGGAGTTAATTAATAGATTTATTATTTAAACACCTAAAAGCATTATTGCATAAAGGTGTGAGGAATTTAAGACATATAGCATGAGAGACACAATATTACTTGACAAACAATTAAGTAATTCTTATTTAATCTTTTACTTTTTTTAAAAGAAGTTATATACAAATTCAACACTCTCATGTTAATACAATAACTGCTGATCAACTATTTCGCAATACAATTGTTTTTCACAGCAACTATTAAAAAAATGACGGACTTTTATCAGTCCTTTCATATCAATTTGGTGTTTTACAAAGTAAAGCAGAAGGCCCTTATAAGGACACTGTATTTATAGGAAAAGCATTCAGAAGGACTACTTATTCACATTGTGAAAAGCAGCTAAAATATTTGTCTGCAGTGTTTATACATTATTGAGACATGCATCATTGGCTGTGGTATACGTAGCTCATTGTCTAAAGATGTCAAGACTCGAGTTTCACAGTCCATTTACAGCAGATCTCAGCTGACAAAAAGTAACCCTGGGTAGACTTCCTCTCCACTGCACAACACAAGCAGAAAACCTTTCTTAACTGGATGCAACTGGACTTGGAGGCTGTGCTTTGACTTATATTTGTTACCTTGGTGAATACAGGGTTAAAACTTTATTTGGACTACAGCAGTGCTATCAGCTGTAATGATAAGGGAGAGAGGAAGGTTTGAATGAAAGTGTGAGAGGTGGGGTGTGAAACTGCCACACAATGGAGAACGCTGCCATCACCACTGTAATCAGTTTATATGAAAGAATCTGCGTCCAAGAGTCCCGATCTTCACATGGCAGGGGAGCAAAGAGAAGAGGAAAACAAGGATTTATCTGGAAAGAAGTCTTCAGTTCTAACACTTGTTTTTTGCTAGGATGGGAGAAAATAGAACTTTTAAAAAATATGATTTCATGATGTATAGTTTATCGTGTTTTTGAGTGTTGAGAAAGAAGTTCTTGCTTTCAAAGAATCAGCTAAAGTCATCCTTGCAAAACAGCCCTTAAGATGGAGTCTTCGAACCTCCGTCAATTCCCGATATTTCCTCTTTTACCTTGATGTTTCCATTTAGTGTTTTGGGATAAATTACTTTGAAAAATTGCTATATAAAGTAGCACAAAACATCCATGCCCACCAGAGAATAGTCAATTCTATGGTGATTCCCTTCTCCTGCTGCACCATGAGTTTGACATTTAACATTTCACTTAACACACCATTGTGTCCTGACAAAACAGCCAGTTAAGCTTCGAACATTTGTAAATAATGGTGAATGGATGGATTGGCACACCTTAGTCCAAAGAAATTAAATCAAGTCGAAGTAAAGTTCACACAGCTATCAAGACACATCATAATGTATTAAATCTGGTCCTTTAGGAAACATGAATCTTTCACTATCTCATCATCATTCTTTGCACTCACAAATTGTGCATCAGGCATCTGATTTATTTATCTGTTTTTTATTGCAGAACTGAGAAAAACATTTACAATTGTTTTGGTTAATCCATTCAGCAACTTGCTAGAAAGGAGCACATAAACCTTTTGAGTGTCGCCTTTAATCAAATCCATCTCCTGCTACATTTGAATTAATTAACTACTGATGCATGGTGAAGCTTGGAGAGAGTCAGAGAAGAAAAAATCAGTGAGAGAGCCACAGAGATGGACCAATGAGAGCAATCCTCAGTCTGGTCTGTCGGGTTGTCAGGGTTCATGTGGCCTGTTTGTGACAATGCAATGTGACAGCAATGGAGACAGTGTCCTGGGGGCCACGTCCTTGGTAATGTACTCATCCGCTGCAATCATCCCTCTGCGCTCTCCTCAGCTTACTGCACACAAACATGCATGTGTGTGTACAACACAGTCCAGCTTCCCCACCATCACTCAGAAACACACTGGCGCTGCATCCCCCAGCCCCTGCAGCACTATGTGACCTACATCTGGTGTTGGAGAGTGTAGGGGCTAAGGTTGGCCCAGGCTAGCCATCCCCCAGCAGACAGTACAGAGTATTTTTGTAGCACGTGACAAGTGTGAATGTCGGAGTAATCTTGCTCTGCACTTTTTGTTGAAATACATACGCCCAGCTTTGTTAAGTGCATATAAATCTGTACATAAATGTATTTTGACACATGAATACTCATGTGTAGATACTAACCAAGAGTACATGTATGCTTTATAATGAATTAAAAAGACCCCCTAAAATTGCTGCAGATAAGGTTCGCCAGCATCTTGTCCTCTGCTCATTCATCTGCACACTCTATAAGTTAATCATGCAGCTGCTCAGGTCATCCATGTAAAGACAGTGAGAAAAGCGTATTAGTCTGATTATGTCTGGTGACATCTCCAGCTCACTAGAATCTTTAAAAAGACCTTAAAATACTTTTTAGATGGACAACTTCCAAATTCCTTACTTCAAATTCCTCCCACCTAATTATATCCCTGAACACAGAGTGTCTGGGATATTATGGTTTCATCACAACCGCCACCGCCGTGTTTGCTGCCGTGTCCGTCATGAGAGGAATAACTTGAACAACTTTTACAATTGGATTTTGATACTCACCTCTTAGGTCTCCAAGTGGACAACCTGGCTCAAATTTCACCATTTTATGAGATTTATGGTTTACTGAGATTTATGGTTTCCTCACTAGGTGGCGCTTTGTGCACGAAAAATCAGATTTTTGCCTATATCTCTGGAATTATTCAGAAGTAGATTTTGATACGCAGTATACCTGTTTAGGCCTCCACGGGGAAGGCCTGTATTGAATTTCACGATTATTGGATTTATGATTTTCCCACCAGGTGGCGCTTATTCACAAAAATCTGATTTTTGCCTATATTTCTGGAACTATTTCTTTAATTGACCTCAAATCAAGTGCAAATAAAAGGTCATGACCTCAGGATGCATCCTGTCCTGACGGCATACTGGGCTGGTCCAAAGTTTCCACACCAGGTGGAGCTTTGTGACTGAACATGTGCAGCTTTATATTATTGTATTGTTCTATTCGAGGATTGAGGAATTGGAGGACTGGGGATGTTAGGAGATATACCCTTAGCCGTCACTTCAGACGGCATAGGACTTGTTTATCTATATTTTTGTAAATGACTACATTTAACTACACTTAAATATCTAATTTCTTTGTATTTTGAATAGATAAGTGACTGAAAAAAGACATTTATCTTGGTTGCCTTTTTAAATTAAACTAATGGTGGAAAAATAACAATACAACAAAACACAAACTTGGTTCATCACTATTTTTCTCATGACTCTTTAACTTGCCCTCTCAAAAATAATTGGACCGATTCCTCTGACAGGTCAAATATGATATCATGCAATAGAGTATCTCATTACTTGATTAAAGCAGACCAAACTTGGCCCAACACATGAGTGGTGATGATGCAGAAAAATAAGTAAAGAAAAGTCCATTTGGCTCTATAAAGCATTATTCAAGTAGAAAAAGTTTAGTTAAATCATCGTTTTTAAAACTAACTGTGCCATTAAATGTCAACCGGAGACTTCTAAAAGTCAACTTAACATATGTACATATCTGATTTTCTTGATGGTTTTGCAGGAGTTTCACAATCCAGGATGCAATTTAAGCTGAGATTAATCTTTTTCCACTTTGATTGCTGAAGCAACTATGCACTCCCAAGCAACACAATGGCATTGTTTCATTTCCCTCTGTCATCTCTGTAATCTCATATATCTTAATCTTTTCAGTTTTGGTCCATGGCTAATCTTTACCTCACCTGTGTGCTAGCATAATGTGAGTCAAAAATAAACCGAACATTACAGTTTTCAAAGTTCTGATCAATGACTGAGGTTGTGAATGGCATGCATTTAGGGGGCACCTGATGAACTATTTTAATACGAGCCCCTGATATGTGCAATAAGGTGTTGCTATGCCTTTTTTGGAAGATGAGATAGAGCTTTGTGCATGAAATGATGATTATATTGTCTATTAGCCCTGCAATAGTCTGGCAACATGTCCAGGGTGTACCCTGCCTCTCTCCTTCTAATGGCTGGGATACGCTCCAGCTTCCTAGCGATCCTGACTTGGACTAAGCAGTACAGAAAATGAATGGATGGATGTTTTCTATGAAACTATTATCTATTATGTGTTTTTTATGGTTGTTAAGTCTGACAACTAAATTTGAATTAACCTTATGAAAATTTGATCAGAACTGGAGTTGAGGTGAATGTGCTCTGCATGTGGCTCTGGGGTCGTTTATGTTTAAGTCATGCAGGGTTTAAGTCATGCAGTTAATTGTGTAAGTAGTTTCAAACAAACTTGTATAAAATTGTATTTAACACTCAAATACTCAAAGCTGAAGCTTATATGGAAAAAATTAAAAGATGGCCAAAGTTAATGGTGGTGTTGCAATCACTTGCTCAAGTAGCTGCCTCAGACATTGCTGTCATCCCAAGTTTAGCTCCAGCCCAGAGCTCTCTGTGCTGTGTGTCACCCCATGTCTCTGACCTACTTCCCTGTCCAGATGTTGCTCAATAAAAGTCACCATAGCACATAAAATATTAAAAAGAAAACTTTAACTGTTTACTGAAAAAAAATATTTCCCAATGTATGAAAAAGTATTTCCCATGTAAATATCTGTATATACAAATATATCTGTACTGAGCCAAAAAGAGTTTGAAGTTTTTCTTGTCTTGATAACATCCAGTTGTTGTCCATGTCTTCCCCAGGGAAACTGTTGGCATTTTCTAAAAAATAAAAAAATAAAAATTAAAGCACCATATGGTCAAGGTCTCCCAAAAGTCACAGCACACAATTCCTGATGGAGATGCAAATTTTCACTGTTTTTTATGTACTCTCAAAGAAGCAGGTTGAGTTATACACATGTTTTAAAATATTTATAAGCCACATTTTATATGTCCAGCACATTTCCTCTTGTGCTCTGCTTCATCAAGTAACATGGAATTAGTTCTCAGCTAATGTAAAAAATTATGTAAAATAGTAGTGATATATGCTATCCATAAGATTAAAGAAACTTAACATCTGAATTCATTTTCTTCAACAGTTACTATAGCATCTTGAATGTGTCATTTCTAAATAATGAGAAAACAATTCCTCCTCTGGTGTGGATGTCAGGCTTTTGTAACTTTACAGCCCTTTGAAAGCTATGTAACAGAGAGCACAAATGAACTGTCCTCAGGTGTGGGGATACACCCTTCATAAGCAATGTGTTGTGTTAAATTCTATGAGTGATCTCAGTAACAAAGAACTTTCTGTATTACATTAGAGCCATCTTCCAAAGCATTCCAGGGTTAACAGTCATAGCAGCTTAATTGGTCAGTATCTGTTGTCTGATAGGTCTTTTAATTCAAGGGGTGGGATGGGGGGGTGGGGGTAAAATCATTCAACAATGTATAAAAAAAATGCATTTGGTCATGATATCATAAGCCAATAATATTTTGCCAGCTGTTTTGATGCAGTCGAAAATAATTAACTATTGTGTCAGAAGTGTAAAAAGTCTTTAAAAAAAATAAAATAAATAAACATCACATTTTTTAATCCAGAGATTTATTCAAAGTAAATAAAGAAAATTCCTCCATCCATCCATTTTCTACCACTTATTCCCAAACAGGGTCGTGGGGGGGTTTAGGGTTAGAGGCTTAAAGGTAAATGACATATTATTGACATACATCACTTAAAGGATCTAATAAAGCCCTAACTTGTTAACATGTTTGTGTAAGAACATTTTGAAAGATATTAAAGCTGAAAAAGCTTGCAGAAAATACCTGTAGATCTTTAACTCCTCTCTTGACTCTTGATCATACACTGTATATAAGAGCTCTTGACCTTTCCAGGAATGATTGAGCAGTAAAGGTGCCCCAAGAGCAAGTTGCATAATCGTATGAGTTCAGATAGGAGTCTAACATCTGCAAATTTAAAGGTCTCTCTTACCTAATCTTGCTGATGTTAATTTCTGAGTTTATCATCAGGAGAATACTGAACATAAACATGATGAACGTGTTAGGGTTGCAAACAGAAATGCATTGCTCTCCAAATTGAACAATTAACTCCTTGCTTAAAAGTTCCAAAAATAAGCCAGAAGGCCTTGTTACTTGGAAAAATGTTTAATGGAATCGAATCCGAACTACTCGACTGAGTTGTTTTACATTTGATGAAAAGAAAGTACTGCAATAAAGAAAAAATAAAACTTCACCCATTTATCAAACATGGTGTTTGTTTCATGGTATGGATCTGTTGTGTTTTACATTGCCAGGAAAGGCATCATTATCAAAATGTCAATGAATCTGAATCTGAACATGTAGTACAGGGGTGCCCAAGTCCAGTCCTGAGATCTACTATCCTTTTAGGTGTCACACTTCAACACACCTGAATGAAATGAGTGGGTCATTGCCAGGCCTAGCTGAAGAACATGCAGATGAGGGTCTTCATTCATTTGATTCAGGTCGGTTGAAAAAGGGTTACACCTAAAAGGATAGTAGATCGACCAGACTTTGGCACTCCTGATGAATCAGTGTAAAGAGGTCTATCATGAGGCAAGATCGTCTTCTACCACAAAATGACTGAACAAGAATTAATTTAGGCCTAATGTTTGAATAAGCCAGATCAAAGTAAGCCGAAAGACATATAATAGAAAGACTTCAGGTTGGTTACTAATAGCTACTGATGAATTTAACTGTGTTTATCAACAGAAAATGAGATGCACCAGATAAATCTTCATACACCTTTGTCACACACAGATACGAAAAACTTACTTTCCCTTAACATATAGAAAATATCTGTATGGACCAGGGCTGTAAAGCTCTGGTCCTGGAGGGTTACAATCCTGCAGGTTGTCCGTGCATCCCTGCTCAGACACACCTGACTCAAATTAACAAGTCAATATACAGAACATCATAGGCTGTTGGGTCCATTTAATTTGAGTCAGGTGTGTTGCAGGCATACACTGAAAACCTGCAGGACAGCAGCTCTGGAGGACCGACTTTGGACTCCCTGGTATAAACTGAAAAAGAAAAGCACACAGATCTTCTTCTTACATGTTTGAACTCACCAAAAGAAGATCACAAATTAGTAATCTGTATTAGGTTAATATGAACAAAGCTCATTACGACTGAGGGTGTTATTGACGCTCACTACACATTCCTATATATCTAGTAATTAATTAGCTATATCCTACATCATCAGGATCCAGGTTGCATAATTCTCCACCAGCTGGACAAGTACGAACACACATGCATACAAATAAACACCCTTACTCATCCCTGCAGGTTAGTGTTGCTGTGAAATGGTCTGTACACTCAGACATAATTGGATCTCACACCAGAACATTCTGTACAAATAAAAGCTACAGGGGATGTGCCATACTGTACATGACATTTAAATGAATGTAAGTGCTACAAAATCATGCTGCACACTGAAACTGAATTCTAAAATGACAGTCTAGGACAAATTCATAAAAGCAGAATGCGAAAACCATCAAGATGTACAAAGAACAGTGGTCTGCCTGTGTGGCGCGTACATGTTCTCTTCATGTATATCTAGGTCTTTCAGGTACTCCAGCTTCCTCCCTCTGTCTAATAACATGCATGTTATGATAAGTGATCGTTCTAAATGAATGTTAAGAATGCGTGAAAGCGTGAATGGTTGTTAGTCTCTTTGTGTCTGCCATGTGACAGATTGTCCAGGTGTACATTTGCTCTCTCTCATGGCAATCACTGGGATAGGCTTTAGTTTCCCTGAAACCCTGAAGTAGAATAAGCTTAAATGAAGCAGAAAAGTGGGAAATAAATGTATGAGTGGTACATGTAAAAACACACAAAAAAGCGTGATTAAATCAAGCAAGTCAGAGTACACATGCAATCTTTTTGAAATATTGTAAATGAATATACACATAGAGAGAGAGAGAGAGAGAGAGAGAGAGAGAGAGAGAGAGAGAGAGAGAGAGAGAGAGAGAGAGAGAAAGAGAGAGA
>JBAMHX010000001.1:9471303-9491738 GCA_037177515.1 Pseudomugil tenellus
ATATAAAACCATGACTTCAGAACTAAATCGCTTCCCTGTGAAATAGACACATAGCGAGCTGTAGCATAAAGTTTCATTAGCTCACATTGGCTAACGTCGATTAATAGCCACATTTTAACATCAACACCACGTTACGTGACATTTGCGCCCCCTCCTGCGACGCTTATCCAGCTACAGCAGCAACGTAATGCTAAACAAAACGCTTTACCTTCGGCTGTGTTTTTGAATTTGTCACTTCACCGACTGAAACTTAAAAAAGCATTAAGGGTGTATCCATAACCAAACACAGATGGCTCTGAATATCACTGGGTTAGCGTCTTTTCCTGCTTGATGCTAAAATGACTAGCGGATGCTGTCGACACAAGAGTTTTGAGAGCTGCACTGTGATTGGTCGTTTAAGCACCAGCTGTGGAATTTGATTGGCTTTAATATTCCGTTATTCTTTACGTTCTGACGTGATTACCAGACTGCCAGACCAGACAGTACTCCTTCGTGTGGTTGAAAGTTGCAGTTTTGTTGTTGATCTCACTTCGCTTTTTTAAAACAGGAACAATAACAATGCTTGAACAAGAACTTCTGTGAGAAAAGACAGCAAAACAGTGCAAAACAGCGCCAAATTGTTTTATATATTTGCAAGCAAACACAATAACAACATTCCAATCAGTGAGACAGAGGTTATTTGGTGGTGAATCTTCAATGTAAAATAATTTAGAGTGACTCTGGATGTAATCCGACGAAAAATCTCACTATTTTACACTGCATAAAAAAACTTGTGTTCTTATTTTTGCCTAGTTTAGCAAATGGATGGGAAATTGCATGTTGAAATGCTAGGACTAGTCTCTTTTCAGTTTAGAATTTCAGAAAGAAATATAAACTTCATTTGTAATTTCTTGATTTCTTTAAAATGTCCTTGAAGTAAATAGTGCATTAAAACATCCACACTAACCACATTTTTTGTATTACATATACATATATATGTATCCAACCCCAAAAGTTGCATTACTTGAGCAGTTGTACATTTTAATAAAAAGGTCTTCATCGAGGACCAAAACTGGTATAGTCACATTGAAATGGTTAACTTGATTCACTGCCCAGGAATACATACAGTTGGAAATAGAGCACTTTCAGCTGCTCATATGTAATAGCATCTGTTCCTTTGGGAACTCATTTGATGCAGTCTAAATGTAGCTCGATTAATTCATACTGCTGTATTTCTGTAACCAAATGTCTGTCTGTTTGTTTCTGCTCCTTAAATTGACTTATAAGCATATATGTATATATTCTCTGCTGATATTTAGGTTCTTGTACTCTTCCTTTTTTTTTATATCTGTATGGTTTGAACCATAAACTGTAGTTTGAACTTGACGACTTGAGAAATAGTGGTGTTTGGCGCCCCCTATCGTCCACACTGCGAAACACCTAGAACAAAATGTATTTTTGAGAGATTAGATGTACAGTCGCTCACATACGTCCTCTACTGTCGACTGACTTGTGGCAACTTGCGTGCCGTCATCTACAAGTCTTCTCCCTTCTTCTCAAGCACTTTTATTGGGACGTGGACGTAAATACAGCCCGTGGACATGCGGTTAAATACAGCCTAAAACAACTGGATGCTGCTACTCGGCTAGCGAGCTTTAGCAGCCTCTGCGGAGGTCAAGTGGATTCAGCAGAACCATTAGGATGTGGGTAAGTTACCTTTATCACTCATCTAAACGGAGAGGGGAATATTCAAAGTATATGCTCAGTACACTTGTTGACAGATAACCTGTTTGTGTGCAGTGATCAGTGAGGATGAGGAGCCGCAGTAACTCTGGAGTGAGGCTGGACGGCTATGCCAGGCTGGTCCAAGAGACGATCCTGTGTCATCAGGTGAGTCCGGATTAGGCAGAGTGCAGGACACGAGTCAGTGCAGGGATGTGGGATATTTTCCCGGTCGTGCCAAAACTAATTACTTAGCAGAAGAAGATCAGGGCCCTGATTTAAAAAGATTGTTACCCACATTTTACCCTTATCAAATAAACTGTAAGTTTAGGGCAGTAGGCTAAATGCAAATAAAATACATAAAAATATGATTAAAATTGTGATAAAATGAATAGTGAATAAAATAGTGCTGAGAGCATTACTTTCCCTGTAATGCCATCAACATACTATAATATTTACTTTAATCATAATTGTTGCTTTAACATGATATGTTATAACCTAACTATTTGCACTTTGTATCTGTTGTATCTGACTCATTTAAACCACTTTACACTCTTACTGGTATTTTTATGTATTCTCTTAATTAAATTTTGTATGAACAAACATAAAAAAGAAAGCATGTACTAATAAAAACAGTTGCGGTGTGTTAAGGTAAGCTTTTGTAAGGTTTGGTAGTATTAACTATGTAACTGGATAAGGAACTAAACTAAACTACACCCATGGCTTTTCTACACCATTGCAGGTAAGAAAAAAATAATTTGACTTAAAAACGACAGAAATGTATCCTTTAAGACTCCCATTGGCCTTTTTTTTTTTTTTTTTTTTATTAAAAGAGAGATTTAGTTTAAAATGAGTAAATACAAAACTTTAAAGTTTATAAAGTTGGGTAATAGATGAGTTATGTTCTTGAAAATGTATTTAAGCCTGACATGACAAGAACATAAAACTGTAAAAAAAATATTTTTTCTTCTGAAGTACAGTTAGTTTGTAACTGCATTTAAAAACTTTTACCCTAACCTACTCTCAAACTGTTTTGTTGTTGTTTGTTTTTCTCTCCCATATTTTTGCCTAGTTATGGAGATGTTTTTTTAGCCCACATGGGTAAAGGTTCAACTTACGCAGCGGAAGAGAAATAAACAAAGTATGAGCAAAGTTCAGCCTCTGGAATAAGCTGAGGTCTGGGAAGCAATGCCCCTTTATCGCTCAGCTCTTAAGTTTGCATTGCTACGCAGTCAGTGACTTTCTCAGTGGAAAATGTCACATGGAGGATCCACAGCTGATAGAAAACACTGTCACAGCTATCCATACACGCCGCACACTTAGATGTCCGCATGCAGCTTTATATATTTAAAGAAGAAGAAAACACACAGTCACATAGTTGCCCTCAAAAAACAGAAAACATTTATTATTTCAGACTAATCAAAGTTGAAATAACATATTTTATTGTGGTTTTTTCACTTTCAATAGTGTGAATAGTAATAAAACATAATAAATTTTACATAATTATGTACATAAGTTGTACATAATTTAACATAATTGTGAGACAAATCGATCAATTAGAAACGTAACTGCAAATTATGCACTGGTCAGTAAAAGTTTTAGCAGTTTTCTGAGTTAAATTAATATTCTGGGGTAGCAGTACCAAGGTGGTTATGGACGTGTGTCTGTAAACCCAGGGTGCAAGTAATATATTTTAGGACTGTTAGATATTTTGCAATAGTTTTACAGACAAATCAATAACTGAGGATGCTTTTCTTGACTAAAAGCAGTTAAGATAAGTCAGAGTAAGGGTCAAAGACTGAAGGCTTCAAACATCACATGTAATTCCCCCCTTAAAATTTATTACAACTGAGAGCAAACTTAGTTAAAAAATAATTCAAAGAAATTTTAATCAATGCAGGACCGACTCCTGCTGCATAAAAAGCATTAAAAGAAATTTAAATGAGTAAATCTATTATTTTTATTAAGCTTGTCTTTAAGCACAGAAAAGCCTTTTCGGAACGGGGCTCCTCTTGAGTCTTAAATGTTATTCTGTCATTTTATTTGATAATTTCTTCAAAATTGTTTCCTGCAAATTTAACTAATAACCACTAAACTGGGATGTGGTAGCAACAGAAGGAAGGAGGTGTATAACAAGCAACCAGAAACAACCTAAGCAGAAAAACCAGACTAGCAATTGCTGCACCTGCAAAAAAAGTCAGCAAGCATGTATATGTATGCATGTGTGCATGTGTGGGTGTGTGTAGCTGTGTGTACAAAATATTAGGGGTGAGTTGTGTTGTGACTCTGTGAGGGACAGGTAAGCTGTCCAGGGTGTTCCCTGCCACACGCTAATTGCTGGGATATGCTCCAGCTTCCCTGCGGCCCTGAATTGGACTAAGCTTATAGAAAAAGAATGAATGAATAAATTGTGTTGGGTGATCATGCAAATGCAACTCCGCCACCTCCAAGAATCAGAGGTAGACCAGGAGGGCCACATGTGCTGGGAAACCAGCAGCCACCACAGAGCACAGAACTGAGACATCCCACCACTGGGACAGCTACACGCCCACGCAAAGCTGGCCCAGATAGCCGTCACCCATAGCGGGTCAACACCGATTACAGTGCTCTTGACCAAACCCTTCCAAGAGATCACAATGCCCTCCAACTCCCACTTCAAACTCCTCAATCACTCTAAAACTTACTTCTCAAGTAAGTTAAGTTAGTAAGTTAATTGATAGTTAGGTGTCAATTGATTTTGTACTGATTAAGTGAACACGTGTACTGTAGATAAAGCATGTGTGTGTTTTCTCTTCAGAACCCAGTGACAGGACTTCTCCCTGCTAGTATCCAGAAGAAGGATGCCTGGGTGAGGGACAACGTGTACAGTGTCCTGGCAGTATGGGGGCTGGGCATGGCCTACCGCAAGAACGCAGACCGCGATGAAGACAAGGCCAAGGCCTATGAACTGGAACAGGTGTGTTTTTTATAGATATGGAAGGTTAATAAGTACACCAGTGTGTTTTTGCTCTACTTGTTCTGTACAATAGAGGAGGACTATGTTGATGTTGTTAAAGTACAAGAGGTCTCATACAACTACTGCACCATGGTAACAGTGCACTCTGCTTTTATCAGTCTACACACACCTGTGTGTTTACTTTGTAAAAAATGTGTTACCTGAAAGCAAGTTGGAGGGCGGTTTCAGAAATATTTCTTCTTTTACCAGTGGTGATAAATTTGTTCCAGTTAACATAAAGTATCACCCGATGCTGAACTTATAGGGCATGATGACGCTCTTCTGGCAAATCAACAGAAAGAAAATGTAAGTTTATTGTTAAGAAAAACATAAATTTAGAGTTGTTTTTTTGTTTCTTGAAGCTTTTATCCGAAAAAATGGTTCTTCTATCTATTGTTGACATTTATCACTAGGCAGTGACAAAAACAGAAGGAACAGAAGGACGTTAATCCAGTCCCTGATGGTAGCGTAGACTCTTTTCAGCTTCTGTTTTAATGATTCTTGTTTTGTTTTGTTATAAGAATGTTGAGGGCAGGGTTGGGGTGGTTGACTGCCCACCTAAGACCTTTGGGATGTATTTCTTTCATTATATGCAGTAGATGAATTGTATCAAAAATGAAAGAAAAAGTATTTTTGGCAAAAAGAAAGAAAAATAAAAAAGAGCAAAATGTGACATTTTACAGATTCCATTTCCAACGTTCATTAAATAATATAATAATTTGTCACGATTTTTGGTTTCAACCTTTTTGTTCTTATTAGATTATTATTATTTTGTGTAGTAATGTACTGACATGCCCCAATATTTATGAAACCTTGTGATGCTGAACATCACTGCTCAAATAATGAGCCTGTAATTTGCAGATTAACATAGAAAACTTTTTATTACCGAGTTCTACAAGAACAGTTTGCTGGACTATGAATGTTTTGGTATTTAATTTATAATTCTGATTTTTTTTCTGTTTGCTGGCAGAGTGTGGTGAAACTGATGCAAGGGCTTCTGCAGTGCATGATGAGACAGGTAAACACTCCCAGTTCAGGCTTACATGTTTACTTTTTGCTGGTGTACAGTATACTTTGTATATTGTAATCAGTTATAAGTCTGTGGTGTTTATTTTTTTTTATTGTATTCAACCCTCCAGTTCCACTGCAGGATATTACTCACTGGTTGAGTATTTTCTTTTTTATATTCAGCCAACATGTCTTAGTTATCTCATAATTAGCCTCACGTTAAGTTTGTTGACATGACGTTGTACAGCAGGGATGAAAGCAATATTTCTGCCCTGATGTTTATACATTTTCTATCACGTAAGGAGACACCATACATTGAAAATTGTGGTGGGAAAATGTGTTGGAGAACGAGACAGAATAGAGGAAGTCCATCCTTCTAATGATACAGTTAATTCAATTTTAAACTTTTGAGTGAACTCAGCTAAAGTGCACCTCATGGTCCTTCTGTGTGTGTGTATCTACTTTTGAAGAGTTGGAAAAGAGATTGTGTGAACAAACCAACAAAACATATCATCATGTCACGTTTTTCTCCACCATTTGTACTCACAACTTATAGAAATGTTTGCAATTTACAGATTTTCAGTTATTACATATATAGTTTATTTTTGGTGGTTAGCTACCCTGTTCCTTAGATGTCTGAGTAAATACAAAATATCAAAAGCTAATTTAATTGTTTCGATCCAAACACAGTCTGCATATTGATATTATGTGTCTTTTTGGTCCAAATGTGAATTCCACATCTGGTAAAGGGGGTAACATATTAGAAAATAAAACAAAAGATTAAGGGGTCAAAGTTCTTTTCATTCAAATGTTCATTTCAGTCCATGTACAGTATTCACAGCCAAATAGAAAGACACATTTGTTCCCATTTATTAATTGTGTCTTCAAAAATAACAAGATTAAAATAGCTTTAGATGTTTAGACTAACATTTTTCTTTCAGCATGGGTATTTAGGTATTTACGGAAAACTTGGCAAATGTCAGCTTGGTGTGCATTGTGTCAGCGCAGACATAAGAGATCTGAAGAAACAGTATTTATAAGCACATTAACTGTATCTGAAAGTGATTTGCTTAAGAAATAAGAAACAATCAAGCAGAGACTTTAACACTGGTCTGATGAGATGCATCTGGGCCCTCACCAGATATAGTCTCCATCAACAGGTGTATGTAAAGAAATCCTTCTTAAGGAAGAGCAGAAGAGAAAAAGGCAAAGCAAATCAGTGATGAGAGTGACAGGTGTCAAGGCTGCCCTAGCAATTTGTATTCTTTCAAGCTCCCACTGCCTTTTAATGAACATGAGACAGTAATGCCAAATTCTCAAAATGGTGTTAAAGTGGAATAGCCCTCAGAGGGCTCAGAAAATTTCCTTCAGCTTCTGCTGAGATATAAATAGATTACTCTTCTTGCTCCCTTAGCACGGTGTAACCTTTAACTTCATGCAGCCCAAGATTACTGTCATTTTGACTAGCATGTAAACTAAATCAGGCCTGAAACAGTCGAACTAGAGTCTCTGTGTGAGTAGCAATAATTTTCTTTCCTCCTTTTTAGAGATTTACATAATTTTACAAACTAATTTGCTAATCTGTTGATTTACATCACACTAGATCGGGTGGCTGTAGCTCAGGTGGAAGAGCAGTCGTCTTTCAACCAGAAAGTTGTTAGATCGATTCCAGGCTTCACCTGACTACATGTCGAAGTGTCTTTGGGCAAGACAATGAACCCTAAGCTGCCCCCCGATGTGCCTATCGGGGTGTGAGTGTGTGTGTGAATGTATCCTTGTAGTGTAAAGCGCTTTGAGCGGTCAACACGACTGGAAAAGCGCTATATAAGTCCAAGTCTATTTACCAGTTACCAGATTTAAATTCATTAATTAAAACCCTCTTGGTATTCAGTTGGATTATGTAAGCAAAAAAGAGAGAATTAAGAAAAAATGTCAGATTAATTGGCAAACATAAGAATGATAACCTGTAGCTCTTAACCAGTGCTCACGAGTCGTTGCAGTTCATCTTTTTTCCGTTGCCTTTACTCTCCTTGGTTGTCATAATAATCTTCACATTTTTTTTTACACATTTTTTACACATTTTATTTTATTTTTGTCTTCAGGTGGAAAAGGTGGAAAAGTTCAAACACACCCAGAGTACAAAGGATTGCTTGCATGCCAAATATGAAACTTCAACCTGTGCCACAGTGGTCAGGGATGACGAGTGGGGCCATCTCCAGGTGGACGCCACCTCCATCTACTTGCTGATGCTGGCGCAGATGACAGCCTCAGGTGCAGCAGTTGAGCAGTGGATTATCATATTGAATTACTTCCCTGTGCATCTCTTGTTGAAATAAAAAAAAGAAAAAGCCACAAAATAAGATGGTTGCTTATTTTTGTCACACAGGTCTCCGTATCATCTCCAACCTCGATGAGGTAGCCTTTATCCAAAACTTGGTCTTCTACATAGAGGCAGCATACGAAGTAGCGGTGAGAACCATTGTTTGTGAAGAAAATTCATATAGGATTATTAACTGACTGGCTCAATATTGACTAAAACATGTTGGTAATGTTATGGTAAAACTATGGACCCTCAAGAGTCTTTTATTTTCTACTCCTATAGGATTATGGGATGTGGGAACGAGGAGACAAGACCAATCAGGGCATCCCCGAGCTCAATGGCAGCTCTGTAGGAATGGCCAAAGTACAGAATTATTTATCATTATTTTTATTGCCAGCATACTGTATAAACTTTGGATAAAAGTGTGTGTTTTTGTGCATAAACTTGAAGTATTAATATTGCAGGCAGCTTTGGAGGCCATAGATGAGTTGGATCTGTTCGGTGCCCACGGAGGGCCGAAGTCAGTAATCCATGTTTTGCCTGATGAAGTGGAGCACTGTCAGGTAGCGGTAAATTTAAGAATAGCCATCTTAGCATAAATTAATTCTCTGTCTTGATGCGGTGAGCATGTGTGTGTATTTTTCTTCAGGCTATCCTGTGCTCCATGCTGCCAAGGGCCTCAACGTCAAAAGAAATAGATGCTGGTCTACTGTCTGTTATTTCCTTCCCTGCGTTTGCTGTGGAGGATGCTGACTTGGTGTCCATAACTAAGTCAGAAATCATAAGCAAACTGCAGGTGCAGTCTAGGATAGTTTAGACATTCAATAAACACTTCTTTGTTGTACCATTGGTCAACAGACTTTACATTTCATGGTGGTTTTATTTCAGGGTCGCTACGGCTGCTGTCGTTTCATCAGGGATGGATTTCACTGTCCTAAAGAGGTAATAAAGTCTGCTTATTAAAGATTTGATATCCAGATATTTCTAAAGAAAGTTGAAGTTATGATAAGACTTGGATTATGTGACTTGGGTATTTTTGTGTCAACAGGACCCAACTCGTCTGCACTATGACCCTGCAGAGCTCAAGCTGTTTGAGAACATAGAGTGTGAGTGGCCTGTGTTCTGGACTTATCTCATCCTGGATGGTATCTTTGCTGGAGATCAAGTGCAGGTAGGAAAATTAAAAAACACCAGTTTATTTAGGTTATTCTCTTTTTTTTGGTAGTTCAGCTCAAGGATGTGTCTTTGCATGAGTTGTAAATTCTAGATTTTAAAGCTATCTGCTGAAATCTTTGCTGTTAGCTGAGACCAAGTGAAATTTACACAGCTACTTAGGAATTCCTGTTTATTTTTTAAGAGGACTAACACGTACTTGGTGCACAGGGAAATATATATTGCCACGCAGTACAAATAAAGTGACATAGCAGTACTGGAAAGATGGTTTAAAGCACATTAGCTTCTAAAAGAAATGTGGTCATATTTGCAAAATATTTGTTTTTATGTTAAAAATATACTATTGTGACTATCTGTGCAGTTTTAGGGAATCTGAATTTATAGTAGTAGTCTGAATTTATAACATCAGATTTAGGTTATTAAATTTTTGTACTCGTTAAAAAATAAGTAGGTCAATGAATAAATTAATCAATAACTATATATGTGTGCTGTTTCAATTCAACAAAGATGTATGCATTTTCAGTATCAATATTAAATTAGTCACAAATGATATATTTGTTGCAAAAACAACTTTATTTAAAATTAAAAAAAGAATTGAGACTAATTCCTTTGTTCATTACTTGTATTGAAATGCTTTTTTTTCATTCGAAAGTACTATAAATTCTCATGTGTAAACTTAACGTTTGGAATATTAACAAGTTAACAGGAACTAAGTACTTTTTTGTATCTTTTGGTCTTAAAGAAGAGAAAGTCCAAGTGTACAAACTCACCCAATTGCTACGATAAACTGGATTTTCTAAAATGGATAAACTTTATGCAGTACCACTTGACAAGGTATTCCATTAATGAAGCCAGTTCCAGCTGTAGAGTATTGATGCCAGTGGAGTTAGCTTTAATAAAGCTGTAAAACTAAATAACTAAATTATTTATGTAGCTTTAATATAACCAACTTCTTTATGCAGGTGTTGGAGTACCGCGAGGCATTGGAAGGCGTTTTGATCAGAGGGAAGAATGGCATCAAATTGGTGCCTGAACTTTATGCAGTACCACTTGACAAGGTATTCCACTAATGAAGCCAATGCGTTGGTGTATAATTAGCATCATGTAATTGGATAATTTATATATAAAAAAATCAACAAATTAGTCCAAACAGACTTCATAAAACAAGTCCTCATTAAATTAACTTAAGAGTACAGAACAGTTATTCGCTGACTGTGATCTGCTGGCATGTCATGTGTGTATGGACTTGTGTACTTGCTATGACAGCGATCAGACTACAAGCTTTAGCATACAATATAGGATTTAAATATTTTTTTTCTTAGGTGGAAGAGGAGTATAGCAGTCCTCATTCTGTGGACAGGCTGGCCATGGGGCAGCTGCCGCACATGTGGGGACAGTCGCTTTACATCTTGGGATGTCTTCTGGCTGAGGTAGTGGCATAACACAGCCTGAAAAAAGTAGTTTTTTTTTTGTTCTAATATTTATTTTTGATCCATTCTTTTTTTCTGTTTCTTTAATGGTAGTCTGTTAACACTTATTTTAATTAGAACAAAGGAGACAATATGTTGCTAGAATACAGTAAAGCCACATGGCTCAATAACAATGCTCTTTCTGTGTCTTGACTTTTCTATTTGGATTTAGGGATTTTTAGCACCAGGAGAGATTGATCCTCTCAATAGGAGATTCTCCACAAACTTCAAGCCGGATGTTGTGGTACAAGGTTAGTAATCAGTTTAAAGAATTGAAATTGATTGAATCCCCACTAAAAAAACAAAAAAACAAAGAGCAATTCGGGAAAGGGTGTCAGAAATGTAAATTTGGATTGAGCATTAAAGGTTTTGTGCAAATCATTAAAGCTTCTCTTTTATGACAACAAAGCCTTGCTGTAAAGGACAGGAACCATAAACAGTTTAAAACATATATGACTGTCAATGTGAACAGCATAATTTTTATCTTTTTATATTCGTTTTATTGTTTGCATTACGAATATCCTTGCATCCAAAGCAACAGCTTGTTTATGCATTTTCATCTTTGTGCCAGTTTGTGTTGTAGCAGAGTCGGAGGAGATCCAGGAGCTGTTGAGAAATCTTGGGATTGTGGTACAGACAATGTCAGAAGTTCTGCCAATCAGAGTCATGCCTGCTCGAATCCTGAGCCACATCTATGTCCGTCTGGGTAAAGAAGTGATGTTTTCATCATGCTGCAGCTCGTTGTGTGAATCAAATAGAAATAATAATTGGTACCATTACAATAGGAAACTGCAAGAAGCTGAATTTGAGTGGGAGGCCTTACAGACACATTGGAGTTCTGGGAACATCCAAGTTCTATGAGATCAGAAATCACTCCTATATATTCACCCCTCAGGTAACACAGCATTAAAATGATATATTGTGTTAATCAGAATTACAACAGTTAGTTTGTTTTGTAGAAAAAAAGTTGGCAGTGATGAACACCCCAGACCACTTGCCTTTCTTTTTTCTGCTTTTCTATTTTCTTCTTCTCTGTCCTCATTGCTCAGTTTCTGGATCAGCACCACTTCTATCTGGCGCTGGACAACCAAATGATTGTGGAGATGTTACGAACAGAGCTGGCCTATCTCTCTTCTTGCTGGAGGATGACAGGAAGACCTACACTAACCTTTCCCATCACACAGAGCATGTTAGGTATGAAATCTACATGTAGACCAAAAATTCAATAAATAGTATAAGTGAAAGACAACACAGGCCACTGGTATTTGTTTCTGAGACATAACTTAAGATAAATGACTAAATTACTACCACCATCAGTCCTCCATACCCCATAGAAACCAAATAATTAGCACAAAGATGGTGCCCACTGACTTGACATGTTTGTGCATCATTTTTTTGTGTCCCCATTACTGTTTTTTATTCACCAGAGTTCTTGCATACAATTTTATTTAGTTATTGTTTTACCAACAGCTTGAGCGTACATAGTGAGTTAAGAACCCTGACCACCTGAACTGTTTTTCTTATTCTTGCTGGAAGGTATGACGTGTCAGAACCGATCAGAAGTCACATGCATACACACACAAAAGACATTTTTTGTGGACACATTAGGATAAATTCTAAATGATGAGTAACTTGACAAAAAGTAGTCAAAAAGTCAATTCATCTCAGAGGGTTTAGATGTTACTCAAATAATGTTTAAAGTTAAAAATACTTCCAAACTGTCGAGACATTGCACTAAATCAAACAAAAAAAATCCAAAATGGGAGGAATATAGCCAAAAATAAGAACAAATACAAAATAACTTTTTTTTAAATGATCTGTTTCATTCACTGCATTTTATTTCTTTTTATGTCCAGTTGAAGAAGGAGATGCTATTGATCCATGTATCCTAGCAACACTTAGGAAACTACAGGATGGCTATTTTGCTGGGGCAAGGTGTGTTTCTTTCTGTAACATAAACTCATGCAGATGTGTTTAGATTCCTGTAAGGTAAGTTTGAGAAATTTCTGTGTTGTCTTCTTCAGGGTGCAGATGTCAGATCTTTCCAGTGTCCAGACCACTTCTTTTCACACCCGCCTCACCTTCCTGGATGAAGGAAACGATGACAGCTTATTGGACGACGAGGAAGATGAAGAAGAGGAAGACGATGAGGCGTTTGGACAGGACTATAACACATATGGAACCTCAAAGAATAACAGTGAGTCATGAACAATGTGTTTCTCTCTTTCAGGCTTTATTTTATTATTAATGTTTGAACTGTAAGCAAGTGTGATATATGTGGTTCTAACAGAGGGCTCAAAGGATGCGTTTGACCAGTACCTCATGCAGCTCCTCCACAGCACCACTACCAAGTGTCATCTTCCTCCCATCCAGAGGGGGCAGCACCACGTCTTCAGCGCTGAACACACCACAAGAGACATCCTGTCTTTCATGGCTCAGGTTCAGGGCCTAAACTTACCCAGTGAGTTTTTTTTATGTAATCACAGTGATACTAGAGAGATTTGAAATGAAAAAAGTGAGAAAAAGTTCTTGAAGTTAATAAAGATCATTAAAAGTACTGTAGTTGGAATTAATTTTTTGTAGTTATTGTTTATGTAAATTAGTTTTAAGCCGGTTTGTGGTTTCATTGTTGTTGGATATGTTAAAGATGGCGAGCCTGTCAAAGACGAAGGCGTCTGGGATTGGATTGAAAGAGATTAAAGGTTTATTAAAATGATAAGAACAAAGGCTAAAATACAAAGTTACAACAATGGAGAAGGTTGGACAGAGATCCGTTCAGGTCAGAAGTCTGTCTGAAGTCTTCTGACCTGTGTACCAAAAAGACATGAGTTTACAGCTGGCACATTGCTAGAGACATAACATCTATGAAATGATATTCTTGTTTGTATGATTATAGTGTTCCCAGATAGAACTGTACCAGACACAAGGATGTATTGCCTACTTTGTATACGCCATAACAATATGAACCCAGAAAATTCCACAACAGATAATTACTATTTTGATACGAAATTAGACTTCGTTTAATAAGCATGTATTTTTCAGAGTCTTCCATGTATCTTCCTGTGACACCAGTCATGCACAAGCACCGCAGATCTCTCAATCTTCTAGAAGCCCCACATCCTCTGCCAAGCCCACTTGCAAAGCAGCACAAAGTATGTGATGCAGATTCTTCCACCAGTAACCTCATGTGTCTTTTAACTTCATTACTCTCTGAGTGTGTCCGTCTCACACAGACATTCTCTCTCAAGCTCCACAGTGTTGCTGACCTGCACCTGCCTCGAGATTCTCAGGGCAACACAGACTTTGCAGCTTTGGTGAGGCAGCTGAAAGAGTGTCCCACTCTGCAGGACCAGGCAGACATCCTCTACATTCTCTACGTTATGAAGTATTCACATAAAAACAAAACTATAACACAGCAGTGACTAGATGTTTATTTTTAGAATTAACTTCTTTGTGGTTTTTTTGCTTCTCACAATCAGAGGAGCTGATTGGGTGGTGGAGTTGTCGGGCCCTGGGCAAGGTGGGGTCAGTGTGCGTCTGCTGTTGGAGGAGTTGTACAAACAAGCCGGAGCTTGTAAAGAGTGGGGTCTCATCAGATATATCTCTGGAATTCTACGCAAGAGAGTTGAAGTTCTTGCTGAGGTCAGTGAGAAATGTGAATTAGATGGATGGATGGATGGATGGATGGATGGATGGATGGATGGATGGATGGATGGATGGATGGATGGATGGATAAGCTTCTGTTTAGTGTTCATGCAGAAACATAATTTCTATATGAGATGGAGGAATATTACATGACAGCTACATATAAAATGCTTCAATAACGATGCAAAGTTAATCTGAATGACTTCACTTCCTAAAAAGATGCAATCTGTGGCCAAAACACTGAATCCTGAAGGTCACATGTCTTATAGAACAGGTTTATACTTTGTCCTTGTGGTAAAAACTTAAAAGTCAGATGTTTTTCATCGTATTTACACAACAGCACGTCATTTCTTTAGTGCCGGTGCGTCCACTCCAACCAGCAGAGAACACGTAGCTTTAACCTGTGGACAATCTGATGGAAATCCTGTTTTTTAAGAAGTATCCAGGGAGGTGAAAGATGGAAACTCTCGTGTGTCACATTCTGGAATGCACCGTTAGGTGGCTGCAAACTGAAGTAGTTCCGTCTTAACCTTCCTGTTTTTTATAATATGGGTGTCTTTTTTAAGACATGAGCTGTCAATTTGGGTTGTCCAAGAAGACTTTTCACGCTGGTAAGAAGCTGTGCTGCACAGGAGATTTTCTGTTTTTTTTCTGCTCATTTACGATCAAGTGATAATGCTCTCCTAATTCAAGATCAGTGAAAGAGCACCTCAAATTTCAATGGAGTTGAAAGGAAGGATAAGAGGATACAGGACAGGAGTTAGGCAGAGAGATAAACGGTGGAGATTTAAACCATTTCTTCCAAATGTTGTGATGGGTAACGTTAGATCACTAGCTAGCAAAACTGACAAACTCCAGGTGCTCACAGAACACATCACAGACTATAATGCATCTGTACACGGCTTATAGATAAAACTAAATCTAAAGGGAGGTGGAGTTGCAGTACTGGTTAACCAGCGTTGATGTCATCCTGGACATGTTACTGTTAAAGAGAGGATCTGCACAGGAGACATCGGGCTGCTAACTGAAATGAGCCTACATGCTAGCCCCATGAGGCTACAGCTTTCCTGTCACACCTCCACTCTGTCACCCTGCACCTCAGTCAAGGACCTGAACACAACCTCATATCACTCCACATCAGGACTTCCTGAAACGTCCTCTGCCTCCACCTCCACTCTGTCTGTCTCTTGTTATCAGGTCATGAAACATTTGATTAAACTGAACCAGAACAAGGCTGCAGAGTCAGAAAATAATTCCAGTGATGTGTAAAACATCTTGCCCTGTTCCAGTACCTAAAGAACCACAACCAGCTGAACCAAATAACTACAGAATTTGATTTTTCCTCTGGGATTAATAAATTATTTTTCATTTAATTCATTCATTTAATTTGTTATGCTGTGATCCTTATGTCCATAACGGAGACACCACTCTACAATATGACTCTTCTGTCATTGTCATTTCTGAGTCATACTGTGGCTTAAAATGGATCCAATGTCTCTTGTAGGTTTTATTAACATCAGCAATGTATTTTAAATATAAGCTTTAGAAATATTTAGATAAACTTCACTCAGTAAAGTCTTTCTTCCTTTTTATTTCTGCCTTTCAGTTATTTCTGGAACATTAGTCCGTGATGAAGAAAGTTTGAAGACGTGACTTTACAGCTGAGTGTAGCTTTGACAGGATTACATTTAAATGTGCAGCCTACGTTGACTTCACCTCAAGACATTGAACCCTCTCACCAAGAAACATTTGATGTTTGAGGTGGAAGAGTAACTTGCTCTTTCTCCCCAGTTTTACACAAACTACAAGTTACTCATCCCTCTGTATTTCACTTGCCTCCTTTCACTCCCTCTTACCAGTGCGGAGAATTAATCAGGATGCCTATTTTATGTAAAGGTATTTGAAGGTCAGAGACAGCAGAATCAGAGCCCGGTACAGCTTTTTAACTGAAAAGGAGCACCCCAGTGTTGCACAAGAAAGAAGACAGCAAATACATTAGAAGAAGAGAGTGGATTTTTTTAAACCGTGGAAGTTGCTGTTTGAATCCTGGATCAGAGCTCGTGTGACACGTTAATTAATTACAGTATTTGTGATTTGCTAATGGAAAAAATCTTGAATTGCTATTTCAGTTTAAAAATAAATATTTGTTGAGCTATTGAGTGTATTTTTGTTACATGGTTGATATATTGGACAAAATTTTCGAAGCTATTACAGCATAGACCTGACCTGAGCCAGCTCAGACGCCTAGGTCAGATTGCGATTTCTTATCTACGTTATAAGGTTTGATCATTGTTAAAAATTCCATATGTATGTAAACACTAACCTTTATGCATTTGTGTGCACTCCTGCACAAACTGTTTTGTTCTGGCAAATATGCCATGTAGTCACTGCCTGTTACCTAATTTTATTATAAGATATTTTACCAGATGCTTTATTCCCTCAAAACCTTTTCATATATAGACGTTTATACCAGAAGTCCTGGTAAAAGTGTTACAGAAGATTAAAAAAACTACTTTACAACTACACATTTTAAAATGGCTTGACTTTCTTTATTGCCTATGTAATTTTTAATATAGAATTATTCTGGTAAAGGTCTGTTTTGGTTTTACAAGTAATGAGTTCTGCATATTAATTGCTTACTCAGACAATTGCTCATTAGTTTTGATTTACATGAACATAACTTGTAATTCATATTTGTTACTTGAGTTACAAGGTCACAGAGAACCTGTAGAGTCCAATCATTTTGGAAAATATTTATTTTAAATAACAATAAAATTTGTCCTGAACAAGTTTGAAAATAAGATGTAATCACCACATCAAAAAAAAAAAAAAAAACAACAATGTCTATGTGTAATGATTTAATTTTTTCTAACAAAATATTTCTTCCTTTTATGTTTGTCTTTATTTCAGGCCTGCACAGACCTGATTTCCCACCACAAACAGCTAACCGTTGGCCTTCCTCCTGAACCCAGGGAAAGAGTGATCACAATGTAAGTTGTTCGTGTTGCTTAAGATGTTTTTGGGTTTGTATCAAACTCTAACTTACCAGTTTAAAAGAAAAAAATATTTTTTTCATCCACATTTTTTTCAGCCCACTTCCTCCTGAGGAGTTGAACACTCTCATATATGAGGCCAGTGGTCAGGACATCAGTATTGCTGTTCTTACCCAGGTGAACCTGTAACCTTTTAGACCAATAATACTCTTAATAAATGTATTTGACACTTCTGATCAATGCATGTTTATCATTTAGGAAATCATGGTCTATCTAGCCATGTACGTCCGCTCCCAGCCAACTCTGTTTGGAGACATGCTCCGGCTCAGGATAGGACTCATCATGCAAGTCATGGCTACTGAGCTGGCTCGCAGTCTGCACTGTTCTGGTAAGAAACAAACAAAAACACAAAAAGTAACTAAAATTAAAAAAAAGTCATGTACAGCTTTATGTTGGGGAGAAAAACATGAGGTCCTTTTCGTAGGGGAGGAAGCATCTGAGAGCTTAATGAGCCTTAGTCCATTTGGCATGAAGAACCTGCTTCATCACATCCTCAGTGGGAAAGAGTTTGGGGTTGAGCGAAGCAGTAAGTATGTCTCCATTTTTTTAGATTATGGTTGAGGCCAATTTGTCTGTTGCTTCATACTGAAATATTTAGACTACTACAGCCAAATTTATGCCTGGTCATCTATAGACTCTAAAAATTAATTTAATATGATTTATCTGTTAGGGATTAAAGCATTTTAACTCTTATCTTAGCAAGTGTGTGTATTTGTCTAGGAGTAAAGCAATAGCTTTCTCACAACTTGAGAGAGACAATGGGTTCTACTCAACTCAACTCAACTGAACTAAACTTTATTTATAGAGCACTTTAAAAACAACAGTGTTGTGGGGTAAGGCCATGAATACCTTTAAAAACAAATAAAATAACTTTAAAAACAACCCTAAAACACACAGGGAGCCAATGAAGTGAAGTTAAATTACACCCAGGTTTGTAGCTATGCGACGCACATACTTGGTCAGAGGACCAAGATCTACGGAGGCTTTGAAGCCATCACTAGGACCAAATGTCATGGCCTCAGTCTTTTTGTCATTTAAAAATAGAAAATTGTTTGACATCCATGCCATCATTTCTGCAATACAGTGTAAAAGTTGGGTTGCAGAGAGCACATTTTCCTGTCTCAGTGGCAGGTAAATTTGACTGTCATCAGCATAAAAATGAAATGTGACACCATGCTTTCTAAAAATTGATCCAAGTGGAAGCAGGTACAGAGAAGAGGGCCGAGTATAGAGCCATGAGGCCCTCCACATGTGAGTGGTGCTGCACAAGAGTTGGTGGCTCCAAAATGGACACAAAAGCTTCTCTCTGTGAGGTAGGACCTGAACCACTGTAGGGCACCACCCTGAATGGCCACCCAGTACTTCAGGCCAGACAAGAGGATCTGATGGTCCACTGTGTCGAAGGCTGTTGTTAGGTCCAACAGAATCAAGACAACACAGTGAGCAGTCCGTGGCTAAAAATATATAATTAAAAACCTTCAACAGTGCAGATTCAGGACTGTGACAGGTTTTGAACCCATACTGGAAGACCTAAAAAAATATGGTGCTTCTCTACAAATGAATTTACATGTCGGTAAACAATTTTCTCCAGAATTTTCGACAGGAAAGGTTTAAAAAGTTTAAAAACTGGCCTAAGAATAAAAAAGACAGAAGGGTCCAGTCCAGTGACCTGCACTGACTGACTGGGAAAATCTTTGCTGACAGATGAAGGCAAATATGGTTTTAAAAAAATCTAATAATAAAATCATTATGTTTAGAGAAACCATTTAAACTTTTATCTGTGAAACCTGGAGGTGATTTGAGCTGATTTGCTGCATTGGCCAATATGTTAGCATCAAGGATTAAAAAATTGATTACTGCTATCTTTGAACCTTCTAGTGGAAAATGTGGATCTCTCCATTGATTGATTTCTGGAGAAAAAGGACTATGAGACAAAACAGCAATATAAAACATCGTTGTCGCAAACATTTTGGGAAATAAACAGCCAGCAATATTTCTGAGTCGAATCTCCCCGATCTAAAAAGTGGGACAAAATTACTGTTAATGACTTATCAAAACATGGCCATTCCTATCTATGCATTGTCTAAGGTCTGCTTATTTACTACTTATGCTATTGTGAAAATCTGATGATGTTTCAGGTCATACTAAAGGAGAAATGTAGTAAATCAATGCAGACTTTTGTACACAATGGTATTAAACAGATAGAGGCAAAGTTATAATATTCTACATCAAATCTTTAGCTAATATTTTGATTCCTGAAAATAATTTAGCAGTAAAAGTACCGTCTGCTTTACTTTGAATACTATGCCACTTCAAAAATGAGCTGAGGCTGTTTCTAGTACTATATTTTAATTTTGTTTGTACTTTTATCAATTTATTTTACCAGTGCGCCCAATCCAGTCTACAGCCACGAGTCCTGCTATCTCAATTCATGAACTGGGCCATACTGGAGCCACTAAGAATGAGCGCACAGGAATACACAAGTTAAAGAGTGAGATAAAACAGGTGTGAAGCAAAAAAATCCAAAAATGTAACTCAATACATAAGTTGCATTTTGTTTTTTTGGCCGCTTATCTGTCTGTCTGCCTATCTGTCTGTCTATCTGTCTGTCGAGCTACAGTATCTATATAGCTAAATGTATTTGTATATGTATATTTCAGGTTTCTGTATCTGGGGACAGATTAACACTGTTATTGCTTTTGGTTGCAGCTGGATGACTCTCGGCCTGTCAGTGTGGGTTGGCATTGATAATATCAAGCATGTGACTGTGTCTAACCTCGGTCTAAACAATCAAACCGCCGGCTAAATCTTGTTCAGAAACCATTCACTGGCTGTTAACATTTTAGCTTAGTGACTTTCTACATTGCAAATCTGAAGGAGAATATACTTTGCTACTCTTCCATGTGTCACTCACTGATTGTCAGCGTCACAACTTTGTGTGTGTTTTTTTTTTGAAGAGCATCACATAACTTCAATAAATTTATGAGCTTTATAACCAACCCCAGACATAATTAAGCTGCTTTTTGTAGCCTTTTCTCAATAACTCATTTATATATATATATATATATATA
>JBAMHX010000001.1:9491838-9531306 GCA_037177515.1 Pseudomugil tenellus
CACTAGTTTTATTTATTTATTGTTAATTTAGCTTGTTTTAGTGTGTGTGTGTGTGTGTGTGTGTGTGTGTGTTTTGTCACCACAAAGTGTGCTGTATGAGAGCCATGTAAACCTTCTCAAAATATCCTTTGTCATGTGTCATCCATATCCATATGTAGATCTTCAGTGGCAGTCTTTCCTTGAGTAGCAATGTCACTTCTCCACGCTCTACGGTAAACCATTTCATCTCTGCTGCTTCACACAGACTCACATTGTCACTAAATGTACAGTAAGCAAACTCATACTTAAAGCACTTTCAATTTAATTATTTTTTATATAGATACTGTTAAGATTTAATTAACTATGTTAAAGGATAAGATTGGCATTGTTTTGACTAAAATTGCATCCAGCTTGGTCCTTCTAAATAGTTTTATCTGAGCTGCTGCAGCCAGTAACAGCTTGTGCTCCCATCTTTTATACAATTTCAAAAAGGAACACACTAGTATGAGTATCAGATGTCAAGAATACAGAAGCATTATCAATTCTACATATTATGAAGCATTTTGTGGTAGACATTTTTGATACTGGACTTTATGAATTAACCTAATGGAAAATACAACTTTATTCAAACTAGTATGACAAACAACACTGGGTGTGTTTAATATAATGCAACATAAAAGCTAGTGTACTCATTTCTTTTATGTTTTGGAAATAATTTGACAAAGCACAAACTGCAACAGACTGTTGCTACACAGACAAAACATATCATTTGCTTTATTGCTTGTAATTTTGTGCATGTCAGATATTTATTCAGACCAAAAACATGCAATGATTACATCCTCATGCTTTGATGTCTGCTACATTGTCTTGTTTTGCATGAAAGGTTGCACGGACTGTTATTATAGATAATTAAAATGGTTATTTCATGAAACAGAGAACATACCCAACCTGTATAACCTGTTAATCTTGTCAGTAAACAGTATCTATTGCTACTAATGCCGAATTGGATCTGTAGTGGAAAGATCCTGCTTTTTTTCAATTGAGTATTAGACATGGGTTCTAACATGGTTTAGTCTTGTGGGGGAAAAAAATTATTTAACATATTTTATTTTGTGCAGATGCTACTGACAAGAGCAATGGTCTCAGATACATTTAATATGAATGGATAAAAGTTGGAATCAGCACTGTGGTCTGTTGGCCCTGTATATATTCATTACAGCGTTGCAGTAGCCCCTCCACACCTAGTGGGATTCTGTCCCCAGTGGGTCATGGTCCTGGAGATGGACAGCTGCACTGGGAAGAGAGACAAGGCCAGTGGCTGAGGAGACGCAGGCTGGATGGAGCTATTAACAGAGTCCCTATGGGTTTCTACCAGAAAGTGTGGAGGATCCTGCAGAAGTGCCATGGCTTGTCCATTGATGGATATGTTTTGCCCTCTTCCACCACAAGAGAGGTAACATGTTTCTGCTGAAGACAGAATTCTAGGTTTGTGGATGGATGTGTGTTTAATTGTCTTTTGTGTAGATGACAGCTGGCGAGATTAAGTTTGCAGTGCAGGTGGAGTCTGTCCTGAACCATGTCCCTCAGCCAGAGTACCGACAGCTGCTTGTGGAGACCGTGATGGTTCTGGGCCTGGTGGCAGATTTAGACGTGGACAACATTGGTGGCATCATCCATGTGGATCACATTTTGCATTTGGCCAATGACCTCTTCATCAATGACCAGGCAAGAGATACGTAATGAGAAATGATACCTCTTGTTTCATAGGATGTAATTGTGGATTTAATAAAATGTCACTCTGTTCTATATCTCTATCTTCAGATTTCCCACAGTGCCAGTGATTATTTCCTTGAGAGAGATCCAGCGACTGGCATTTGCAACTTTTTCTACGACAGTGCCCCAAGTGGCAGCTATGGCACCATGACCTATCTGTCCAAGGCGGTAATAACCTATGTCCAAGACTTCCTGCCAAGTTCCAGCTGCATGATGCAATAAAGAAACAGAATTAATGTGCCATCGTGACAATGATGGACTCTAAATATCCTAACAAGCGTTTTTTTAGCTGTGCAAAGTCAAACAAAGCGTCCAGTTATAAACTCTAGCGGTTAATGTACTGAAATGACATCAGCGCTCCTGCAGCTGATGTGAAACACTGTGTAAAAGGCCTCTTTTCCTCATGAGTCTGTTTTGTTTGTCATGCAGCTCATATGGAAGAGTGGCAAACTTGTTTTTTCTTTTTTTTTTGCATTATTTCAATATGAAATTTGCAAGCATGCTGAATAAGCACATCTGTGTGCTCTTGAATAATGTTATCTTAACAGTGGTTTGTCTTATAATTTATCTTGAACTTTATAATTTATTTAAGAGTTAAATTCTACTAAACCCTTTTGGTCCTCAGTTTGAATATAAATATATATTTTGACAATGTACAAAAAATACTAATTATAGATACTAATAATAATTAGTTTTCTTTCTATATATCTTTATGTTTTATCTATACTGAATTACATAAATTATTGTTCTAATATAAAGACTGACCTTAAAGGTGAAAAAAGACGTAGAAACAAGGCGACGGCTAGGGGTATATCCCTGAATGCACTCAATTCTAAAATTTCCAAATCCAGACACAATACAATAATATAAAGCCGCACATGTTCAGTCACAAAGCTTCACCTGGTGTTGAAACTTTGAACCAGCCCGGTATGACGTCAGGACAAGATGCATGCTGAGGTCATGACCTTTTATTTGCACTTGATTTGAGATGAATAGTTCCTGAGATCAGATTTTTTTGTGCATAAAGCGCCACCTGGTGGGAAAACTATAAATTCAGAAATCATGAAATTCCATACAGGTTGTCCCCTTAGGGACTTAAACAAGTGTACTGAGTATTAAAATCCAATTGTTAATAGTTCCAGAAATGTAGGAAAAATCAGATTTTTCGTGCATAAAGCGCCACCTAGTGAGGAAACCATAAATCATAAACCATAAAATGGCGAAATTCGATACAGGTCGTCCTCTTGGGGACCGAAACGGATATACTCAGTATCAAAATTCAATTATGAAAATTGTTCGAGTTATTGCACTCACACAGAGGATATCCAGACACTGTGGCGGAGGTCGTGATGAAACCATTATATCCCCGACCCTCCACATTCGGGGATATAATTATTACAGGAGAGTTTGGTCCCTCAAATGACTTTTGCCTAAGTGACAGCATGAAGGCTCTATATGATTTTGTGTCCTTTGCCCTGAAACATGTTGAAGTTGTTGTTGTGTCTATTGTGTATCCTTTACAGTGAACAGAAATGTTTATATTAGTATGTATTTGAATGTCATCTGATGCCTGAAATGTGTTGTCAGCATTACCTCAGCATGCTAACGGTTCTCTTATCCATACGCAGTGAAAATAAATGTTGGTACCTTATAGCAGTATTCTGTTACATACAATGCCCTACAAAAGTATCAGTTGAGTGTTTTTAGACATTTATTATTAACCTGACATGTTTACCATTTAAATAAATGGATAATTATTAATTTACTTAAATGCAGTGGTCTTTATGCACATTTGTTGTATAACAAATAATACTGAGACAATGTGGCCACCAGGAGGCGACAGAAACAAGAAGGGTAATAAAGTCTAGGCAGAATGGCAAAAGAATTGTGCTTGAGATCATAAATCAGTGTCAGTTAAATATTTGTGCATATGTGTCATCTGTCCATTCTTTACCACTTATTGAAATGTGTTAAGATCTTTGTGTAATGAAGAGTGTTCAAGAGAAGGTCTCTACCGTAACCACTTGAACAGATTCTCAGTATTACATATAGATGATGGCTGCAATATGACCCACTTGTTACATCGCAAGAAGAAATATTGCAGATAAACCAATCACCGCTTATTATACATGTGGGAAGAGAGATTCCTGAAGTTAAGCTGCCTGAGAATACCAAAGAGATTAATGGTGAGCTTAGCATTTCAGGTCAAAATCTTATTGTGCAAACACATTTCTTTAAATAACAAATCATAATGATTTTAAATCTATTTAGAAGTTTATTTTTCTGGGTATTTATAGATATATCTTATAATAGAACTGAAAGAAACACCAACCAGTCCATTAGACTACATAGTAGTTGGTCCTCTCCTTGAACCGCCTCAGCTGTTCTGTAGCACATCTCATCTTTAAAACTCATTCATGTCAGTCAGTGCAAAATTAAATATGGAGATAATTATTTATATTCACTTGATAAAGAACTCTGTTGAAATTAAAACATTTAGGATAATCAGGAGTAAGTTCGTGAAAAGGTTACAACTATTTTCATGAAGAATTTCATGTTTAATTGGACAAAGTAAGGAGAATAAATACACAAGTTATTAAATTAATTCAGTACATGACTGACTATCCTATTTGGTCAGTGACTGAAAACACCTATATAGGCAGTGTAATCTGCACTTGTGTGTCTGAAGCATGGCAGAGGTGCTTTGCAGCTCAGCCAAAGGTCTCCTCTGTTGTCCTTTGCAAACATTTCTTCCAGCTGTATGAGGACAGACGATGGGAGGCTGGGCAGGCACATTTATACCCTCCTCTTCGGTTTACACACAGATGAGAGCAGCCTCCGTTCCCCTGTTTGCACTCATTAATGTCTGGAGGAGGTAGAGGTGAAAGGAAGAATATCAGAATTTTCATACAACCCATCATTTGAACTTTAGGGTTGAACCTTTTTACCCCAAATTTCTGCTTTGTATTCAGAAAGCGGTAATGAAACTTGAATTTGCATTCTGATTTGAGCAAGGGACTAGCTGACCTTGAGTGCACATTATTCACCTTGTTCGTAAGCACACTGACCTTTGCAGTGTTGCCCATCTTTTTGGAGTGTATACCCACGGGGACAAATACAGCGGTGGGAGCCTGGAAGGTTTATACACTGCCACTCACACACATCCTCGAGGCACTCGTTTATGTCTACAGTCACAACAAGTAAACTTCATTTTTGACATAGGTTAGAAAAATATATTTACACCTGAATTTATGTGTTTTTTCCTACCTACACACTCATTCCTCAGTGTTTGATTGGTTGAATTGTCAGGCGGTATGGCTGTTTGCTTCCTGTATCCTGGTGGACACTCTGAAAAGCAGCTGCGTCCATCTCCAGCTAAGATGTGACCGTTTGTGCAGGAACATCGGTAGGAACCTGGTGAGTTGTGGCACTGCTGCATACAAGGTCCAAGCCCCTTATTAACAGCACACTCATCTATATCTGGATTCAATAAATCATTTTAGACAAATATTAGTTAACTAATTTTCATTTCATGTTATTATCCAGTTAAGTGCAGCAGATTGGTTGAAGTCTGCTACGTTGAGTGTCATGTGAGCAAAAAATAATTACTAAATAATTTCTAAAACGCAAGTTCAAAATTTAAAATTTACACAGGCAAAAAAGGTCCAGAGGAAGTGTTTGTGTACCCTGCATGAACATCATCTAAACTTTGGACCAGGGGTCACCAACTGTGGCCCTGGAGCGCTATTATCCTGAAGGTTTTTATGTTTTCCTGCTTTAAATCATGTAATACTTGAAGTACACTGCTAGTTTTGCTTTTTTTATTTTTATGATTTAGTTTCAGATCATAAATTTGACCTACATCATGAGTATTCTGACCAGTATCAAGATTAAAACTCAGATTGTGTTTTAGAGATACAATAAAAGCAGCAAACGAGTCTGTAGATGGACCAGCAGCTGTCTAAATCCTATGTAAGCACTAACTACCTCAGGAAGTGATGGGAATATGGTGCATTAGGTAAAGAGTTTTCAAATAATACAATATACTGGACATTTATGAACCTTTGAGAATGATTGTCAAAAAGCAAGCTGAACGTCCATCCTGACAAAAAGTATGCATATTTTCAATGTGATATTTAACAGATTATCCCCTCACCTTGGCAGTGGCCATCTATAGAGTATTGGCTGTAACCAGCTGGACACTGACAGTAGAAGCTGCCAAAAGTGTTAACACAGCCAAACATACAACCTGTGATAGCTGCAGGCAGCAGACACTCATCAACATCTGGAAAGATGATAAGAAAGAAAAACAAAAGCTTTGTTTTGTTAATGACACAAACACACACAAATGTAAAGCACACATGTCCATTTACACACCTGTGCAGAAGGTCTGGTCAGGAGCTGGTTGGTAACCGACATCACAGCTGCATTTAAAAGACCCGAATGTGTTGATGCAGCTATGCGGACACCGGTGCTGTCCTTCCTTACACTCATCTAAGTCTGCATGCAGATGCACAACAATGACAAGTTGAACAGGCTGAACATGTTTAGTAAAAAAGGAAAAGAAAAATGACAGACACACACTTGTGTACTATTACAAATACACAAAGACGCAAGCTGGACGGGGATGAAAGAGAAGAGTAAAACATGAAAGGTGGTCATCTCCCCCTGCCGCTCTGAAGCTGGACTCTGAAACCTAACCGATGTGTATCCATTGGCCTGCCACTCTGCTTGTAATGAGCAAACCATAATGCAGATGTTCTCTCACATCCTGTTGTTCAGACAGGAAACTAGGACATCCAGAGAGGACCCAGAAAGCTAATATAACAGCAGCAGTCAGTTAAATTTTCCTAAGCTGATGTTTCATATGCGACAGGCATTAGTTCAAGATCTAGAAATTTTCTGACACATTTCTCTGGTGGACTAAATATAAATAAAATCTTATTCTAAATATAAGGTCTGAATAGCCTGAAGAAAGCCAAAATAAATGTTTCTAAACCAGCTAAGCTATGTCAAAGTGCAAGCTGAAAATGTTAGTTAATTAGTCACATTTTGCCATATTAAAACCACCCGGTTTGTTAAATTTAGTTATCAGTGAGAAGGCATGTGTGACAACATATAGAATAGATGCCAGCCACAAAGCCATTAATAAATATCCCAACTCAGTAATGCTTGTCTCTGGGCCACAAAACGTCACATTCATAATATGGAGGAGATTCTCTGTTGTGCTGTAACATGCCTCAATTGCTTTAAAAAAAACCTGAGGGCATCCGCAGAGGATTCTGAAAGAATGTTACTGAACAGCTACTGTTAAAGCTTTCAGAGGGGAGAAACTTCTTAAAACAACTTACCCTGACATGTTTGCCAGCATCGTTACAGTGGCACTCAGTTCTAATCTGTGTCTGATTATAATTATGGGATTAAAAGCACATCAGGGACCATCCTCCATTGTTAACTGAACATGAAGTCAATTCTAAAGCAGAGAATGTGACACATTATCATTTAAACAGAAATATGGCATGAACCTGCCTGATACAAACCCAGACTGGAAGAATATGTGGCTTAAACTGGAACAATCCGCTTTGATTCAGACATTTAAATCACTGATGTTGCAGTACATAGCATGCTTTGAGTGTAATGTAAGAGTACCAGGTATTTCTTTTCTATGTTTGCTCAAAGATGCTGCACAAGAGTGGTTGCTGTATTCACTTTTAAAAATCAGATTCTTTGTTAGCCATGATGACATAAATATTCTGCGTGAATGTAACACCATTCAATGTGATGGGTAGTGTACACTACATAGTTTCATACTGGTCCCATGGAGCCATCACTGAAGTACTGGAAAGTATTAGTTTGCATAGTATTTTTGTTTTAAACAGCAAAGTGCAAAAAATACACAAAATTAACTTATTTTTCTGTATTATATTTATATTTTATCTTTTATTTTAGCTCTCCATTTTACAGAAAATTACTTTATTTCAAATAACATTAATTTAGATGCTAGAAAAAAACATTAAATTGTTTGAATTCAATTTCAAAAATGAAAAGTTGAATTTAGTAAAAAAAATGGCACATCTTACACAGAGTATGTAAAAAAGAAAATATTGCAACATACTACTGCATACCTAAACGGCAAATATGTGTGGTATAAATTGTAATGGGCAGGAACTATTTAATCCATAATGTGACTTAATAAATGTGTGAGGAAAAAAAAACTTTATTCTGTGAAAGATTTTTTTATGCTAATCTGGACAATGAACCACATTGCAAAACAAAATGATAAACAAAAAGTCACTCAGACCCACATGTATAGTTTTATATAAGAGAAGTCTCTTTTTTTCTTTTACGTGTCACGTCTCTATGAAGTGACCCATGGGGGGGATGGGGTTTACCACCTCCTATAGACATAGTAAAAACTATAACATATAATTATAATTTGATTTTAATGGTACAATTTCTTATAATTGCATTCTTGAATTAGTCAAATAAACAGTTACATAACTAAACAACAACCTACCTAGACAAACAGGTTTGATTCCACTCCAGGTCCCACCTTGCTGGCAATAACTGTACATATCTCCATAAGCCAGTTTGTATCCAGGGTAACAAGCGTACTGCATGTAAAATCCAAACTCTCTGGGGCCAGGATTCTCTACATGACGTATGTAGAAGGTCCCATGAGCAGGTGCAGGTGGGTACGGGCAGACGGGTTGTCTACTGAAGCTCCGATTTTCAGTAAGGTTTTGATATTTAGCCCAAAGAGATCTCAAGTCAGAGGTAGTCGGCATGTTCGGAGAAAGAGCGATGCCATTTGGTGATTGTGTTGTTATATTAAAGTTGGTGGTGCTGGGAGCTGCTGATGAAGTGGAAGTTGCAGTCAGGATATTTGATCTTTCTGTAGGTTTCAGATGATCCACAAGCAGAGGATCAGGCAGAAAAGCAGACTGGAAGCCAGTTTTAGCTTGTTTATCTTTATTTTCAGCCATTTTGTCCTCAGTGGAAGTTGACATTTCTTGAGATGTAGCAAGTTTTTGAAATCCAAACAAGGGCAAAGCAGAGTTTGTGTACTGATGTTGTGAACTTTGCTTGAGAACAGTATTTGTAAAAGTGTTGACAGCAGGTGTAAGGGCAACTGAAAAGGAAGGCTGCAAAGATGCCAAACTCTTTGTTCCTGACATTAAAGACATGCTAGATGAGACGGTGACAGATAAATGTTTTTCAGGGGTAAACATTTGTGTAACTCGGTCCAATCTTCCCGTTTCCCCATGTGATGTTTTCCCAGGTGAACCTTGCCTTCCTGATCCCTGACTTATTCCTACCTCATCACTAACTTTTGAACTGGAAGAAAGAGTGTGCTTCTGCAGGTGAGTTTTTGAGCTAGTTCCATTAATTCTCTCACCGTTGTCATTATTCACAGGCCTAAGAGACACCGTGCCAAATTTAAAGTCTGTTTCTTTAGATGTGGTAGCAAAGTGGGAGAAATTATGACTCTTCAAAGCTGGAAAATCCTGGAGTTTCTGGTGTGTGTTTGATTTGTTCAGATTAATACTAAAAATTGAGCTCATCATATCCGACTCTATGAAAAAAAATGCAGACAAGAAACAAAATTAAAAAGCATTTAACACATTTAAGACAGCAGGGGCATATATCCTCTTGTGCTTTATCACCTTAGTTTTGCCACACTCACCTTTACACACAGGCTTTGTGCCATTCCATGAGTGGCCCTTGCAGTATAACATTGAGGGTCCGTGTAAGTGAAAACCACTATTACAGGTGAACTCCACCCAGGACCCATCTTCATTCATTCTGCTTGTGCCATGGAAGACCAACCCGGGGTTGGAGCAGCCAGAACCTAACAGAGGGGAGAATAAAACTAGAAACAGTTAGAAATGTTCCTCTGTTTTGTTCCTTTATCCAATCAACTCAGATTTTTCTAAAACAATAAACGTTCTCATTCAAAACACAGCTAATGTAACAAAAACAGATGATTAGATGATTAGATGATTAATTAAAATCCTCACCAACACAAACTGGGGGCTCCCGGGACCAATGTCCAGACACACAGCTGCTGGTTGTGAATCCATGGAGCTTGAAACCAGAATGACAACGGAAGACCACCAGAAGTCCACCATATCGGAAGAAAGTCTGCCCGTTGTCCAGGTGTTTAAACCCGTTGCATCCCTTTTCTCCACATGCTGAAAACATCACCAATGAATGCCTGAACACATGGCTCTTATTTCCAAACTATTTGAAACTTTTAAAGAAATACCTGGAACATAGATGCAAAATAGGGTGACCACAGCTGCCAGAAGTCCCTTCTGATCTCCCATCCTAGCCTGTGGTAAGGAAGACAATGTGATCCGACGAGGTGAGGTGGTACTTATATGATTTTTAAAAAGGAAGGAGTGGGGAGTGTCGGACATGGAGAGCAAAAGTGGGAAGATAAGTGTAAGCTGAAAAACTGGTCTGGGACTGCTAAAGGCTACACATGGGAGGAAGGAATAGAGGCGGAAGGAGCACTATGTGGCATAAACTAAACACTCTGACAGATGGATATCACAAGCAGGAAAGATGCAACTTTTTTCCTGCTTGTGGCTCTCAGATAGAATTGCTCTATGACTTCCAGTTTAAAACCAGCTTCCTTAACTTGATGTTTACCCACAACTTGTTTCTTTTGTAGCTTAATGCAACTACTTTGTGGTGCATATGTGTAAATGTGTATGTGTGACAACTCGGGTAAAATCTGAACCTGTTATTTAGTCAGGCTCACAAGTTGCCCGGGCCTGTTTTAACTGCTCTCACTGTTTGTAATTAGATCAGAGTGAGGGAGCATACAAATACCGCAGCACACACATTAAGTCAGAAAAATACAACAGGTTAAGTGAAACATTTTCTTCTTTTTTTGGTTTTATTGTTTTTTTTTAGAAAAAACTTCTCTTGGAATTAAACTTTTTTTCAACACTGGAGCATTGAGTTTTCGTAACACTACAAAAAATTGGCAGCCAACATTTTTTTTCTTTCTACATACATCCAATATACTGAACATTACATTTTGACACAATAATGTAGCTTATAATGTTCAGTTATGGTTATCGGAAATATGTCAATAGAATTCTATATTTATCTGTAGTTAGTTACGTTGATGTAAAACATGTTTAATTAACAGTTTGTAATGCGGTTATTTTTCCATATACCTATAATACAGTGGCAGAATATCAAATATACAACTTTATAACATCAAACAGTACAACATAATACTCTAAAAGCTGTGTGTAAACATAATTTAATCAACATCACCAAAATACAACTAAACTTCTAAGAATTACAAAAAAATATATAATTTAGTTGGATATCAGACAAATAAATTAAATAGTGAATACTGAGAACAGAGGTACTTTAGCTGTTGTAAAAAGCAACATCTGCATAAAAAGTGTAAATAAGACAAGCAGCAGCCTATTCTAGCATGATAACATGTTTTTAGTCCATATTTAACCACAAAAGTACCTTTGTGGGTGTTCAATAATTTGCCATTTCGTTAAGATATTCTAATTATATCCCTGAACGCAGAGTGTCGGCGATATTTATGGTTTCACACAGACTGCCGTGGGATATCCTTTGTGTATGCGCGATAAGTTGAACAGTTTTTACAATTTCATTTTGATAATCAGTATACCTGTTTAGGGCCCCAAGGGGACAACCTGGGTTGAATTTCACTATTTTGGGATTTTTGGTTTCTTAACCAGGTGGTGCTTTATACATGAAAAATCTGATTTTTGGCTATATCTCTGGAACTATTTCTCTCTTTGACCTCAAATCAAGTACAAATAAAAGGTCTTGACCTCAGGATGCATCCTGCCCTGATGTCATACTGGGTTGGTTCAAAGTTTTCACACCAGGTGGAGCTTTGTGACTGAACATATGCGGCTTTATATTATTATACTGTGCCAATTGTTACATCGTATAGGCCTTGTTTAGAAAAAGTGATCATTTGTAACCTCAACCTCAGAAAAGCTTTTTTGGTACTGAAATAAGGTGTTTTTTGCAAACATAGTAACAAATGTAGATTATTTTTTATAGCATATCCATCAGACAGATTTCAACACAAGCAATTTCAACTGTATCCATCAAGAAGTTTCAGATAAATGTATATAAAAAAGTGTGTTTTCTTCCATCCAAGTGCTTTTTTTGTTCATGAATACGTCTTTCTATTTATTTTCTCACTGAGTGGCTGATCCTTGGTGTCCAGTTTGTGCACCACTCTGAAGGCCTCCAGAAACTCAGTGAAGTCTATACTGCCATCCTTGTTGAAGTCAATACTGCGAGCCAGATCATCAATGGCACGGTCGTCAATAACAACCCCAAGGTGAGCACTGAAAAGGCGCCAGGTGTGGCGAAACTCTTCAATGGAGATGAGACCTTAACACCACAACACACAATATTCACATGTTTAATGTGGTGGAGAATGTTTCCAGGCATGTAAATATGACATGTAAAGATGTTTAATAATTTTTTTACCAGAATGATCTTTGTCTATAATGTTGAAGATAATCTCGATGTCTGTTCTGTATCTGAACAGAGTCTCAGCCAAGTTTGGAGAAACCTATAGAAAGAGAAAAAGTAGAACAACAACATGATTTTATCCTTGTTTCCCTGAGCTATTCTGGTGTTCTATATATTGTGACTAGATTGACATAATAGACAAAACATGTAAAAGATGTCAAGGCTGCTCCTGTGCAAAGTGCATTTGACAAATTCAACTTTCTGCACCTTCTTTGTTCAATCATTTCGTAACAAAAACAAGTCTAATGACAGAAATCAAATACTCTTGATGCAGTAAAACCTTCCCCAGTGTTTTATTACTTGCTTTCAATATAGCACTCGAGTAAACGAACTTTTCATCCTGTTTCTGACCTGTGGCAGAGGAACTCCTGGTCCCATATCCTCAAAGCAGGACTGATAGTCAATGCTGCCATCTGGTGTAAGATGAGCTAAGTGCGGGCGAAGAGTCCTCCATGGCAGGTCCAGTCTGAGTACGGACTCCAACACTTCAGCCCATTCACTTACAGACACACTACCTATGAAACACACATTAAAAATTCAAACTACAAATCCAGTTGGCAAAAAAATAAATGCAAAAGAAGCATTCTTCTCCCCCTAACCAGAAAACAGTACCAGTATCAGTCTGGTCATACTGCTGGAAGCCCGCCATCAGTTCCGAACGATGCGCAAACAGCTTCTCCTTTAACGCTCTGAGGGCAGACCCTTCAGCAGCTCGCACCCTGCGGACACAACAGTAAAGACAAGGCTTTTTTTAAAATCATACATAAAAAATAATGAAACTAACAACCATAAATCATTGTTTTCCCATACTTATACTCTGTTTTTAAATCTGCCCCATGAAAGACCTGTACCTCTGTGTCAGGGTGAGTTTACGAGTTGTACGGCTAACTTGGTACTGGTAGAAACGGGGGATGAGTTCTTTGCCAAGTTTGATGTAAGCACCACGATTGCTGCCCTCCTCATAATAGTTTGATGCTGAGAAGATGGTAATCACCTTTAATGATGAAATCACAGCTGAGTCAAGCCAGATATTTAGATAAATTCCTCGTTATTACACAGTAGGGGATTGGTTGTGACTTTAACGGTAGTGGTGGGGTTGGCCAGTTCATGTTTTGAGTGTGTGTGAGTGCATTTGAGCGAGAGTGAAGCTATAATGCTTATGTTTCATACTTGGTTGTGTGAAGACTGTTTTTATGTGCCAAAATAGTTTTTAAGCAAAGCAGTTTGTACTACTTTCTGTATGAAAAGTGTTTTTTCAATAAAATCTCATTTGATTTGATACAATATTCATACATTTATGTCAGCAGGTTTGTTCAAGATAAACTTTAAAATAATTTTCATGGAATGACTCCCTCTTTACCTGTCCACTGTGGCAGAGCTCGTATCCCTCCTGTTTGCACTCATGAGAGCGGATGAGCAATTGCAGTCCATATTGGAGCAGCAATTCTTTGGTGACATCAGGGCCAAAGTAGCAGCCACCACCTCTGAAGGTATTAAGGCTACAGCCTTCTTGGGTTTTAGGGTCACTCCACAATATATCCACAATCTGTAAGGAGAAAGAAGCAGATGGCAGTGCTGTATAATGCATCACATTTGTGGTGCTTAAAGCTGGAAACAGACATTTTCCAATAAGTCCACAACTCCAGTCATGTAAAACAATGTAATCTCAGGGTTGAGGCCATTTGCATTCCCAAACACTTCTCTACAGCTTCCACCTGCTTTCACCACACATCCTACATTTTTGATAAAGGTTTACAGTTAAACTTGGCTCTAATGACAATTTTAATTACACTGCAAAATGCATCGGTGGGTTTTGTTTGTTTTGCATCAATGCTAAGATAGAGGATTGAACTGAAGAGAAGAATCACGGCAATCACTTTGTATCCGTAGTTAGGCAATTATTTTTATAAATCAACTTACAAGTAGCAGAAATTGTACTAATGCGGCTCATACAATGGATTGGTTTTACTTTGATTAGTGAAGGAGCATAATGAACTTGAGTATATTTAGAAGTATTTTCAGTTGTCTTTGTCATGAACGGGTGCAGTACCATTAAAGCTAAATTTAAGTTAATGAACCTGTTTCCAGTCTTTCCCATGTTGTGGAGGTGATGGGAGAGGAATAGAGGACATGGAGTCCAGGAAAGGCACTTGCAGGACATTGTAAGGCATACTGGGGGAAGATGGACATGGCCGAGGCGAGAGGGAGGAGGGAGTTCGAGGAGAGCAGAGAGAAGAAGAGGATGATGACGATGAGGAGGAAGAAATGGAGACTGTGCTGTCTTGTCGGTTGGGCCTGCATCTCCTCTTTCTACAGAGAAAAACAGAGGCAGGGAACAGTTTGTTACTATAAACATAGTCTGCATGAACACCAGCCAGCAAAAGGAAACAAAACAAAACATGGTATCTGTGAATCGGTGCTAACGTCAGACCTCTGGTTGGGGGTTCTTTGGCTCTTGTAGCTGTGACTGCTGCTGGTGCGGGAGCTGTCCATTGACCTCATTCTTTTGGTCTGTCTGTAGGACTGACCAATGTCCAGATGCTCCAAACTGCGTCTGGGACACCTCAGAGCAGACTTTACCTGAAACACCAGAAGATCAGAACACGAAGAAGCATTAGTTCAGGGCTGTCATGTAAAGATAGAAAACTCCAAACAAGTACTAAATATTAAAAAACAATTAAGATATTAAGCATGAACATTTTTATGAACCCTGCTACAGTAAATTTTTTGGATGTAAATAATTAATCAAGTGTTTGAGTATAGAAATGTTACCAAAAGTGCCAAAATGACCATTTCCACTCAAGCTCAAATCTTCCATAGCTTTTAATGCTACGTTAAGTAATTGTTGGATTTAAAGGCTGCAGGTTAAGAGTGATAAAGAATTAAAAGAAACTGCTGTATACTTTCATAAACACAAACCTTAAAGATCTTCCACACCTCTGTATGATATGGTTTGATGAGCGTTCTCATTTTTGTACATGTGTCTGTAGTGTGACAGACTTGAGTGTCAACCTGTTCCTGAATGGAAATACACTTTAAATCTCAAGCAATTTTCTACTGGTTGAACAAAAAGATTTAAACATAACTTGTCAGCAGGGATTATAGACACCCACTTCTCCAAATCAGAATCACTGTCCACTGAGAACAGGTTTTCTGTTTCTTTTTTTTAATATAAATAATAATACTGTAAGATTTTTTAACAAGGCTTCTATTCTGTTGCAGATCCTCTAAGTCATCTGGTTTCCTGAAATATTTTTCAGCAAACAGAGGTCCAACAATTAGCTACAATATGCTAATATACACCTTTTATGAGTACAAAGAATGTAAATCTTGTAAACTAGATTAAACTAGAAAGTGATGCTGCTGCAGCAGGTGAATGCATTGTGCTGTTGCTAAGTTTTTAAATGGACAAAGCTTCTACAAGATACTGTCATGAATATTTCATATCTTAGCTTAATTACCTTACTATTAATTAATATCTGGCTGAAAGGTCAGACCATCATGTTTCCAAGCTAATGTCATTCTGACCTTAATAAACCATCTGTCTGAGCTGTGTCCTTCCCGATGGGAAGTGTTTAGACGTCCTTATCTTGTTTAGAACAGAATAGTGACTCTAGACTCACACACCTAGTCTTCAAAACTAAGGTGTCTCCAAGTGACTGGTCAGAATTACTTCAGATTTCTGTGTGACAACAGATCTTTAAAATGATTCTCCCTGGGTTCTAACCTTGTATCTTGTCTGTCTTTCATGTATTGTATCACTCTGTGTGTTAATGTTTAACTATGCTCAAATTTGTTTATTCTTCATTTATTAAATTTATACTCTTCTCAATCAAGAAACCTGACTCCACGTGGCAATGAGTGTAACAAATCGTAGTCATGTTAGCGATTAAAGAGCACTGAATAAAGATAAACACTGGCTACTCACTGACACTAACCTTATGCCTCTCTACGGAGCTAAGAAAGTCCAGGTCGGTCTGGTCTGAAATTCCTCCATGCACGATAAGGATCTTTCCATCAATGACTGTTGCAATTGGCAGAAGGCTGAAAACATCCTGAAACAGCTGGAGGATCTCACAACTATGAGTCTGCACACAGGAAAAAAGATTATTACAAAACTGTGAGATATCCCAAAGTGCAGAATATGTTCTGTAATTGATAAAACCTAAACTGATTGGCTGCTGGTCATTGTTAGAGCATGTGTCTTTGGCAGCCGGTGAGTTAATGACAACTTGGATCTATACTAAACTGTACCTTGTACTTTTGCATGACTTCTTTTGTGAACCCGTATCTGGAAAAAAAAAATCATGTTAATGCTAAGAAATTGATTTTCATGTATTTTCTCATCTCCAACACTTACCTGAGGTTCATTATGTAGTCCTCATGGTTTCCACGGTTCAGATGCATGTAGTCAGGGTACAACAATAGGTAGGCAAATAAAAGGATGACCACTTCTACTGATTTTTTACCACGATCAACAAAGTCCCCATTGAAAATATAAGGCGTCTCAGCAGATGGAAGTCCATTCTGGACAGCACAGACAAAAAAAAAAAACAAAAAAAAAAACAGTCTTCAGCATGGTTAATAGAACTTTAATTCTCAGGAAGATTTACTTGTTTTATATTTTGTGGCTCAATATTCAGCAACCACTTTATCAAGGACACCCTGTCAGTACAAGACTACACTTCCGTTTGTCTCCAGAACTGCATGAATTCTTTCATAGCAAAGATTCAGCAAGGTGTTTAAAAATTACTCCATATTGCCATGTCAGAACTACACAGTTGCTGCAGATTGTCCTGCTCAAACAAATCCCAAAAAAGCTGTATTTGATTGGGATTAGGTGACTGTGGAGGGAAAAGATGTACACACAACTCATTGTCATGCTCAAGAAAATGTGTTGAGATAATGTGAGCTTTATGAGATGCTGCATTATCCTGCTGGAAGAAACTCTCAGAAGACTGTGCACAGTGGTTATAAAGCAGGGGCAGGCAACTGCGGTCTTCGAGAGCCACAGTCCTGCAAGTAATTTGAGTTTCTCTGCTGCAACACACCTGACTTGTGCAGAGCTAGACGTGAAACCTGACGTGGCACCTGAGCTCCAGAGTTGCCCCTACCCATTATAAAAGCATGGACATGGTCAGCAACAATACCCAGCATAGCTGCTTTGGCTCTAGTCTATTTGCTTCAAGATTCAGCGTTTTGATAATATGTTGCATACCTTGAATGTAATGCATTCATTTTGGAATCATTGATCAGATTATATCTATTAGAATGAATCTCAATTTACCTTTGATATCAACGAATTATATTAGTCCACACTAGTGATGCTCACTGGATATTTTCCATTTTTGGGGAATTTTAACCATAAAGATGGGTGTGCAAAAGAACTCCAGTAGATCAGTACTTTCAGTTAAAAACAGTCCAGCCTGTCTGGCACCAATAACCATCTGAGTCTAAATCCTCTTTCTTCTCCACTCAGACACTTGATTTGAACTTCTGCAATATATCTTGGCCATGACTGCACATCTCAATACACTGAGTTGTTTGCATGTGACTGACTGAATTTTTGTTAAGAAGCAACACAACCTGTCTGTCTAATAAAAACCTTGGTTGGTGTATATAAAACAAGATATCTTACAATTATTTTTCTGTGTGGAATATGAACATACCTTGTAAAATATAAGTAGTAAGTCATCTAGCCGGCCATGCAAATCACCTGTACCAAAAAAAAAAAAAAACACTATCAAGATTTACCATAATTGATCCATGGTTTACAGATTAGTTCGAAAACCTCTTAATTATATGCAAACAGCACACGAAATTACACAGCTGAGACCGACACAATATGTGTTTGTTTCTGTATCAAGGATTCTTGAGTTTAATGAGATGCGACTCTGTGTAAGGAGGCAGCTGTGGAAGAGAAGTCAAGTGCCTGCTAAGCGTGGAAACAATGACCTCCTTTCTTGGAACAGTGCCATGAAGATGCAGTAAACTGTACTTAAAACAAATTTAAAGACATCTGTGATCTTTTCAACAGCAGGTCAAGTATATGGTCATACATCTATTCAGCATACCACTACACAGAGAACAGAGTGGGAGCACATTCAACATGATGCCAACATTTTAAGGCTTGAAATGTTTTCACATTAGGATTCGTGCACTGCAAAATGAGGCTTATTCTTGAATTAAAACAAGTGAAAGCAATGTTGAGGTTACTCACCACATATTGTGATCTCATTGGTGTAGGACGTTGACAAATTGATGATGTTTGGCATCTGTTTGAGGAGCTTTTTGGTCTCATAGAGCAGCTGCAGAACATATCTGGCATGTAGAGTCTGTGTTGAATTAAATTCCTCATATATTAAAACTGACAAACATAAACCAGAATGTCAAAGATTAAAGTTTTATATGTAGTACCTGCTGCTCCTTAAATGCACTAAGGAGAGTGTTTGTATCAGAGACAGTGAGAGGAAACGATATCCGAGGTCCACTGTAAGAATCTGGTATGGATATCAGGCTGTAGCAGGTCTCTCTGTCTAACCAAGGGTCGACCACCGGATCCAGTAGCTGGGAGATCAAATCTGGATTTACAGTGTGTGAATTTATTATTACACTGACTAACTTAATTTAAAGTTAGGGGTGTATAACAGCTGCACAGCATCTTCCTCGCTAAACATGAAGTACTGTATTAAGATTCCACTGCTAACAAGAAAAAAAGAGGCAGAAATAAATTGAATTTAGAAAAGCAGAACATAGCTAATACACTATTTGGACCTCACAGGCATATCAGTGACATCATGCAATTGCTTTATTTAAATCTGAATTATTGTATCAATGCATACTTACACCTTTTGAGCGTAATGCAGGGTAAGGCAACTCTGGTTCTCAAGTGCCACAGTCCTGCGGGTCAACGATGGCACTCGAGGACCAGAATGGCCTCCACCTGCCCTGATGTAACAAGACTTTTGCATTAGCAATTTCAGCACACAAACAATGACCATGTGATGTTGTTTGTGTGCTTTGTTTGTTTTTCTATATTAATAACCTTCAGGGCAAATTTGTTAGCTGTCAATAACAGCTGTTAAACCTTTTGATGGTTTTGATGTCATATTTTTAATTTCCTAAAAGGCTAGGAGTTGAATGTTTTAGTGTACAGTCTAAATATCCAGAAAGCCACAGGTTTCCGACAGGGATTGAAACAAAATGTTCTATTTAAATAGATAATCATTCTGACCCAAATGTATTTTTTGTAAAGCTGTACATTCTTATAATAACCAGCTTGTCACAGCATCAAATCCAGCTCTAAATGACATAAGAGCACTCAAATATGCTAATAAAACCTTACAGCCTCTAATTTATGCAAGCCAGGAACAGACATCTACCTACAAGCCCATTTCTTCTTTGTTAAATCCATTTCCCTCTGTGTGTATCTAATGGCCTTTGTTCTGTCCCACATGCACACACACACAAACACTCTCGGACAGATGCCAGAATCAGCTGACTGCAGTACAGACCAAACACAGTGTTGCCAACCTGTATGTTGACTCAATGTAAAACCCAAGAAGAGGATAACCAGCAGATTAGTAAAGCTGATTCACAGATTAGTTCATCAATGAGGAATTATGCTTTGTAGCTGGATGTGCAAGTCAATAAACACTCATACCACAGCTGTTTTAGTGCTACACACCAACACATTGGCCTCTGCATTCCCAGTAGTTGCTAAGCAACAGGGTATGCGCAAAGCGGTTTCTTATCTAAACCAAAATGCATTTTTTTGACAAAGTTGGTGCAAATGTATAGAAAATAAACAGATCGATATAAACTGCTTAAAAAAACATGTCAATGTTTGTAATTACATTGAACACAGCAACATCAAATAAAGGTTAAATGTTAAAATCTATGAAGGATATACAAGTAAAAGCTATCCTAGCAAAACTTATGTTTTGTGTGAGACACATCAGTTTCTGGTGCTATGAGGATAAAATCCTCCACTGACAAAGGGTGAGCTTTACAGTCCGAGTTTGCTGAAAACTGTACAACCGAATGTATAAGCATGATTAGGAAGTTTTTTTTATTCCTTTTTTAAAGTAAGACAATCATTTAAATAGAAAGTTACACCTTAGATACAACTTGCATATTAAAAAGGAGGAACTTAGGTTAAATGTCTACTTTATCATCTTAGTATTTAAGTAGAGTACTATAGTTCCTGACCTGGTTCGTTTCCATTAAGCTGAGTAAAGTTGTCCAGCATGAAACTGAAAAAACTGGAGAGCTTAAAAAAAAAAAAAAGAAGGCAAAACACACAAACATGTCACTTTAATTATGAATCTAAAAATGAGAACATATGTGTTTTAGTGAAGCAAAAAATTCCTGCTGAGACACACCTGCAGCTGGTCCTGCTCTCCAGCGTATTCGATGGACTGAAAGATATTCCAGGTGTACCTGCGCCTCATCTCCAGACGCGCCATGTAGCGCCGGTACCATCGCTGGATCAAAACAGCTGCTTTTATAGCTGCAGAAAAGGCCAGTTATTGTTTTTAATTAACTGAAGAGATCTTGTATAATATTTATCTTTATCGGTTAAATGTTTGGACACAGTTTCCCATGAAGAGTAAATGGGAAAGTGTGTCCAACATTTTGACTGGTATTGTATGTCTGGTTTATGTACCTAAACTCTTATTTATGAACAACAGCAGTTTTATATTCAGTTTCCTTAACAAGTCACAGGGATGTATAGTTAACATATTGTGGCTTTTATAATTACATAAAATGCACACAAAAGACGCATGCACATTCCACTGATTTATAAAGATGAGCAGGGTCTTACTCAGAGTTGGGCAGGGGGTTTTTACTGCTTCATCTGTGAGAAGAAACACTACAAGTCAGCATAAGACCCTGTTAATTGAATAAAAGTACATGCAAGGACACACACACAGACAGACAGTCATATACAAAGAGAAGGAGATAACAAGACACAAGGGAGGTCATGTGCAAGAGTGGGACTGGAAAAAACTAAGCAAATTAAAGCTGCTTCTGGGAGTAACTGTACTCATTAAAGAGAGCAGAAAAGACAAGCTGTGAAGAAAAATAAAATGGCCACCTGCTAAACATCTGTGTGTGTGACAAGTCAGAGGAAAATAACAGTGTGACAGTAATGACTAAAACACTAAACCATAACATAGTGGCGTCATTATTGAAGCAGGCTTCCTAGTGATTCTTCACAGACATCAACAATACAGAAATAATAAACATGTTTGTTAAAAAAAAGAATTTATGGAATAAGTATTAGATTTGATTCACATAAATAAAGATGCACGTGAAGAGGTGACATTTGCAGTTTAAAGTGCAAATAATGATTGCATTTTTCTAAGTCTGCTCCCATCTTATCCACTTTATACCTGCTTGGAAGAAAGTTGGGAAAGAATGAATGGTTGTTTGCTCCTCTATGTTGGCCTTGTGATGGACTGGCGCCGCGTCCAGGGTGTACCCTGCCAATCACCTACTTTAATTTGGATTTAAATGAATTGTTGAAAAAAATATATATACAAGTTTCTCTTTTCTCGTAAATTAAAGTTTGATGGAAAATATTGATGCCTTTTTTCAGGTAGCTGATTGTCTATAAACATAATTTCTTCAGCATGATGTCTTCAGGTGTAGGTATTGCTGTTTCCAAATCAATTCCATATAATTTTCCTTTTTATATAAATACTATCAGGAAGATTTTACCTTTATAATTTTCAAGTCAACATTTATTTTTTTCATTTAAAAAGATGGAATTGTCATTTAATTATGCTTACTGCTGTTTTTAAATTCTATTTATTAAATTGTTGATTGAAATGCAAATTCACTGTATTCTGTTCACTAAAAAGACTAAGTGTTTTTTCACAGATTTTTCCCCTTAAAAGTCACATTTAAACTATTTTTTACATGGCACGAAATTTACATCCATTTTCAATAATCTTTAAGAGTGAGCAGACAGATTTCTCTGCTTGTTTTTTTTAAACACATTTTCTCAGGAGCAACACACCTAATTTAATTTTTTATGGATTAATTTATTGCATTGATTATAATAAAAACTGATATGACAAAAAAAAAAACGAAGAAAAAAAACAATTTTTTTTTTACCCTTTTCCAATCTTTTCACTTGTGTTTCTATAGCAACAGAGGTACCACACCCCATGGTGGCTAAAGGGGAGATTCAGGGGTCACATGGGTCACTTCTTTCAGAGGATGAGGTGGATCACATCTGATTGGTTGCACCTGACGGTTGGAAGAAGAGCAGAGACTAACTGTGGTGTCAAACTTCTCCAAATTCTAGAAAGCACATATATGTGCAGTACATTGCGCCAAAGCTGCAAAACGCCACAAAGCGTGTGCGACACATTACTGAAACAAGATCAACTTGTAAATGGCTGCCAATTTGATTAATACTTTAAACACTTGACAGAAACACATGAGAGAAATTAAACAACCTCAGTGTGCCGCCTTGTCGTACAACATCACATATAAACGAACATGCTTGCTGCGCATTCGGTGCAAGTTTAGCGGTTCATACCTGGAGCTTTAATCCGCGCGATCCACACGCGTTTCATTTGGTGCAGGGTCTGAGTTACGTTAATAACAAAAATAAATTGATAGATGCGACTGAAAATTCCCGGACAAGCTGTGGATGCAGGGAGAGTTGCAGCAAAGAAACACAAAGAGGCGGAGACATCATCAGGTGGATGGAAACGACCACAGTCATGCAGGGGAGGGTCGCTGTTACACCACAACGACTCGTTTTGTTACAGTATATCCTCCAAATCTTTAAATATTCATCCTCATATAAAGGTAGTATGTTTGGGTGGATGAAGGATAATGAAGTCACTGACAGATTAACGGGGATGTTTGTACTTCTGTTGCTATCAAACAGATGGATATATTTGATTTAAAATGACATTTGACATGTAAGAGCAGCAACTTTAAAAGGCAAACGGGCTGATGCACATTGATTTTGTAGCAGATTCTGAACGTATACATGACTGCAACACATTTAATTTGAACTATAGAAAAAATTCATGTGGGCAACTCATGAGGAATCATCTGCAGAAAAAAAACAAAACTTGCTTCTCTTTTTAGACTTGAGGATTGAACACAGCAGTCTAGTTTTTAATGGCCAGAATAAGGCAAGCTCATAACATGCATTATAGTCATGAGACTTCAGTGGCCGGGTGGTGTGAAGCTAAGATACAGATTTCATAATGAAAAAAAAAAAAAAGTTGCAAGAACAAGGGTACGAGATAAAATGCACCCAATGGCTTCTTTAGGAGGTTTAATCTCCAACACAAAACGTGTGACCATAAATTACTGGACATAACAGAACTGGACGGTCTGGTTGTTTCCATCCACCTGATGGGTGAGAACAGTTATTCAGCTGTTCCCAGAACTATTGCAAAGTGCGTAATCCTGAACTACTTCAGCTAAAAGTTATTACCAGTACAAAATTTGAACTGCAACCAGAGCATGTGGCATCCAAACATTTACTTCCCTGCATCTTCATGAAAGGTTGCATCTTCTAGAGACAACTCCTTGCAACAATGAGCTACTTTCAGATTTGAGATAAATGACGAAAAAAAAAAAAAATAAAGAGAAAATTTACTTTAATTTATACAAGACAATAAAAAAAATTCTTGGCTTTGGTCTTCATGCAGCAAGTCTTGAACAAATCCGCTTCTGTACAAGTGTAACGGCAACATTGATTTCATGCAGCGTAATGATTTTTAGTCTGTTGGTCTTTGACAGCCGAGATGCTTCTGAGCTCACCAGTCTAAGAACGACTGGCCTGGAAAAGCCAAGCTGCCGATTCACCAGGAAGTCTGAACTCCTCATTCCTGCTGATTTAACCTGCAGGAGAGAAATTGGAGGAAGAAAAATAAAATTGAGTCATTGTACAGTTACCTTCTATTCCCAGATTTTAAAAAAACAAAAAAACAAACCTCTTTACGAGCTCTGTAGATGATGTTAGAATACCTTCGAACTCTCTTTTTTGTCTGAAGAGGAAATCTGCGTGCTGCTGGAACAGATGCCTTCATTTTCTTTCCCAAAGTATTTAGAAAAACATTAAAACAAAACAAGCTAATTAAGTATATATTTAGTTTTCTAACATTCTTATCAGACCTATTGCAAGACAAATAGGACACAGAGTGTGAGCTGAAAAAAGGAAGTTTTAATGAATCCAAATTAAAAACAGCTTTGCTTAATTAGGTTTAATTACTTTCACCCTTCTCACTGTTAAGCCCTCAGTGAGGTTAAGGGACTATCTAAACTGGAAAAAGTCAGAGTTGTTAAGTTTAAACACAGTGATGATGACATTTCACTGCCTGTGATAAGTGCTTATAATGGTTTTTGATAGTTTTGAAAGACAAATCAGAGGTTTATATGGAGTTTTAAGAAAAACGTGAAACAGTGTAACTAGTTGAAATGATCATTTTTATTATTTTTAGTTACAGTAATTATTTTTTAAAAACATTTAAAAAAGTTATTAGAACGTGAGTGATCCAGATATTACATCAGGACTTTGTTTTTTAATATTTCCAGTAAATATGTTATCATCTTCTGAATTTAAATCAAATTTATACAAATTGATGCTCCAGAATTGTATTTACATAATTGTCTGTGGAATCAAAAATTTATGGCTTTGAATTTAACCCTAACATTTTGTTGCTAATATCAACTCTTGCATAGAGTTTAAATTTTAAAAAAAATTGTCCTGAATCACATATTTTCATATTGTTGCATTGGCTCTTTTAGTTAATATTCCTGTAAATGATCCAGTAAAGGCCAATACTCTTGAGGGAACACAGTTTTTCTTGTTAATATGCAGGTTTCTATGAGGCTGTTTCTCACACTTCTGTGCCATTGGTCAAAAATTGTGCTCCACTTTTGGGAGTGAAAGGAAATTCTAAGACAGATACTTAATTCACTCTAATTCACTCCACTGGCCTTAAAGAGTTGCGATGTTTCCCTGATTCAACACACATGACTCAAATAAATAGGTCAATAGCAGACCTTTGCAGACCCTGTCAGACATCCATTTAATTTGATTCATGCATGTTGCAGAAGGAGCAACCTACCTGCCTAAAGGGTAATGAACCGTGAAGACCACAGATCACTGTTTGACTGCAAAAAGCATTTTACATTGTTCAACAAAATCATTACTCAGCAAAAACCCATGCGCAATTTTGAGTTCCCTCCCCCAACTTTTCATTTTTAAATAATTTCACTCTGATCCAGGACAATTTTAATCCTTTGTGAACTGTTTTATTCCAGTGTTTCCAGTCCGCATATTTTTTTATTGTCAGCTGCGACACAAAGCTCTTAATAAATGTTGTAACAAGTCTGAGAACAATATATTGTATTCTGTGTCTCTATATTTGCCTTCGAGACATTTGCAACTAAGTTTTGTGTGGCAAATCACCTGCATTATCCGTTAATCCATTTTCTTATCCATTTTCTATTCCACTTCTACCAAATCAGCATCACTGAGGGACTGAAGCCTATCTCAGCAGTTACTAGGCGAGACGCAAGGTACACCCTGAATAGGTCAAAAGTTCACAGCAGGGCCAACACCCAGAGACAAACAACTTCTCTCACTCAACATACTGTAAAATTTAGAATGACCAATAAATTTAACATGCATGTCATTGGATAGTGGGAGGAAGCCAGAGCACTCATAGACAACCCACGCATAAATGGGGAGAAATGTAAATCCCATTTCGAAAGGGTTCAAATCAGTGACCTTTTTGCTGTGAGGCATCAGCGCTAGCCATCAGATGAGGGACTTACAGGGGTTCAAACCATCCGCTCTATCACGTGAATCAAGGTGTTATTATTTCACTTTCATGACCGAAGGAAAAAAAAAACATCACAAAAGCTGTGAAAACAATTTATCTTTCAGAAAACCTTTTTTTTATTTATATATAGATATATTTTCCTTTATTTTGATTCCTTCTTGTCTCATTTATATAAAAATGCTTTTTTATTTCTTCTTTTAATTGAACATTCAGAACAAACGTTTCATGCAAATGGCATTGCTGCTGCCACAGCTTGCGAGAGCCTTACTTTTATCCAAAAGCAAGTCTCGTCATATGGATTACAAGATCCATCATAAGTACCACCACCCTTCAGTCCCACACCCCTCCCCACACACACTGACAGCTGTCAGGGTAGCTCAGATGTCACTTACTTGAGCCTGATGGTTTTTTTCTGTAGAATTTTTGGCATAGCTCTAGTTGTCATGCGGTGATTTCCAGTGATTTTGATGTTGTTGATGGTAATGGGTGAGCAGCTGTAGGAGGGGCTTTGTCAGATAGGGATGGCATTAGGTAAAGCCATTAGTGTCCTGTGGATTATTGTAATCCAGCCTCTCTATCATTGCTGGCTGAGTTGCTCACTCCTCAGTCAGTCCCGTCTGGTTTGGAACGAGTTGGAAGATGGCTCTAAGCATGCAGCATTTCCTGCTGGCTCTGCTTCTTCTTGGAGCTGACGGTATGATTTCAGTCCTTACAACCTGGTCTTTACTCAGCTGTTGAGTTGTGAATACAAATTGCAGATTTAAGGGGGGGTAAGATCAGAAATCTTTATAAAGAGTCAGTCTGAGGAAACCTTCCAAAACCCACATCTGAAAGGATGAAATAGATTCTTACTGAGATTTCTACCAGTAACATTAATTATGTCTGTCTGAACTGTGTTTGTTTTCCTTTTCCTAATGTGGCTCAACAGACAGATTGATGCACAGATTGTGTTGCCAGAATGGCTGACTTTTTTGTCTTAACAGCCTCTTTTTTTCCCCTTCCTACTGTGCCTCATCGGATGGATTTTTTCTTGCTGTCCATCTGGCTGGACAGTGCTCACCAGCGTCCCTGCACAAGAGGTATAAAGAAATGCCAAGAACACAACAAAATACTTTAGATTAAATTGGATATATTTTTCCCGTATACAGCAAAAACATTTATCCTGCTGTTGAGAAATTCACTGTAAATGATTTTGCATAGAAACTAGTATTCATACAAAATGAAATCTGAACAGCTAAACAGAACAAGAATAAGGATATGTTTAAAACTTAATGGATTTCTGATGATAATGTTTTAGATTGGATATGATTAATCATGGTTTTCTTTCGCCATATGAGACTGACGTTCCTGAAACCGGGACCAGCAATTCTTGCAAATGTAACTGTGATAGAGATGAATCCCCAACAGTATTTTCTACCATTGGGTCAGGATCCATGGTGAAAGGAGTGGATTGCATGCCAGGTGAGGGCCTTATTGCATACAGCCTTCTTTCTGTTATTGTCATACATTCAGAGTTGATTTGTCTTCTGTCTGTTAGCAAAATAACCCAAAATGTGATTGATAGATTTTGATTGAGCTTTTAGGAAATCTTAGAACTGAAAAAAAGGGAACAAGTGATTAAATTTTTGGGGAGATCAAGATTACAACCTGGAAAAACACATTTTTAAAATTATTTTTCACTTTGGGGAAATGGGTATGATTTTGCAATTAATGCTTCCAGAAAGTAAAACAAGAGTCACAATCATTGGCAGTTTTGTTTTTCAGTGGCTTGGTAGACTGTGGTCTCTGTCACAGCACTGGGCATCCTCTCTTTACTTGACAGGGGCATTGAATTTGTGCATGGTCACAAAAATGTCTAGCTTATGCCATGCAAACAGTTCAGAGTTCGCCAAAATTAATTCTAAACTCTTTTAGTCTGAAACCTCCAGTTGTCGAGGTATTTTGCTTGAAAATGATGGAATCCTTGGATTCATAAAATCCAATCTATTCATGTGAGATGTCCAGAGTAGATGGGTGGGGTGTAGTAATGCATCCACTTGATGACAATCTCTATGATCATACGCATGCATGAATGCATTAGACCCCAGATTTGACTCCACAGGGTGGACATGCTCTAGTGGACAATCTCTGAAGGATGATGTGGATGGAGACACAAAATCTGACTGCAGAGTCCTTTTCTCTTTTGTCTCATTAACAGTAAATATGCTCTCCATCTGAATCTTTATTTAAACAAGAAGCACCTCTAAGATGTAACAAGGATTTATAAATGTATAAAAATAAAAAACCTTCACAACTATTCTTTCACTAAGGTAACATTTACATAGATCTGCATTTAACCCACAATTCTTTGTCAAAAATTAAGCCTTCATTCTTGTTTTTTGAAACAGAGAATTATCGATATTATAATGTAAATATAACCTCATAATCATCAATATCCATTATTTGCAAAGAGCTTTTTCTCAACCGTATTGCATTAATCAGCAAAAGGAAATGTCACTTGTTTGGACATCCATGGCAGTTTTACTTGGGCTTTAACTTCATGGCAAATATTTATTAAATCACAGATTCTTAAATCTTGGAACTAAACAAGAAAGAAAATAAACAAACCTAAAAAGAGCCTAGATCCAAGAATCTGCTCTGAAAGACATTAGCTTTGAGAAAGAAAAGAAGATTTTATCTAAAAGGAAATAAATGTGTCAACTGAGTCACAAATTGCATGGCAACCACTGATAGAGAGGAGAAAGAAGTTATGCGAATCATCATTATCTCAGTGCACAATGCAAAGATTATGGTGCTCCTAATAGACCCTGTCAATCACATGATTACAGAAACCAGTGATTACTACTACATGGGACCAGTGAAGGTGAACCACGAGGGAGAAAAACTCCTCCAGCGCTGTATTAGATTTGTTGTTACATTACATTTTCTCTCATCTTTTGGTGTTATGTTAATTCAGTCATCTGAAAATGTTTATCTTGGTTGAGAAATACATAAGGGAAAGCACCGGATGCGTTTGCATAGCTGTTATGTAAACACTTATCACACTGACTCACACAGATGCTTCAGCTGCAAGCATTGTAATACTGGGATTAGAAGGATGTGACCCTTTGCAGGAAAGACTTAAGATAGTAAACAAAAGAGCAGTCAGCTACATCCTACATTATTGTTCCACCAGCAGTCTTGTTGGTTATTAATTTTATTTTACATATTACTAACTTCCCCTTTCATTCATAGTTTATTTAGCAAACCAGCATAATAAGAGGGTAGCTCAAACCATAAGAGCAAAACATGGACTGATGGAGAGCAGAAGAGGGCCATCTGTCTACCTACTGCTCTAATGGAAACCACTGATCTCTCACTTTTGAGAATTAAACTGCAGGCTTTTAGGATGGGATATGGGTCACACAGGGAGTGTCCACGGTGGAGAACCTGGGAGCCAGAGCGCCTGAGGATGGGAGTCAGCAGGCGATAGGACAGAGTGGAAAGGATAGAGAAATAAGAATCCAGAGAGGCTTAGTGATTCTCATTCGCTGGTTACATCCCAGTGGTCTTCTACTTACGTATGTGTATTTGTTCTCATCTCTCGGGATGGAAGCTTTCTAATGCAACGCAGCCTCTTCATGAGAAAAACAATTCTATTAACATACAAAAGCATATTCAAATGAAGTTCTTTGTTGTACTTGTAGAGTGTCCGTATCACAAGCCTTTTGGCTTTGAAGCTGGATCTGTGAACCCCGACCAGATCACCTGCTCTAACCAGGACCAGTACACTGGCTGGTTCTCCTCATGGCTTCCAAGCAAGGCCAGGCTCAACAGCCAAGGTTTTGGGTAGGTGCAGGACAATTTAATGTTTTTGTCTGTTTTCTTTTTTCAGATGCAATAAACATATCTATAGAGTTACATATGAATGTGCATTACAAGTCTTAAACTTTTAGGTTGTCATGACCTTTGATTCATGACATTAAATGGTGACTCCTTGCTTTTATTACATATTGATAAGTGTTATGTGCCAAAATCTTAATGAAATCTGGTTTTCCTTAATGAAGACAAGAAAATGCCCAGGGCAGGTTGGATTAGTGTTAAACCTTTAACTCTGTGCTATGTTTATTAAAACATTTTTCACCAAAAAAAAAACAAAAAAACATTCAGATGCTATATTGTGTGTGTGTGTGAGTTGCTGTATTTGTGTTTCCCTGCAGGTGTGCATGGCTATCTAAGTTCCAGGATAGCACCCAGTGGCTGCAGATTGACCTGACAGAGGTGAAGGTGGTGTCAGGGATCCTCACTCAAGGACGCTGTGATGCTGAAGAGTGGATCACAAAGTACAGTGTTCAGTATCGCACAGATGAAAAACTCAACTGGATCTATTACAAAGACCAGACTGGAAACAACAGGGTCAGTTCACTACAGACAAAATAGCAACACACACCATACAATATCCATCCATCCATTTTCTACCGCTTATTCCCAAATGGGGTCGTGGGGGAGCTGGAGCCAATCCCAGCACCCAACGGGCGAGAGGCGGGGTACACCCTGGACAGGTCGCCAGTCTATCACAGGACCACACACATAGACAAACAACCACACACACTCACACCTAAGGTCAATTTAGAGTCCCCAACCTGCCTATTCCCAAGGTACATGTTTTTGGACTGCGGGGAGGAAGCCGGGGAACCTGGAGAGAACCCACACTAACACGGGGAGAACATGCAAACTCCACCCAGATAGGCCACCGCCCGAGCTGGGGATTGAACCACCTCGCCACCGTGCAGCTCCACCATACAATATTTTCAGTGAATTCAGTTTGGCTGATTTAGTTCACTAAACGCTTTGAATTTGTTGTTAAGCTGATAGTGATGCCATAGTGAAAACAACACAGATAATATTCCTGAACAATAAAGCAAATAAAACTACAATCTTCCATAATTACACTCTGACCTCACCTATTTGTGCTCCTTCAGGTGTTTTATGGAAACTCTGACCGCTCCTCATCTGTCCAGAACCTCCTGCGGCCACCCATCGTGGCCCGCTACATCCGCATTCTCCCTCTGGGATGGCACACACGTATCGCTCTGCGCATGGAGCTGCTGATATGTATGAGCAAATGCATGTGAACCTCCACTTAAGATATCTCAAAAGTGTGTGATCATATCCACAGATCTGGCTCCCAAAAAAAGCAAAAAAAAAACCTCCCAAATATTCAGCATGAAAACTTTTTAATAACTAATATGTTGTCATTAGAACAAGTGTGTTTAATATGCTTTCATTCACTCCACTGTGTACTGTCTGTGATAACCAGCTCCTGTTGAGGCTCTCTTTAGAGATCGCTCCATTTGCAGTGAAAGGGCATATTCAAAGCAATAATTAGCCGTTGAGAGGGAGCGTTGCTATGGAGGATGTAGCTACAGGTTTGAGACAAGCTCCTCCAAAACATTTGTGTTGTTGTTTTGTAGTACATTTTGATGTAATATTATATCTGGTTCCCCTGATATGTGATTGTCCTGAAATCTATACTTCTCAGTAATTCTCCATAATCTTCTTTACCCCAAAAAGCAACTCTTATAATATTAAACATATTCTGTAGAGCCATAAAGTCCAATTAAAACACAAACAATAATGAATTCATTCATTATTCACTCTACTTCACTCAAAATCTGTTAAAAACCTGTTAATGAGCTTAACCTTTGCTTCTTTTCCATCCATAACTTTTAACCCTCTCAGGAAAAAAACTGCACTTGGTGGTTAAATAAGTCACAAACTTGTACTAATATGCAATGAAATTAATCCTTATAGTCAGAATAGCTTTAGTGTCTGTGTCTGTAACTGTGACACTGATTGTGTTTGGTAATATCTAATTATATTTTATCGATATACAAGTATCAATAACTGTTTTTTGTCTTTATCAGAGGCTTTTTGTCATAAGGTATAAAGCTTCAGTGCCGTATGAAGTCTGATAAATAAGATATTTTGTGTTGTGTTAATCTCCAGATGAATTTTCTGTAACACTATTTCACAAAACTTTGGGAATCTATTGAGTTTTACATACTATAATACATGTTCTATACTGTATCTTTGAAAAAGTTCCCTTAATAAAATCATATAAAATGCATAACTATTTGATGTTACCGCATCTATTTGTGTCACAGGAAAAAAACAAACAAAAAACATCACAGTCATTAAAAAATGTACAGTTGGCATTTTATTATGAGACCCTATCATATTTAAATTAAAATGGTCAGTATAGATACACTCTTTTTTCTATTTACACCCTGTCAGAAGTGGGAAACCGCTCAATGAAAAACCACCAGATGTTGTAAGAAACACATTCGTATTTGTGAACAAAATGTCATCTTCTCTTCTCTTAGCATGTGACTTGCTGGGGGGTTGAAGCCTCCATTTCCATCTGAAGTGTTGAATCAATGAGCTAATGTAAGGCTTCAGGTCACTGGCAAGGCAAGCCGTGTCTCCACTTTGTCCACTGATGATATAAAGAAATCCACATCAGCAGTCAATGTACAATCATTAGCGATCAGGCTTTTCTGTAATGCACAACATGGGAGAGATTTCATGTGTTCAGAGAACTTCTGAAAAGAAAAAAATGCTAAATGTCTTGATATTATGTGGACACTTGATTAAATCACAATAATCTGTAGAATGTTCTTCCCTGCTACTGTATTTTTGACTCCGTTACCTTCAGGTTTTACTAAGGCGACATCTCTTTCCGAGTGTTATTGCTTTCAGTCAACCATGTAGTTAGTTGGATCTGCTAGTTGGAACCATTCATTTTTTCATTCTTTTTCTCACAGAAAGAAAAAAAGTTTTATGCGTAACTAATCAAGTGAAAGGACTGAAGGATTTAGATGAGGTTGGAAAAAACAAAACAAAAACCAAACACTTGCGTCTTCTTTGCTTAGGCCACAAATAGTGTTTTGCTCCACACAGGTTAGTTTTTTTTAACATCCACATGTAAGAGGACAAGAAGGAAATGCCTTCAGCAACACTTAAGTGAAATAAAATTAATCCCTGATCATGACTGCTATGTAATATAATAATGCAAATAGGGGAAAAAAGAATTGATTTTACAAAAAACATATGACCAGAGCTTTAAAAATTTACACAGAAAGATGTAAACACACATCAAAGGATAAGTCTGGTCATATTTCAGAGCATTTGATCATTTATAAAATAAAAGAAATTAAATTAAAAAATACAAAAAAGCAGTGTTTAATGTAGGTCCCCAGTTTTAGATGTCTACAGTATCGGTAATGTTTCAGACTTTGGATGTTGGGTAAAAAAAACACAACAGTTCATGTCATTTTACACTTAGTGAAATACAGTCATGAACAATATGTTGCAAATCTGCCAAAACGTTGACCTGAATTCGACATACTTGTCCTTTAATGAAAAGTTCGGATGAATTTTTACATGAACAATTCAGTGTTCAAAATGAAGATTTGAAGGAATACAATCAACTTTTTTTTTTTTTTAAAAAAAGGTAAACTTATGAATTTCTTACAGTGTAAATTATAACCAGACTTATCCTTTAACCTCTTAAAAGTTGTAGGTGAGGTATGCATTTTTTTCAAGATCTTAAAACATTTTAAAAGTTCTCATTTTAGTTAAAACTCACTTCAACAGGCTAATCTCTCACATGAGCAGAACAGATTTTACTTGCTGTTAAGGCTGTAGACAAACCTAACATGGCAGCATGGAGCTGTGAAGCTGCTGTCACTTAGAAAATAACCAAGTGACAAATGAAGCTTGTTTTAAAATGGTGACACTGGAAGTGGGACATAAAGTGTGCTAACAGTTACTGCATGTAAAAGCACACAGCCTAACAGTCCCACTCTGGCTGATCTGCTACCTAGCCCTGTTGATGAAATAGCCCAAGTTGTCGCAAAACTTCTAAACTGATATCATGAAGGCAGATTTGTATTCGATGTAATGCCAGAAATTTTACGTATACATCTGTATTTTACAATTTGATGTACCAAACAGAAGAAAGGGTAAAAAAAAATCATTCAACATAAAACTAACTAACAACTTGAACAAAAAAGGACATTCACCATTATTAGATATTCCTTGTGACATTTTGTATTATCAACACATAAATATCTATGCATTTCTCTGTCGAAACTAAAGCTCTTGCAACATTTAATCCTAAATTACGTTATAATATTTCCATATAGCCTACATACTGTGTCTTTTATAGCTTATATCCTTGAAGTTAAAACAAATAAATATTTAATAAATAATGTTGATATAAATATTTCTCCTTTTTTGTTGTTATCAAATATTAGAGCTTGAAAAATGTAAGTTTATTGGCCGTCAGCGTGACAGTGGCGTCTGAAGTGTTGCAGTAGTGTCCTGTGAGCAGAAGATGGCAGCAAACAGGCCACGTAGGCAGTGTCCTCTTGACATTAAAGATCAACTTATTCTTATTTAAGTAGAGAGATGATAAAGTACAGAAGATGCAGTACTGGTAACCCGAGAAGGTGCACGTCCATCTCATGGCTTTATTACTTATGTTTGGCCTGCCATTGTCTCGTCTTTGAATATTTCAGACACAAGAATCAAGAGATAACTACATTTCTGGATGAGGACTTGGTCCAGTGAAGGGGGCTCTTCTATAAAGTTACACTACAGTATCATAATGTCTGTGTTTGCAAACGCGTCCAGGATGGAGCCACGTCGGAGGTGCTGCGGTTCGCAGGAATTACAAGGCTGTCTCCTTCAGATCGTTGAGGTTTGGCATCCTGGTGCGAGACGCTCGGGTAAAGGTGGGTCCGTTCTGGCCTGGTTTGATGCCCAGTTGTTCAGGGGTGAACTGAGCACCTTCCGCTCGCTGTAAAGCCGAAACATGCCAGCTGGACTCGATCTGTCCTGGGAGGGGGTAACTGGCCTTGCGGTTTTTAGCCTGGCTGGAGCTGCTAACTCCAGAGTGCCCCCTGCTCTCAGTGTGCCCCCGACCCTCAGGGTAGCCTGGTTTGGAGGAAGGTTGAGGTGGGTTGGGGAGGGGCCCTTGGAAGCGCAGGTCTGGAGGTGGGGGAGGGGGATGTCCTTGGTTTGAAGAGGAAGGGGAGAGATGAAGGAGCCTACGGAGTGACTTGAGTGGTTGGCTCTGGTAGGAGAGATAGGGATGACAGGACATTTGGATTGATTCTTTTAGAAAATATTAAACATCAAACAGTATGTCAGTCCAATACAAAATACATAATACTTCATGAAAATACCATAAAGTACTAAGTCTTTTAGCATTTCTGGGTATAAAATGATTTTTTATACCCAGTTTTCTTTTGATCTCAGGCTATGAGTAGCTGTGATGGGCATGGAGCAGCCTTAAAATCCCATATCCCTTTTATATTCAGCCACTTCATATGCCTTAATCCACAATGAACTGTTATGCAACAATATGACTCAATTTAGGTTCGCTTTACTGCATGTGTTTGACAAAATGGGCTAAAACATGAATCATTGTAATAATAGAGGGATGCACGTGCAAATTAAAACATTAGCCTTGACTAGTAAATCATTTCAACCATTTACTTAAAAATTATTATAATTTTTATGTGTTATGTTAACTGTTATATTGCAGGAACCGATAAGATTAATATTTAAATGCTATGATGATAAACGTTTTTTATTTCTGTTTGCTTTGAGATTTTAGCTGTTTAGTAGTCCATATGTGACTCAACAGGACTCATTTGCCGTATTTTGGATTCATACAGTTTTTAATATTTTCAGCGGGGGACATATTTGGACAGCAGATAAGTCAATTCAGGCCAATTTACTATTTAGCCATGTCAATATAACATGTGTCATGAAGTCAACTTGATGACTACATTTGTTGCTCTGAAATCTGTACACATCATTCAGCATTACAGATGTTTACAGAATAATTATGAAAACACATTTTTAAATTGTTTTCTTTCTCTGAATTGATAACATTACAGAGGTTATATGACGATATTTTGAATCTTTCTCCAGAAGTTCTTTGTTAATTGTTGGGATCAAAATGTTCTAAATTAGCTTTTTTTTTTTTAAATTAACTTTTTAAAAATGAATTTCAGCCTCAAATGACTTTGTGGTCTTTTATTTTTAATACATGCTTTCAGTTTTTTTTATTTTTATGATACAGATAAAATATATATTTTTTTACAGCATCACAAGTTTTCTTTTTTTATAGAGGTTATATGATGCTCTCAGAGCTACGATTTCTAGACTGAAATGAGAACAAACCTGAGAGTGAGAGTCCACTTGTTTGTCTGCTGGCCATTCACTCACTCTCTCTCTTTCCCTTCCTCTCTCCCTCTCTCTCTCCCTTTCTCTCTCGCGATCTCTTTCTCTTTCCCTGTCTCGGTCTCTGTCCCGGCTCTGTTCTCTGTCTCGATCTCTGTCTCGGGATCTCTCACGGTTTTTCCGGTGGCTGCTGTGGTGAGAGGATGACTTGGAGCTCCTCTGAAGGGATAGGTGATCTTGTCCATTTCCGGTGACCTGACAAGTATTGGAAAAAAAAAAACAAAAAACAAAAAAACAGTATGTCATTAAATACTCAAACTACTTTCTACCTATAAATATTGTAAAAGTAATAATAGTCATTTTCATAGCATCTGAAACCGTGGAGATTTTCTACATGCAGCCCTGCAGCAGCAGACGAAACACATAGAAGTGGAGAAATGCTGATTAGTAATGATGTGAAAGTATGTGGCAAGCAGTTTTCCCAAGATTTCTTTGAGTGTCAGACTAACACAAAAATACAGAAAACTTGAATCTAATTATAGATTATAATTAGATATAACTAGATAAAATAGAACTTTACAAAACCTAAGCATGAGCGTAAATGTTGCGTTAATATTTGTCTTTCAATGACAGTCATTCTTCTGGGGCACAAAAATTGTAAAACATAAATCTTGGAAAAACTACAAAAGCTAAAAATGAAACATTAATGTTTTAGATATATAAATACATTTCCAAGATGATTAATGAAATGACACTTAGAATTCAACAAAATTTTTTAACTTGATGTAGTTGCAATTAGAAAACCCTCAAAAATCTCAAAACGCCTTCCAGAGTAGAAATCCTGACAATGCTCTACCCTGTTGTTGCCATCTAAATGGTTGACAATGCAAAAGTGTGTTGCGGTCACATAAAGATGACGTTATAATCACGAGCCAGTTCATGAAAACAATAACATAACATGACGTAAGTTCAAGTTACGCTAGCCGCAGTAAATGCGATTCAGGACTCATGCAATTGACTATATTCATCACACACTGGCTGGTGAGCTTCGCCATGTTGCTTTGATTTGTCGTGGTCATAGACATGTATCTAATGACTCGATGCCTTGCCTACGCTGTTTGCCTATGGAGTTGAACGGCCTCACTCGGAGGACACCTTTTGTCAGTCATCTCGCTCATTCATGACATTAGCTGTGACCCAATTAAGGATTTTTTAAATAAAGCATTTACTTTAAAAACAAACTTACTGCCACCTGCACAATGGGCGTGCATACTACAATGGAAAAGTGGAAGGTTAGAGCACTTTTGCGTCTTCGTGTGAACGCAGATTTCCCCAACCAAAACAGTTGTATAAACATGGAATAAAAGTAAGAATGAAACACTACTTTTGCGTTTTTGCTTCAGACTGTTTTCATCTAAATGTAGCCTTAAACTCAGCTAAAGATTTCCATTGACTACATGGATGAAGATCAACCTCTTAGAGGAAAGTTTAAAGGTCACATGAGACAAATACTCAGTTGCTCGGCTATGAAATCCAGAGATATTGAATATTTAAAGGGGTGAAAATTAGGTAATCTACCGCCCCAAAAATGCTACAACTGTCAAACATTGTGTTTTTGCCCTATTTTACTGTAACAAAGTGGACTTGGTTTCTCAGTAACAGGATAATAATCACAAATGTATTTTAAAACTCTGTGATAAATAAAAAATCTAATATCAAATTTTTTAAGTCAACTTTCTTGAATCTGACTTAAATTCTTACCTTTTTAAAACTATGTTTGAGAGCAATTTTGGGAAACTAACTAATCTAATAAGAAAATTTGTGTCAGTCACACACATTCTCCTACCTGCGTCACATATGTCAGACTTTCTAGCCTTTTCTTTGGTCTTTTCTTTAAACCCTTTCTACCTTTTTTTACTACATCATTCATTAGCACGTGTGGAAATGCGCTCATCTTTGTGTTTTGTTCATCTTCCTTATTTTCGGGCATCATTGTTGTCTGAGTGCCATGGCACTTTTTTGTTGTCTTTCTCTCAAGCTTACATTTGTCTGTCTCACATATGCAGTATATCATGCTATCTACCATCTCCCTCTTAAAATTGCCATGCCATGGTATTATCTTGAATAGGCTTTCAAGTCATATATCTATAGTCAATTCATAACATAGAAACACCTGATATGTGTTTGAAAATGCTTAACTTAATAAGATGGAATATAACAATTTAACTAAGTTTGACTACATGCACAACTACTACATTTAACTGGCTAAAGAATTACTTTCTAAACAAATGATTGAGAAAACATTTTCATCTACATACAACAGTAAACAAAGGTTGAGTCCAAAAGAAAAATGTTAAGTTCACACTAAATCAACCCAGATGGAAGATATAATATCACCATCAATCATACAGAAACTACTCTGGCAAACACACCATATATTGATCCACTAATGATCATCAATCATTCTTCAGCAATCCAAATAACTGAAATACAGTTAATTCATAAACTAAACTAAAATGATTTTCAATGCAGCAATACAGGAAAGCACAGCACATTTCTTTTTTTTAATTTGTCTTGTCCAGCATAAAAGGTGGGCAGAATGGTGATCTGTCCGCTGTGTCATGCTGAGCAAATTTACTCTGTCAAGAGGAACTATATTTAAATACAAAGTTCCACTTGATAATCTGAATTCTTTATTTATTTTAGTTACATTTTAGTTAGACAGAAAAAAGGAGTTCATGAGCTCCCGCAGAGGAAATAAATAGAAATATGGAAGAATGACTGTTACTGAATAATCTAAAAGAGATCTTAGTGACTATGTCATCATGCAGAACGTACGAGGTGAAAAGTGCTCGCAGGAAAGTGATCATGCTCAGGCAACCCCCTTTACTCAAAAGGTCAGAGGCAGGCCAAGAGAATCCCGAGACCAGGAAAAACGGTAGCCAGTCCCAAACAATGACCCCAGCCACCCCACCCCAGAGCCAGCCCATCATCCGCCCAGGAACAGGCGGAACAGGGAGATCTCAGCCAGAGCCCCCTGCACCCCAGGGGAACGGACCCCAGCGGACTCAAGCCGGTAATTGCG
>JBAMHX010000001.1:9531406-9542555 GCA_037177515.1 Pseudomugil tenellus
TACTTCTATAAAAGATGTTGCAGGATCATTCTGCCCATGAAAAAGACAGGTGTTAAAGGAATAGCTGCAAGTCCAACAAATTGATTTCCAATATAGCCGCATGGAAACTTTTGTTTCTTAAAAGCTAATTGAAATAGTTTTTCAGAATTTGAGATAATTACTTAAAAATAGTTTTAGAGATGCTGTTAAGGACATTCTGCTAACTTTAAAATCTTGACTTGATTTCAAGCATATAGCTATGAGGCTAAAGTGAGTTAAGTCTCACTAAAAAAAGCAAACTGTCTTATTTCCCTTCAGTCATTTAGCTCAAACAAGTAGAACATCAATGGTATGTTTGGATGTAAGTGTTTCTGCACTGAAATGTTCATGCGCCTCACATGACATGATGGAAAACTGTCGGTCTCACAAACAGGACACACTGCAGCGTGGAAACAGTGTCTTTACAATGGGAAGTGAGTGCAAAGGGAGTGGGTTTGACGTACACTGTAGCAAGACAAATGAATGCACAAAAGACTTGCTACTTTAGTCTGCAAACAACATTTGAAATCCTTTCAGATTGAAACATTTTTCAGCCAATTACATTTTCGAGAGGATTTCAAAGTAGGTATAGTGAGTGCAGGGTCAGTAAACATGCAGCCGTAGTGTTGAGGGTTAGATTACTGGTGAGGCAGGGTAGGGCACGGTAGGCTGGTGTTGTACCATAGGCGAGGCGACTACAGGTAGGACTTTGACAGCTGAGTTGTGCTTTAAGCTATTCTTAGAGCTAAAAAGGGGGAAAAGGCTTTTCTTGATGCTGGGGTTCCTCCCATCTTCCATATCCGTCTGTGGAGCAGAAGACGCATAGCCACAACATTCAACACAAATCTCTGATATAAAACAGAAAAAAAGCAAAACTGCACAAACTGTTCTTGAACAATTTAAGAAAATAAATTTTTTCAGAACATATTGATTATAAAGAAAAGACATTCAGCTCTAATAATCAACTGATTCACAAAGGATAAAAAAAGAGGACAGAAAGATATTATTTCTATTAATTTTAGATACTTCTCGCTATGATTACTATGTGTATATTAAGTGAACGCACACACACACAAATAAATACACAGAAAAAGTAAATAACCAGATATGTCATTTATCATCAAAAGCAAATTTTGTTTTCACATCACAATTTCAATTTTCAATTTTTATATATATATATATATATATATATATATTCAAATCCTGATTGCAACTACTTCATTAAATCCTCTAACACCGACCTGGTCCTCAAGGGAAAAAAAACCTGACTTAATGTATTAATCGGATCCATTTAATGTGAGTTAGGTCCGTTAAAGTAAAGATATATCAAAAACCTGCAGGATAGTTGACTGACCTTGGACAACCCTTCTCTAAGACAAAAACAAAAAGAAATCAGTCACTAGCAGAATGAGCAGGACTGAAAAGGATTATTCTTTAGTAATTACAAAGGTTGACATCAGTATAGGGAGTGTTTCTCAATTTTGGTCCTCAGGACCCCCTGCCTTGCTTGTCTTAGGAGTGTTCCTGCTCCAACACACCTGACTCAAATTCATGAACCTACCCATAACATTCATTGCAGCTTGTCAATGAGCCATTCATTTAATTGTGTTAAGAAGGGTTGTTGCTAAAACATACAGGGCAGGGGGTCCTGGGGAACTGAGAAACACTGGTATAGTGGATTTAAGAATGTCCATATCAATGATGGCAGAAGATGCACCCCAAAATCATTGTAAAATCAGCATCCACTTGGAAAACTTTAATCTATGTGAAGCCCCCGGAGATGACATTGTCGTGAAATGGCTCTATACAAAGAGAGCTGAACTGAAAACTCCTCAACATGTAAATTAACTTACAGTGAATGGAATCAGCAAAACTACTTATATGTTTTCTACATGGGTGGCAGAGAAAATAAACTTACTATTTGTGTCTTTTTCTTCTTCTTTTTAATGGCTCTGAAGAAGCCTTGTTTTTCCTTCTCTTTGGTGGGCTCTGGAGGATTCATGACCATCGCCTCTGCTGCAGACCTACAGAACGCATGTGGAAAGGCTTTTTGTTAGTATAGGCTCAGGATGAAATGGTGACTTCCTCTGCAATGTTTTTCATATGCCAACAAGCCTATACAAACTATGCAGTATGAAAAGAAAGAGACTCCTAAAATCACACAAGAGCAAATGCTTTCTGAACTATTGTTAATTTCATCTTCTTAATAGTAAAAACTTGTTGTTCTGATAATGTTTTCATTATAATAATCACAAAAATGAGTAACTAATGAATTGTTAGAAATGCATTTCCCTTTAGTTATTAAAGAGTTTCCAGCCTCATTGTAAAAAAAAACTAGTATTGAAAAATGTGGTAGAACTTATTTGCTATTAAAGACAGACCATTGTGAGAGGCAAAGATAAATCTCAGATAGTTTCAAACAAAGAAAAAAATTCTCTTTATACAGCAGAAACAATATGAATAAATAAAAAAAAAATCTTTATCTCTCAAATCAAACTCCTGCAGAGGAAGTGATGACGAGAGATTCTTTCACCAACTTGTGCTGAAATATCATGTGAGTTTCCTGATTCCAGCCTTTATAGTATATAAGTTGACATTATAAGTTCCTTAAATGAATTCTCACCAGTCAAAAGCCGTCTGACGCTTGGAGTGGTTCACCATGGCAACTGGGTCCCCTGCTACAACGGGTACAACTGGTCCTCGACCTTGACCGACACCTTCATGGAAAGAAGAGGAATTATCCGGTCTGGGAGAGGGGACTGAGGAAAAACAAGAAAGAAGATACTTAAAGTAAAAGCAAAGCTAACCTTTTATTAGTACGAGATGCTTAAGCTTTTAATTGCTCCTCTCATGTTGGTCAAAATGTTTTCTTCCATATTAGGATTTACCTTTTTTTTTTTTTTTTAAACGTCATGCAAGACAGCAAGTTTGTAAGAAAACAAGTTTCAACTGGTTAAAATTAATTTACATATTCAATTGAACTGTGAAAACTTTTAAGATTATGTTAGCTGCTGTTAAAATGAGGTGCATAAAATTCTGGCTCTTAGGTGAGAGGTTATCCAGGACTGCTCCTCAGTACCATAACCCACCCAGTCCACCAGGTATTGGAGACATTGGCCCCAACAATGAGAGCACAACAGGCAATTTACAGAAAAGGCAGAGGCCCCATCGACGAGCTGGGGGTGGGGGGTGGAGGGGTTTTAGAAGGGGGGTCGAACCATGACAATAGTACAGGCTGAGTTTAGAAACGTGAAATATGGGGTGAAAATGCAATGTAGAGGGCAGTTTCAAACGCATGGCCAATGGATTTACAATCTCGGCAAAAGGTAACTGGCCCAAAAATCAGGACACCTGATAGGCAGACCCTTCGTAGACAGCCACACCTTTTGCCCAACCAGGTATCTCAGTGCCTTGGAGCGGTCACAGTTGGCATTACATGCATATATAGCAGAGGTCCTGCAGAGGGCCCGACGGGCCCGTCTTCAAGTCCTGAGACAGAGACATGCAGACACAGGGGTGGCAGGGACCAACGTTGCCTTTTCCTGATTGGAGAGAACTGGAGGTTGATAGCCATAAACATGAAATGGAGACAGACCAGTAGCACTCGATGGTAGTCCATTGATCGCATATTATATCCAAGATACGGTCTCGGACCACTGATGGGGAGAATCCATGCAAAGAATGCACAATTTTGACTGAACTTCTTGATTCATTCTTTCCATTTGGTCATCGGTCTGAGGGTGAAAGCATGAAGAGACAAACTGTGGTCCCCTTTCCAACACAATATCACAGGGAATTCCAGGAGGACTGAACATTTCTCAGGCCATCATATTCAAGTGCAGTGGGCATCTTGGGAAGAGGAATGAGATTGGCAACACCACCTCCAAGGACATCTCAGAATTAAAGGAATATCAGATGTATTCACCAGAAGAAATTTAATTCTTTTATGGTGGTTTTCTGAAATTAGTGTAGATACAGGTTTAGTGATCTAAAATCACTAGATCCAAGAGCATTCCAGGGTCTCACACAAAGAGGTCTCAGGAGGAGAAAAATCCAAGGAGCCAAACTAGAGTCAGGGTCAGGCAAGGTTAAGCAACTGGAGATCAATATTCATACCAGTGAAGATGAAGCAGAGGTTTGGGGACAGGCAGGGTCAAAACCAGGTAATCTCTATGCAGCTGCATGGACAAGGCCGTGGAAAAGACAGATGATCTCGCACTGAGCAGGTCTAGTGCTGGTGATTAAATCGGCAGCATTACAGGTGAGGATAATCAGTAATCTGGCAGAGATATGCGCAGCATGATCAAGGCAGAGCAGAAATCATGACAGTTAATGTCTATTGGCTGGCCAGTCTTTCCAAGTTTCCATTTTGGTCAAGAATGCTATGAAATGTGGTATTAAAATCTCTTTAATCTCAGCTATGCACTTTGACTTTATATACTTATTATTAGAAACAATGTCAGTAAAAGTGGCACAAAGTAGCATTATGAAGAGGTTCAGTCTCACAAAGCTGTTGGCACATCTGACTCTCAATTTAGTTTTCGTGCTTATTTTTATCATCCTTTCTTATTGTGCTTATCGCATCTACATGCATCATTTCTGTTGTCTTTTCTTTTTGTCTTTTATCTTGCTTTAATTCAGGAAATGTTACATAAATCACCTTGAACAGTTGTGTGTTGCACAAGTAAATCTTAGGTCTACTAAAATAACAGCATCAGTTTTCTGAAGGTGTGTGTCAATGCTATGTGATACAAACTTTGTGATGATATGACAGGCTGATCCAAATCCAAAGCCAAGTAATTTCCAAAAGGTTAGGTTTCAAAAACACAGGGATTAATTAGTTGGCAGAAGCTAAATCCAAAAACAGAGAAAGAAGCAAAAATCTAGAGGCAAACAGTACTCATAAAGGTGAAGCAAAAGGGAAAACCAGAAACAAGCCAGATTTTGTAAATGCATGGATCAAAGCTTTTATAGTGGAATGCAGGCTATTTAGGTGGGAACAGCTGATTCATGGGGTAAATACACAGAGTAATGAGTAGATACAGTAAGGTTTAGAATAACACCGGGACTTTTGGGGAACCTCAGTTTTGTGTATAAATCACGTGCGTGTATATTATTGTGCAGTCAAATACAGAGCATATGAAGCTGATACAACCAGAAACATGCTATATAAGCTGCATATAAAGAGAAAACCACATATAAAGAGAAAATTAAGTGGTCACTGCTTGGGATGTTCATGGCACACAACAAGCAAACAATGTGGCTGTCCGTGGGGTTGAAAGAAATGTCAATATTATTATACCACGAGTTCAGCAACCATGATAGATGGCGAAGCTAGCATGGAACTAGACATAAACACTCAAAAACCTCTTGAAGTGACAGTAAACGAGCCGTCCTCAACACCAGGTAAATTATATTCTGATTTAACATGTTTTGTTGTTGTCATTGTCACACAATGATACATTATATCCTGTTTCCAGGATGACCGTCTTACACGGACATCTACCGCCTATGTGGTCTGAACACAATTTACCGTGTAATCTCGGGTAATGTGGTTGCATGTCTGAATAGGCATGTTCGGGTAAAGTGCGGACGGTAAATGTCCGGACATTGCCCGGTTGCTATGTCTGAAAAGGGCTTAAGATATATATCCCTATCCCTCTTCTGTGCATACCCAAATCACCTTAATCTAAAAAATATAGAAACGATAAAGAACAAAATCAGATTTTAAATAAATTAAGTAAATTAGAAGCGGACTAAATTTATTTAAAACAGACTTTAAAAATCAAACAACATCCAAATCCTAATGTACATTATGTTGACCTTTGATGGTTCCCGTGCCTTACCTCGGTAGAAGCTGCCAACTCTCCGAGGCATGGACTCTGTGAAGATCATCCGGTTTTCTTTGGAGGAACCTCCATCCTCAATATGGGGTTCATGATACATACCAACCTAAGAAGTACATATACAATGTAGAAACACAAAGACACATGGACACAGAACCACACACAAATACAAAAAACCTCAGTATTACAAGATTAGTATCTGAAAATCCTTTTTATCTGTGTTTGTCAGTACAGGTAAGACATTCTTTACCAAGATTCATCACAAGACAGTCAAGGCACTCTTAAAGCATTTCAGTGAGGCTACATATATAACAGCGACAACGTGCAGTGAAGCTGTTGACAGAAAACAGCTACAGAAACCAGTAGTCAGAAACGCTACTCTCTGTGTCGGGTGGGTTAAAAGTAGGGAGGAATTAAGGGGTCGGACCTCGTTTTTAGAGCGCTGTGTATGAAAAGCAGTAGTGTTGTCCCTCGTAGAGTCTTTGATGGGGGCACAAGGGTGGTTCATGTCTTTAGGAGACTGCTCACTCTGTTGGGAAGACGGACAGTTGCAGGTCAAAGCAGACAGGAGAAGCAGCATGAAGCAGTGACAATGAAAAGGTGAGGCAGTGACTGATAGTACATACATCAGCTAATGAAATGTCCACACTCAGTCACACAGCCACATTTTAGTGTCACATAAGTTATTGTAACAAAGTTTTTAAAAAAACTAAACAGAACAAAGTTTGGCACTTAATCTTCAAATAATATGAGGTGTAAGAGAGCCCCAGTACATTTCAGCAAAATGGTCTAGAGCTCAGAAAGATTTTTCTCACCAATCTGTAAACCCTGACTTGCTACCTGCAGATGTAATTGTAGGTAGAGAGTTTCACTCTGTTTGTGCTACAACAGGCTTTTGTAACCTTCTTTAAGATGCGGCTCTTAGGTTGACACATAGCTAGCTTAGAAGAAGTGCAATAATTTGTACCCCCCACGCCCCCCTTTTGCCTGTATTGTTCCACCTAAGCATTTTTGTGATATTAATTGTGGAGATGGTACTGTTGTTGTAACACCCACACAAGAGATTTTGCCCGTCATGTGTGTGTGTGTGTGTGTGTGTGTGTATGGGAGAGGAGGGAGGATTATGAGTGGTCAGCGATTAAGGTAAATACCAGCCAAGTAAGGGAAGAATTGGAAAAAAAGTAAAGCAAAACAAGTGCAGGGAAAACTAGACTCCCTTCTCCATATCCCAGATGTAGATTATTGTTTTTGTTAATGTCCATGGCTAATAAATTAGTTTATTCCAGAAAATGTCAGTAGATCCTGCAGGATCCAGTGGACCAGTATGGACCACTGGACCAGTGGACCAAGTGGACCAGTATGGACTGGTCCACTTGTCTAAGTGTCAAAGAAAGCCTGGTTTAGGCCAACTAGTATTTATTCTCTTAGTTATTAGGACATAATGCACAGAACTCCCAATACCTTAAAAATGTTAAATGTCTCTATTTAAGTTGATAAGGTAAAAGGGGTAGGTATATTATAAACGTTTACTTCTACCTACTCCTTTCTGTTACACAGGCTAATTGATTTTATATTTGTATTGATTACAGTGCAAGGTAATTGTGTAAGGCAATAAATACATTCAGTTCAATTAAAACACCGCTGTATGGGTTGCTACAGGATCTAAATAGTGTTTTAAATTATTTTTAATCAAATTATTTGAAGATATTTACCACTAAATAATGCAGATTTTAAGTTTTGACCTTCTATTAATGTTGCGAACATGTCAAACTTTGAATCTACAATAAAAGAGATAAATAAAAGAGATAAAGCTAAAAAATATGACTTGGTTTGGAGGTTAGACAGAAAAAAAGCTTCTGCTACTAACTAACTAAGTAAAACAACAACAACAACAATACAAACTAGACCTTTTGGACTAGTGTGCTCCAGAAATTCGCCCAATAACAGAGTGGTTTAGCTCCTTGCAGGCTCTAACTGAAAAATCTGCTTGTCACCACCAGACAACCTATGAATAACAACTATGTTATATTTGTAGTAGCCCTGATGTTGTGATTATGTGTGATCAAATGGGTTGGGAGTCTCTGCCACAAAATGAGTTGTAGCCTACATGTGTGTGGGGAATGTGCATCACATGCAAAATACCGTTTTTAATTATAATAAATGTTTTGATAAGCAGTTCTTTATTTCCTAAACTGAAACCTAAAATCAATTTATTGAAAGAAAAAGTAAGAACAGTGGTGGCTATACAGCAAAATCAAAAAGTTAATGTCTTATTAATGTGTCTTGCGTTAAGTGATACTTTGGTATGATGGTCAATATGTTGGACAGGTCTGTTTTGAATGCAAATTGTCATGAAATCAGAACATTTAGTGGGTCTAACTAGTTCATCTAATGGACTGGACCTTAATGAACCACCACAATAATCCTAGTCTGCATGTTTTAAGGGGATTGTTTCAATTTTATGCCACTAACCCTTGTCATGTCATCAGTGCAATCCTCTCTTGAAGAGCTCACAGAGTGTCCAGTCAGGGTGGTCCGGTGCTGCAGCTGGGGGGAGAGAAGCTGGAGGCTACTGGCTCTTGTCGGTATTGCCTGTCCAGGAGCAGGCAAGCCAGCCATCCCACCTTCTGCTCCGTGTGGTCGGTGGCGTTCCCTTCTCACATACATGGAGTGGCGCTGAGGCCGTTGCTGAGAGGAGAAGGGGGAGGTATATCCCAAGCCGTAATGATAAGACTCATGTGGGGAAGGCAGAGTGTGAGTGGAGGGCATCCCTGACCCCCCAGGGTCTAAGAGCTCTGTAGCACCACCATCTTCTGGACAAGAGAGCAGAGTTAAGATTCGGCGGTGCTAAATGACTTATTTTGCACTTGATACATGAGTTATCTGTGTTAAATGATAATTTGCTTCAATCTAGAAAATAAAAAATTTGCTTATGCTAATGCCATCTTGTTGTTTTCTGTTGAATCATCACTCTGCTGTAAAACCCCCAAAATATTTCATGTACAATTATGTTAAAAGGATAAATGCAGAAAGTCCTTGCATTTGAAAGAGAGTTTTTGTTAATCTTCTTTGTTAATCTTCTTTGTGTTGAATAATCTATTAATTAGCAAAATCAACAAGTCAACACATCTCTCAGATGAATCTAATTTTTTTAAACCTGGATGAAAAAATACGTGCTCTAAAAACATCTCTTCTGTGTCCATTTAAGCCATTTTCCCCCAACTTCAATGTGTCATATATATATATATATATATATATATATATATATATATATTGTTCTAAAATCTGAAAAAACTGAGAATATGTACAACAGATTGACCTAAAACTTTATAGGTTAAAGTCCCACATGAAGGCTCTTTGCAGCATGTCCCACTCTCTGACTTCCTTTATAACGGCTATTAGAGCCCAAAAATCCTTAAAAAAGAGAAAAAAAAGTCTAAAGTGACTCTTCAACCTACCTGGGGCTAAAGATTTATGTCTGGATTTGTGTCTGGATGAGGAGTCAAGCGTGCTGCTCTCCATGCGGGCATTTGCGCTGCTACGAGAGGCGGGGCTGTGGCCAGATCTATCACTATGTCGGGCTGACGGGCTGCCAGGGGGTCCTTGAGGACCTGAAGGAGCGTTGAGGTCTAAACAGCTAGCAGGGAAGAAGCGAGCACTGGGTCCCACACCACCTGCTGTGTTGGAGTTTGGGTCGTCTGGGTGGAGCCGGGCATCGCTGAGGTTCCCTACAGATTTGGCATCGCTTAAAGCGCTGTGGCTCTTGGACAGGCTGAGATAAGAGGCGGAACTTTTAGAAGATGAGGACATGGAGCCATGGGCAGAGTCAGCCATACTGTGGGCGTGCCGGCCATGTTGTTTCTCTGCTCCAGACTGCAGTGTGTTGGTTTTATTTTCCAGGAATGTGTGACGGCTAGGCTGCTGTTGTTGTTGCTGCTGCTGCTGAGAACGAGTGGAACTTGGTTTGCTGTGGCTGTACTTTCCTCCATGTCCTGGATCTTGCATTTTTGGAGAGGGTCCCAAACTGAAATCAAACTCTGTCTTGTTTTTGGCTTCTTTGGGACTGAGGAGGTGTGGCAGGTTATTGTTAGCCAAGTCTTTGTTGGATGAGGCAGAACGACTGAGGGTCTGGGAAAGGTATTGGCTCTTGGGATGGAGCGTTGGACTCAAACTAGTCGGAGCCGGTTTGTTGCCATTCAGGAAATTCTCATTGCTAAGGTGGTGGAGGTCCCCGTGGCGAGGGAGGCTGGAACATTCTTTACTGTTGGAGCGACGACTTGTGCTCTTGCTGTGACTTCTGTAGAATAAGGGCATAAAAAATTAGTAATATTTAAGTTTGAATGCCTGGAATAGAAGCTGTTTTATTGAATGCTCCATTCAAAGCTTTGCATGTACAAGTGAATTATTACACAAACAAACAAGTAAGATTAGTATTAATGTATGTGAAAACTTTCCTAATGGGAGTCTTCAAACACATTAGCTTTTTTTTGTTTTTTATTTGTACAGTTCAGGGACAGTAAATTATTCTCAAGCTACAGTCAAATTTGAACTATTTGCCTGAGTAGCTCTACAGTGAAGTTTTTACATTACATTACAGTCATTTAGCAGACGCTTTTTTCCAAAGGGACTTACATTTTTGGGGTTCAGTGTCTTGCCCAAGGACACTTCAGCATGTTGTCAGGGGAAGCCTGGAATAGAACCACCAACCTTCAGGTTGGCAGACAACTGCTCTTACCTTCTGAGCTACAACCTCCCCATACATAAGCTACATATTTTATTCTATCAGCAGTATACACATTTTACACTGAGGGTCATGACAACTGTCTGCTTTTTTACTGAACTCATCACAGCAAATCAGCAATGATTCTAATATCTTTAACATCTTATTCTTATGAAAGTTTGATTGGTTATCACGTTGATAGGGTTGCTGAATTTGAAGGGTGAAAAAAATTTGATGAACCTGGTGACAACAGAGGTTATTTATTTGGTTAGTTTAGAGATCATGAAAAAAAGAAAAGTAGTGTTAACACCGATGGCATGTAAAGGACCTGAAACAAGAAGGCCTGGTCTTGTCTTCAGAAGATTTACATATTTTTTGCCACTGTCAACTCTCAGATTATTATTATTAATATTATTATTGTTATTATTATTATTATTATTATTATTATTATTGTTATTATTATTACTGATCTTTTAATATTTAATATTAGTGAAATACTTGTGTGGCAATAACATTTCATTAATGATAAAAGTGTGCAATTGTGCCAGAATGTTCATTTCATGGT
>JBAMHX010000001.1:9552830-9564591 GCA_037177515.1 Pseudomugil tenellus
GGTCTATGTGTGTGTGTGTGTGTGTGTGTGTGTATGTGTGTGTGTGTGTGTGTGTGTGTGTGTGTGTATATGTCATTCCCGAAATTTAATAGGAAAATTTGTTCAAACTTAGTTGACTGATGAGTATGGAAATATGTGGCCAGTGTTAAATCTGAAACACTTCATCAATAAAACCCTCCCTTACATATATTATGGAAGAACTTGATTACTGGAGGGTTCAAAACTAAAGAAAAGACCACCAGACAACTCACCAAAGTCACAGAGCTTGAGAACATCCTCTGAACTGATGAGAAGATTTTCTGGCTTTATATCTGGAAGAGAAATACAGTTTCCTTAAATCTTCTGAAATTAAGGGGGGGAGATGACAGAAACACCCAGGATGTCTTCAGGTAGAGTTGGCATTATTATGATAGATATCAAGTTTATTTCTGATAAGATGATCATATGATACAATCTTTGAATCCAAATGCTGAGAAGAATGATTTGTACAAAACTGGTCTAATGTTTCCTTCAAAAACTATATGTTTAAAATTATATTCTGAATTTTTGTTGTTGTTCACTTATCCAGCTGGAATCAACAGCCTCAAAATTACTGCTAGTCTTATAAAGGGATGTGTCAGAAGAGGAAATCATACAGATTCATAATATTACACTTCATTTACCTCACTGAGAGTTCTTGGTGTGATACCCAACTACAATGAACCACATGAGGTAAGACAAGAGCAGCAGAAATCACTGGATTAGATTAAAGTTCAAAAGAAACCACAAAACGGAAAGTGATTTTAAGCTCCTCATAGCTCTTCTTGTGGTGGAAAAAACAGAGAAAAACAGAGAAAGGTAAAATCTGGTTTTAACTCTCCACTTATGAGAGGCGTTTAAGCCAAAAATATAATTTATTCATTAAATGAAAATGTGAAAGTGTGCTCACTCAGTATCACAAAGTATGCACTTATGAACACAGCAGGTTGATTTACAACACAAAGAGAGTGACTAAGTTTCAGGTAAGAATTCTATTAAACCTCTTAATCATCTCATAGCAGTTATTTGTTTACTGCTACACAATGGTTCAAAATATCACATACTTAACATTTATCACATATCTCTGAAACACTGTTTTTGTTTTTTGTTTTTTTTTAAAAAAAGATGAATTCCTTACCTCTGTGCACGATCTCATTTTTGTGACACCAGTGGATGGCTTTGATGAGCTGGAAAATGTAGCTGCGGACTTTATCAGGTGGTGCACCATTGGGAAACTCCTCTAACAGCTCGAGCATGTTCTGTAACCCACAACAAAGTGACCTATAAAAGATCTGCAGTGTATAGCACGAGTTCATTTAAACACATGCACACATACACACACACGGAAGTGTGTGTGTCCTGTACAGCTGATCAATTGCTGAACTACAGTATGGAACTGTCATTAGTAAGGAAACACTTAGTTGGCTACCCTGGTAACACAGTGGGGAATACCATTACTCACCCGCAGCAGAGTTTGGATGTTACCATGGTGACACTTTTTTATGCTTAACTGAGCCTTCACAACATCATGAAGCCATAAAGTAGACTAATTGCAGCAGCAAAAAAAACTAAAATATGTGCACAGCATGCAGAATGTGAAAGAATCATGACAGCATCAGTTAGCTGACCCTCTCAACATATTCAAAGACAAGGTAGAGCTTCCCCCTCCTGCGGAAAGCCTCCTTCAGCTCAACGATGTTGTCCTGCTTCAGGGTCCGAAGCATCTTCAACTCCCGAAGAGTCGTCTCCTTAACTTCCTCATTTTCTGTGTGAAAGTGAAAGAGAAAGACATGACAGAACTAATCTGCACCTCTCTGGGTGTTTCTCCTTACTATCACCCACATCCCCTCACTCACCTTCACTGTCTTTGAATTTCTTAATGGCCACCAGCTCATTGGTTTCCTGTTAACACACAAGGTCACAAGAGTTGTCAAGACAAAAAGTGGGACTTTTGAGTCAAACATGGGCATAATTCTTTCATTTTTGTTAAACAACCATGTAGGAGAACACATCATGTGTTCATGGGAAATATGTTAGTTTGTCTGAAGGATTAAATAATTGGGCTGCAGCAAGCAGAAGAAATTATAAAAAGATTCCACAAACTACTGAAATTGGGTTGAGTAGTGTCCAACTCAATATAAAAAACCAGGTAGAACAGTGTGTCTCTGTCATCTTTGGCGACATCAAATTAAAGAAAAGTAACAATAGAAATCAGGGCTGCACGTAACAGTAAAAAAAGTTTCCATAATGCAAAGCAAACTCAATTATTTGGGACTAAACAGATGTGTCGCCATAAGAAAACCACTAATTAATGTTGATAAGTAGAGATGCTATGCATCATGCTATACATGCTAAGCATCATGGAGATTGAATGCTGGAACAGCGTTAGGCCATGTCTGAAATGTCCAGATTGACATATATATAAAGAAATGGTCGGGTTATTTTATTGCTTAGCTTTTTCTTCTCTCATGATACACATATTCCAAGATAAGAATGACAACATTCATGGGGCTCAAATTGTGAAAGAGTGATTGAGATAGCATTCAGATGATTTCATAAAAGGGTTAACCACCACAGAGTTCAGACCTGAACATCTTTGGAAATGCAAGAGAAGGCTTTGCACAGTGATTGTACTCCCATCATTAATACAAGACATTGGTGAAAAATGAATGCAACACTGCATGGAAATAAACCTTATGGCATTGGATAAGCCTATTGTCATGATGCCACAACTAATGTGTGACATAATCAAAGCTGAAGAGAGTCCAACAAAATATTAGACTTCTTTCTTTTTTTTTTGGTGGCCAGGCAGTGTATATTAAAAAACGATGAATTATTTACATGGCCCTGTAGGGGTTGTGTATGTCAACCTCTGGTAATTTCACTGCCATATCATCAGCTTTTGAAGTGATACAGTTAATTTGTTGGCTTAAATGTAGTTTGTTTACACACCCAGCAGTTATGGGAAAACATTATCAGTTCCTTGCAGCTGTGTTATGTAACTCCAGTTTTCACTCTCTTTTTAGTCTTTCTTTTAATCTCTGCCAACTCTGAAGGAAATATCAGGCTCCTTAGCAGCTAAAATGTATTCACCAGCTTGCTGTTGGTGTCCATTTGGTGCAGATTTAGGGCTTTTTTAATAGTAAAAAGCTTGTATTTGTTGGCCAAAGCAGCACTGTGGGAATGAAGTACACCAAACAACAAAGTTGAAAGTGAAGAAAGGGAATAAATACCAAGTCATAAAGCTAAGACGAGGTGCATTTTTTAAATTATATTCTCAGCTCATTTGACATTATCATTAAAACAACATGCAGCCCCCTTTATAAACACTGCAAAAGATAATGAAGTGTGCAATATTTTATGAAAAAAAAGGAGCCTTCATGACCCTCCTTATAGAAAGCATTTTTTATGTACATTGACCTAAGAGCCATATACTGACCACACCTAAGATGCATTGTATCTCAATTAAAAAGAAGCTTTTGTACATGTTTATGTTCTTTGTGTTTCCATATAGTTACATCTCTTCGTTATAAGCCCAGTTAATTGCTTTAATTGCCATGACTTTTCATTTCACTCAGGAAATTTGGTGCAATGAGCCATCTCTAAACATGTACTGAGTCACTTAAATGCTGGAAAAGTAGTGTCCCAAACAAAAGATGTTACTGTTGAATGATCTTATATGCTAAACGCATGTCAATGTAAATCTTGCCGCTGACCTTGATGATTTTGCAAGATAAGTCATTTCTATAGAATGTTGTACTCTCCGGCTATAGAGGGTGAGGATGGAAGGCCGAGGGAATTACATCATACAGTTCAGTGTCCTAAGCTACTCTTGTGTTCCTCTATTGTCCTTTTGTCTAGAGAGGGTCAGACAACAAGGTCAGCCTGAGGAGCTGCCCGACACTTGGATGCTCTTGTTTATACAGGCCAATTGTTTGTCAGAGTTTTAACACAAACTTGTCTGCTTTGGGAATGCTGCTGCAGAGGCAGCAGGAAAAATAAGATGAAACAATGTAGATTTTTAACTTTAATACCACCAAACACTGACTGTGAAGTAACAGCATTAATATAACGGAAAAAAGAGCAAATTTGGGAGATCAAGTAAAAAAACCACACACATACACACACATTAACAGCACTCCAGCAGATATAATGTGTCACTCTAGCAGCACATTCAGTGTCCTGATGATGTACTTGTGCTGATATGTTTTTTTCTTTGACCCCCAGATTTGCCTTTTAAGCCACAGTTTGGTAAACAACCCTTAAAATAGTCCTTAAGTTGTTAATCGTCTGCTGACTATATGATGATTGTAACCATAACATTAAAATGGAAGCTTAAATGTGTGTGGTGTCACCATTTTATACTGGTGCATTAGCTATAAATATTTGATCATACCATGATTCCACAGATTTAGAAAAAAAAACCTTCATGTAAAATTTACCATAGCAACGTGTGATAATTACTTTAGACCAGAGCAGAAAATGTAGCAGCTTAACAATGAAGGCTCAAAATGCTAAAATAACCACAGTCTCCTGGTTGCACAACTGATACATACCTATTTTTGACTTCAACATTGTCACATGCCAGTGTTTTTATCTTCTGACACCACCATGTTTGCCAGTTTTAACATTTAATTCAGCCATTAATTCAGGGATTGCTATGCAAGAAATGGAAAGGCTGTCAGTTTTAGTCAAATATAAGATGATAAATCAATTTGTACTTCATAGCACTTTCCAGGCATGCTGACCACTCAAAGTGCTACATGTCACAATCATTCATACACAAACTTATACCCTGACAGGCACATTGGGGACTACGCAAGGTTCAGTGTCTTGCCCAAGGACACGTAGGTATGTAGTCAAAGTGTACAGGGGGAATAATTGATCCTACAACCTTTTGGTGATCTTCAGCAGTGATCAGCAGTCATCGTTTTCCTGAGCATTTAGTGAAATCTCTCTGTTATGTACATTTTCTTAAACTGAATATATCTACAGGTTCTCATGAACCACAGTCATTTATTTTAAACTTGTTTGTGTGTACTGATTCTGAAACTGAAAACGACTATGGTCTACATCCTCTAATCACAGGATTATTTCTGAAGACTATATAATCACTTTTTAATATATAAGATGCAGTCTGTATTTCAATTAAATTTACACAATACTAAGCAATGTGTTTGCACTGTAGATAAGAGATGTTACACGCTTTGAAATGGAACAGATGAAGCCACAACAAATCTATAACTAGTAAATATTTCGTCCTTTCATTTGTTAAACAAATATTCAATTATCGCCGCCAAACAATTAGTGAGCCCTCTTGCCCTCCAAACTGCACAAAGACACCATATAGGCACCCAGAGACTGGCTACTGTGTAGGTTGTGTTATTGTCACTCCCAAAACACAAATTCAAGATAACACAAAACCTCCATACAAACACCCACATACGCTAATACAACACTTGCATAAAGTGGCAGAACAGCACACAAATCCTGGCACACGTTTGCTTGACTAACTAAATGTCGCGTCAAACCCATACTGCACTGTAAAGTGCACATAAATAATCCAGAAACATTTTAAATAATTGCATTTCTTTGAGAATGGTAAAGTCATCTGTGTTGCCTGCTTGGGCTTTTATAGTCCTATTATTCTTTTTGTCATATACAGGTCTACTGTCTACTCCTAACAGGGTGACCCATTTCTATATTCAATAGCTCCCTTTGCATCTCCTCGTCTCCCTCATGCACACGGACACTCACACACATACAAGTTCATTTTCTCTTCCTCTGCCACCTTGTTCTCTTCTGCCCTGTTTTCTAGCTGAGAAAAGTAAAAATAACTTTTCTCCTCCGACAAACCTAAAAGCACTTCCATTGCTGTGACTTTACATGACCCCCCCCATACGCACACACTCATGAGAAGGAAATATGATGTTGTGTGTCACCTCTTAGAAAGTTGGAGAAAAGAAAAGGTTTCTCACTTTAATGTGGCCCACATTTGCTTTTCCTGCAATGCTGATATGCTGTGAACATAGTCCAATAAAATCAAAAGACCGTGACAGGAAAATAATTATTTTTTTTTACAAAAATTCCTTAATGACTTGAACTTATTTGTGTTGTTTAAGCGTGGGGACACATTTTAACACCGCTAAATCTTGTTTTGTGACATTTGTGACATAGGCTGGACCATTAGAGCATAGAAAGACATAAGTCAGCTGGGTTAGCTTGCATTGCAATAAGATAAAGAAATAATTAACTCGTTTACATAAAGTTAAAAAATGTTCATGGAAGGCCACCTTTAGCTTCTGTAAAAAATTGCAGACTTAATGGTGTAATCCACATAACCTGCAAGTTCTTGACAAATTGCAAATATGTCATGTTATTCCAAATAGACTAGGCTCCTTTGACAAAAGAATGTAACAGTACATGATAGATTGCCTGATTTAGCAAGCTTTAGCAAAATCCCTACTGAGGTAGATGTTTATGCCCTTAGACAGCTTTAAGAGCTGAAACATGAATGTCTGTATTTTTTATTGTTTGCTGTTTTCTCTGCTTATTTTTAATGTATAGGACCTATGAGTGACCTTGAAGGCACTTTTTAAATAAAATGCATTATCATTATACCTATCATTATTATAATTTGCTTTTTTGAGGATGCCCATTTTTGAGTTATTATTAGCTGGGTTTACATGAAGCTTAACATTCTGAATAGAATTGGTTTAGATGCGACCAAATAAAAGAAATCTTCATTTAAAGACCTCAGTCAGATTAAAATTGATTTAGTTCACTTCATTTCATAAGGGTAGAATTTTCTATTTCGCAAACGGATTAAAAATGTTGTCATGTAGAGGCTGAAGCCAACATTTGTCAGGCTGTGTTCTTCTGTGTATGCTGTTTAGATGTACGCAGTGATGTTTACTTACTTGAAAATATGGCATCTAAATAGAGCACAAAGATCTAAACTGAGGTACAGAACTGATTTTTAATTCAAATTTTCAAAGAGCTTAGGATTTTGGATGGTTAGACTTAAGAAGAAGAGGCAAATAGCTAGATCAGCATGATATATTGTCATGCTTTATAGATCAATCAGTGCCACATGCCTGTAAGACAATGGTTCTGAATAAATTATATGTCACATGTAAATGTCAGATCAGAATAGATCATGTCAGATCTAAACAGCTGACCTAAGATCTTTATTCAGTATTATTTTTAACAGAATGAAAAAAAATTTGCATTTAAACATGGCCAGTGTCAGCTTATCATTGACGTGTCCAGATGCTGGCATGCAGCTAGGATGTAGACTCAGTTATGCACACTGCAATTAAAGTCAGATGAATAAAACTATGGTATTTCAACTTATCCCATTTCTGCATGTTTACTCTCTACTCTCCAAGAACTGCACTTCCCTGTGTGGCCATCTGTGGATGGCATCTAGGAAAGGTGAAACAGTTTCATGAAACATCATTGTTTAGAGCAGTCTCACTAGAGGCATTATGTGGACCATGATGCTAAACTATGTTACCCAGTTTCTTCTGCAATTATCATTAATAATTCCAAGGCAATTATGCAGCATTTTGGTTTTGCTTTGTTTTGTATAGAGACATGAAGAAACAGCTCTTTGTTTCTTTTCAAACATCATGAAATGCTGTCTCCCCTGTTTGCATTTAGTTCCATTGCAGGCTCTAATTCTGATCATCTCCTTGCATGCGTCTGGCAGCAAAACACACAAAACAGTAAAACAGTTGTAATTAATTAGCACACACAAAAGTAAAACCTTAAAGTAAAGTAAAGTTATTGTTTTGCAAAAATTATCTTATTTCTTTAACACATTATCTTCATGTCCATTATGAGTCAAGCTGACGTTATCTGCATATGATTTCATTAAGATAAGATGGACAAGCACCTCTCAACGTGAGGCACTCTGATGTGTAATCTCTCACCGTGTATGCAATCCACAAGCAACATATTCTTGTTTTATATAGCAGAGATTCTGGAACCTGACAAAAAATTGGCAAATTGGAAAAAATGTATTTTTATGACCAGATGTAAAGACATAGACATTTGAAGTGCCTAATTTTCCTGGTTTATTTTGTTTGTTTTTGTTAAAGCAAAATTAATGCAAATTGAACCCTCTCAGTTATGAGGTTGAGTAATCCCAATCCGTAACCCTCTCAATTTAACATGAAATCAGAAGATTTTATTTCAATGATAGATTTTGATAAATCCTTATTTCTCTGATATAACTGTTCTTATTATATAACTATTACATCTGTTATTATATGAGTTGAACATGTAAAAAGATGTTATATTTTCTGTTTCCATATTAAAATGTATATTTAATGATTAAACATTACTCCTTGTTGATTTTTTTCATTCCTGCTATGTGTTATAGTATTTTTGTTTGTTTTTTAAGGATTGTTCAACATTTCTTTTGTGACATAATATTGAACTAATAATGTAATTAATTTGAAATAACTTTTCTTCTTTTGTCCACCTATCCTTGTTTATCACAGAAGTTCTCGTGTTTTTTTTCAAATACAGTTTTCAGTAAAAAGGTGTTGATCAACTACAATCACTTAAACTTTACATGTAAAAAGTACACTCAAAAACTGGTACGAAGTTTTTTTTTCACCTCTCCAGTAATATATTAATCGTTTATCCTCATAGTATTAGGAAAATCTACTTGTGTGAAGCTGTGCAAATTATATGCAGACCTATGTTTATTAGGGAAAAAAATGTTCATGATAATGTTTTCAAAGTGTTGTGAGCACCACTGTTACACAGCAGTACCAACTGGGGCCTTTAGTCTGGAGTCAGCATGCTCGCTCTGTGATTTCTTTCTGGTTGCTCTGACTTTCTCCCACAGTCCAGAAACATATATGGTCGGTTTAATGGTGTAATTCTCTGTAGTTGTGAGTGGTTGTTTGTTGCTTCATGTTGGCCCTGTTATGGACTAACAACATGTTCAGGAGGCACCCTACCTCTCGCCTAGTTTCAGCTGGACAAGCCCCAGCCCGCTCGTGAATCTCTTTTGGAATATTTCAATGAAGGGTTGCAGAGGACTGGAGCCTATCCTAACAGCTACCAGACACCCTCCACAGACAGGTTACCGGCCCATCAGAGGGCCAAGACAGAGAGACAAATTACAACCAGTGCTCACTCCTGAGGTCAACAGCGATGCCCAAATCTGGTCCTCAAAATCCACCATCCTGCAACTTTTAGATATATCCCCTCTGCAACATGCCTGAATTAAATAGCGGAATTTCCTCTTCTGCATGTTATCCAGCTCTGACAAGGACTGGTAACAAGTCAATTTTTCACTTCAGGTCTGTGGGTTGCATCTAAAAATTGCAGGATGGTAGATCTTGAGAACAGAACTTGGGCGGCCCTGACTTAGTGACCAATTAACCTAACATACCGATGTATATACAGTAGGTGGAAGTACCCAGAGTAGCACCCAGTACCCAGAGGGATTCTACAAATATGGGGAGAACATGCAAAGTGTATATATAACGGGCTGATTTTCAGCTGTGAACAGGAACCAACTTGCTGTGCGGCAACCACCACAACACCATGCAGCCATTAAGGTAAGAATTGTATGAAAAATTCTGTATGCATTCTGACAAAGTCAAAGAATCCAAAAATGACTATAAATAAGCATCCAAATAAAAATATAAAATCAAGTTCTCACAAAACAGTATTCGTTTAAAGTAAAGGTGCCCCTCTATAATTATAACAAAAAATCTCTAATTTACCTGTATTTTTTAGCTCTCACTGAAATTAAACTCCATGTTTTCCTAACTGTTAAAGATGGGCACAACACAGATGTTTCAAATAGTGGCAGTAATATTCTGCCTTTAACCTAATTTCTATCGGATTAATAACGCCATGAATGGATATGGATGTTTTTAGAATCCAGCTTCTCATCCAAACACAATTTTATATGTATTTAAATTCATTAAACATTTTTAGTTTTCTAAATGTAGCGTGGTCTCCACACAGGACAGTTAATGTTTATCAGCCATCTTGCATGAAAACAGGAACAAAAGGTTCTGGAAACTAAGAGTTAAGAGAGAATCACCATGGGCCAGATTTACTAAAGGTTTGCGTGTACTAAAACACGTGCAAAACCCACTGCATATGCTAAAAAAATTGTACAAACTGATCTACTAACAGTGAGTAAAAGGGTTTGCGTCTTCCAAAGGTGCAAAATTGCGCGTCCTCCTCCATATAAATATATTAAATATATTATTTTAGCACACGCAAAGCAATTTATCAAACCTGAAAGTAATTTTGCTGGTAGAAACTGCGTCTATCCACCACTTTCCGAGCAAAACACTGGAGGCTGCCATGACACCTTTTCTCCCCTGATCCAGTTCATCACTTCTGGTCCTCACTAAATGAATGGAAAAACGCATATTTTAGAAGGGCGATTTAATTCGATATATTCACGGAAATGTCTGCTGGGATGACCTGTGCTGTTGTTGGATACAAGTCTCCTCATACATACAAAACAAAAAGGTGATTTCACAACAATGCCTCGCAGCACTGAAGTTAAAACACCCACCAAGAGGATCTCCTTCTGCTCTTATTATTTTGTTGATCATGAACCAACAGAACTGTATCCAGACAGAAATATATCTGAGCTGCAAACGATCAACAGCAAATTAGAGGCGAAGGCTAACTACATAGCATGATGCAGCTGATCAGAAACCTGCTTCCACCTGCAGCACAAAGAGCCTATAAGTACTCTGATTATAAGTGCAGGTTAGTTCATGAAGTATCTTTTATTTCGTACCATATTTTGATGACCATAGGGCGGACTTAAAAGTGTAATGTGTTGTGTGACTTTGAGAAAGCAGCTGTCGGATAGGACAGCATGAGAACTGTGTGGAGAGAAGTATGGCGGAGTGAAGTAAAGTGAAGTAAATGAACATGGACCAACAGCTTAATAAAAAGGAAGAAATTGACTATAAAACCATAAATATTCTGCTGCAGGATCCTATTTACATTTGATACCTGCCAGAAACACAGACTTTTCGGCAGCTTGCCAAAGTAAATATCAGCCACTGCAAGCAGCAGGGTAGGCTGTAGCTAGCTGTCACTTCAACTAAAAAAAAAAGAATTTTAAAAAGTTTTCAATGAAACAAAAAAGAAAGCTGGGACATGGAAGCAACAATAGACCCAAAAGAAACCCACATTTTTAACATCCTGAATCCCGATCGCGGTGAAAGGGAACTAACAACCACAGTCCTGAACTGTCATCTAGCCATTCTGTTAGAGTAGATGATGGGACACTAATCTCTCCGTTCTGTCATCTTTTGATTAAAATGTGCCCCGTGTATCCATCTTTGAGATTTGGCCATTGTTTAAGTAATGAAAATGTTATTATTAAGTTTTTTCTGAAGCAGTATTACCTTTTCAAACAGTACTAGTTTATCATTATTTTTAATGTAGCCGGAAGAGCGAAACAATTTTTTAAGCAATGGATTACGGGAACGGGGTCCGCCAAGAAAGTGGTGGATATTTAGCACGTTTCAAAAGGATGTGCAAACGGGGGCAATGCGTAATTGCGCACATGGCTACAGTGATTGTTGCAATACGAAGACAGAGAAATAATCAAAAAGGACAGAGAGAACGCATATGTCCTCCTAGTGTTTACATGTTTAGAATGAGAGAGAAAACTAATTATTAAAACATATCGCCTATCCAGTCTTGCTGTTTTGGAGCTGTTGGAGGAACTCAG
>JBAMHX010000001.1:9564691-9590287 GCA_037177515.1 Pseudomugil tenellus
CCTCTAATTCCATCAGATCAAACTTGTATTTTCGCTTGCAGTTTTGTAAAGTTGTCATCATGAAAACTATGACACACTTTAAATCCTCATTCAAATAGGCGTGTCTCCAACACTTTGCACCCGCTGTCATTTGCGTGAGGAATCTTAGTAGATCACGTTATAATCACGGCCCCGCCTCACACGCTAAATTCAAGATGCCACACGCAAATTAGTACACGCAAAATGAGATCTTAGTAAATTCTGCCCCATGTCTGTGTATTTCTTAGGGTGTACTCAGTCATCAAGCAAAACAGATATTTCAATAACACATACAAGGAATTTACTCTCATCCTGAACCAGCAATATTTTCACAATTTTTATATTTCACCAAAAAATAAACAATTTTCTCAAGAACTTCACTGAACTGTAGTTTATTCATGCTTAATTTGACTAAATTTAAAAGCTTAACAAACGTTTTGTCAAAGGCAGAATTTGTCTGTTACTCATTGCAAAGGGAGAGTCAAAAGCCTTTCTTTGCATCCCTGTGTTGTGAAACTCAAAATTTTAAAACACAAAATTATTTGCAAAGATCAAAATTGTAAATCTTTCTACATCTTAACTTCTGAAAGACTCTGCCTCTCTGAGATTATCTTACAACAAACAAGTCTGTTTCCCACTTAGTTAAACTAATTACTTAAGAGATCTTCCACCTTTTATTTTTGCAGAAATACAAAAGTTGTCTATCTTTGTTTAGCTATATTCTTTTTCGTCATAACATAATTTGCATCAGGTTTCCTTTAAGGATGCATCCTGTTAAAAGTTAAATACCATGCATTGTTTAGTTTTAGAATCACACCCCCTCTCCAATAACTGATTATTTCAGTGTGGTCTGAAAACAAACTGAGTTTTTGACACAAAACATGATATTGTGTTTGGATAACCATAGATCATAACTGTCAAAAGCAACAAAGGTAGAAAAATTTCGCCACAACTACTGGGTGTAAATAAATAAGTCAAAGCAATCAAATTTATATTAATGCTTTGTTACTTTTATTTTAATATCACATCTAGGGAACACCCACAAATAATCAATGGAACATTCTGCATACTAGAAATACATTCTTAAAAATGACAGTAAGCCCAGCAGAAAGCCTTACCTTGTGCCTGCACTTAAGCACCACTCCATATGCTCCTGGGCAACATGAAACAGAGAGAAAGGAGATAAAGGATCATTAGCATGTGTTAAAGTTTCAATGTTGTGTGGTAAAGTTTCAATATTGTAATTATGTTTTGGCTTCTAACCTCACATAAAGAAGCTTATTTTAAAAAGCAGCACCATAGGTGAGAACCACCAATGAAACAACATAAGTAAGGAGGAGGCACTCTCCCACACACTCTACCAACACTTATGCTTATACCTTCAACGAATAACACACCAGGAATGACCCTGTAGCTTTCTGTCTTTACTCAAACAGAAATCGTCATTAATAATATAGTACTTGTTTAACTATTTATTCACTAGATTAGCTGGGGCAGCATTAGTCCAACATAAAAGCTTTTCTGCATCTTTTTTACTTTGTTTATGTTACTATTTGAATCAAAAAAGTTAGCTATGAGTTTTTTAATGCTGCTTGCACTTAAATATATGCAATTTTTTGACAGTGTGTCTTCAAAGCTACCAACCTAATTCACTTCAACTGTATACAACAGCAATTAAAGAAATCTAATAAGGTCAGTAACAAGGTCAGTATGAATGTAACACATTACATTTGATGGCTTAAGAGGGTTAGTGGGGTTAGGGTTGGTCATTATCACAATTATTTAGCAAATCCAGTCAGTAGCTTGAGTTTTCATATCAATACCAAATTTGCAAACAATTGTCAGCAAACCTGGGGGAATAATAATAACTGGGGGAATGATAATACAACTTGAGATAAAATCAATAAAATCTAACAAATTTCAGACTTTTCTCTTACAAACTAAGTTCTGGAAATTTTTCTGCTCATAATATATTTAAAGACAGTTTTTAAAAATGGCTCCATCAGTGCGTTTTAGTTTTTTGTGTATCAGACTTTCTGATTGATAAATCCTAACAAACACTGGCACAGAACACAAAGTGGGGAGTATCAACAGCCAAATAAACACTCAGTTCTTCTTATATAAGAGAGAGACAAGAATGCCATCTATCCAGCTGCAAAAAGTGAAATCAGCCACAAATGAAAATCCCTGATGTACAGGCTTATTTATTAAATAAATGTTGCTTTAGGTAAAAAGTTTCATTTTGACACAAATTGTCAAGAATCTTGTTTTCTTCAAACAATTTTCACTGGCTTAAAATGTGCAAATTAGACTGAATGAATCTATAAACAAAAATGTCATCGTTAATTAATGAAATATGCATTTTAAGACATTTTCAGTACAACCAGCTGAACAATTGTTTCCTACAAAGCAATATACTTCTGTGATCTGATAATCTTATCAACAAGACAATTTTGTTCATATAGTACGCTTCATGAATTAATAGATATCGTGTCATCTCAGTAAGTCATTTGACTGCTTGGTATGATTGTCTTTAGACAGAAAAGGACAGTTTTGATCATCTCAAGGTCAATGGCAGAAGTGGAAAAAAGCAGCCTTTGCTTTTGGTTCACACCTTCATTTATAGAGGAAAATTATCCAACATTACATATAAGCAGTAATAAATGAAACTACAGGATTAACAGTTAGTTTAAATGCAAATGTAATCAGGTGTTTTCAGCTGCGAAAGCAATCAGGTGTGAGTGGGCGTCCTGTTTTATTTTAGGAACATGGGCTGTCATTGTTCGAGTTCACAACAAATGATTGTAGAGGTGAATCATGAACCCAACAAAAGAGATTTCTGAATAGCTCAGAATACAATTATTGATGCTCACCTGTTTGGAAAAGATTATGAAACCATCTCTACAAAATATTCAAGAATTAACATTTCTCTTATTTGAGATACAATCAACATAGCAGAGAAAATTCAGAGAAATGCAGAGAAATTTACTTAAATGTGTTCAAGTTCTTTTGCTGGACTGATGAATAGTTACTTTTTATTATATTTGACCATAAAGAAATGAAAATAATTAAAACATTTTAAAGCACTGCTGTACTTACTCTCATAGCTTAAAAAACACAACACTAATTTCATCAGTGCTACAGCTTTAAATAACATCCTTTGCTTTGAATCTCTCCTGTGTGACACAACCACAGCTGAACAAATGTGGCTTTGTTATAGTCCGTGAAGCTCAACGTTTCTTGCCAAGCAGAAAGTGGGTGGAACGTGCCCTTGGAGCTGCACGAGGACTTTTTTACCTGAAAAACCAATGTAAGATCTGTTGACTTTAAACACTTCTTGGATTGATGTACTATCTTCAGAGAAATATAAATTTAAATAAAAAGGTTATGGAATAAAAAAGTGTCTGTTATGAAGTAGAAAGTCAGAAGATCAGAATGAGTAGGAAAATGTAACTCTAATTTCAGTGACTATCAAATAAATACACTAACACGTAGGATGTTTTAGTTTGCAATGCATAAATGTAAAAAAAAATCAGGTCAAGAAACAGGAAAGGTGAAGTTTTCAACCCAGTTTTAAATGAATAGTTGTTCCTCTCAGCAGTAAGAGTAAATAGTCCCTGGAAACTAAATGGACACGTCAACAAACACACATTCCCAGCCTTTCAGGATCCCAAACCTCTTAAATCTGCACTGTTATAAAAATGCTAAGCTCCCCAGGGCAAAATAGTAAGGCACATTATCTGACAACAGATATTATAAGGTTAATATAAAAAAAAAATTCTCATGCAAAATTACACTAGATATTAAGAGTCCTGAGTAACCCAGATCACCAACACTAGAGGTTAACAAATGTTTATGTAATTAAATGCTGTGTAACAGAACCCACCTTCTCCCACAATCCCAAGGACTTCAAACTTATTCATCACATCACCGAGACAAAGGGCTCCTCCAGCAGGTGAAATGAGCTGCTTGGGTTTTAGCGAGGAGACTCCTGCTTTGACCAGCGGCTGGAGCGAACTGAAGACTCCAGAAAAAACATGGCGAACTCCTGACTACATGCCATCTTCATTCTTCTTCTAGTATAATGTCACTAGTCACTCAGCACACCTGGGAACGTACTCTCTTTATATTTTTCTTTATCTTTTTTTCAAGTTTTCTGCTATGCAGATATATAGATATAGATCTGACTGAAGAATCTTTTTCGGTTCCTTTATTTCATGTCTTTATGTCAGTCTTGTACTTCTATCCAAAGCTCCAAGAAGGCATATCTGGAAGAAAAGACAGGACAAACAATAAAGAAGAGATCAAATATAGTGTCAAATGGTCTCTCTGTGCTCTATGTCCTGCTTCCCATAACTTTTATACAGGCAAAATAATGCTGATTATAAACCCCACACTGATCAATACTAGGATATGCAAATCTACAAAAAATGAATGAGTGAGTTACATTTAACTAACACACAGGTTTTATGGCATATATGAGTCTGAAGGATGCAACAATTGTCATATGGTGACTGTTACAACAGAAGTACAATTCAAAACGATATATTGGTAAGTAATCTTTTTCTAATTAGTAATGTATAACACCAAAAAGGTTCAGGACATCTGAAATTTTCATGTAGCCACATCAACATGGTCAAAATTATCTCCAAACATCAGAAGACTTCATGTGTCATGTTACGATAAGCTCTATGGCTTAGTGGATCACCTCCAAATTTTAATCTCTCCTCCATCTTTCTATTCTGGATATATCCTAAAAGATTTAGTTAAAATCTCTCCATAACCTTTTGAGGTTTTTTTTTACACAAGTAAACAAGCAAAGGCCAGAAAAAACATAACCTCCTTGGCGAAGTCCCCAGAATAAACTGGGGGACTCTGTGGCTTGGCGAAGGTCTCTGCTCTCCAAGTGCTTTTCTATTTTTACATAAGTTTTTGTCTAATGGGCCCACATGCTGGGTTGTTTCTGTGGATTTCAGTTAAATGTAAAATATTTTGAGCTGATGTTTAGAAATTATTTACACATCCACCATAATTAACTAAATTATTTCAGATTATGATCAAATGGAAGTAAAACCAGATCCACATCTATTAAAACCCCACCGTAGTCTGAATTATAAGCTAACCTCGAAAACATCACATATTCAGCATCAGCAACTAGCATGGGGCTTTGCTACCTGCCTGTTTGTCCAGGACCGTAAATAAAACTTAAATAACTTTGACATTACATAACTTTTAAATGAAGATCATCATCAGTTCAAAAGTTCTTGTTTTATTTCAAGCGGTTTCAACTGAATAGTGCTTTTTTTTATGCCATAATGAAGCAGATATCTGTTGCTGCCATATCTAAACCCAAATGCTGAACTTTACTTGAGATAGCATATGTGAAGTCAAGAACTTTATTATCTAATATTTTACGATTCCACACATCTTTCCTTTCCCCAGTTTAGGATTTGGCTGAAGGTTTTTCTTGGACAATAGGGGTGAAAAGATGCCGAGCAATTACACCTGAACACATATATCTATCTTCCTGTCATACATCCAAAAATCGACCATGACAGTTGCATGACTCTTCAGAATGTTCTGGTCTGGAACCAAAAGCTTCTCATTGTTACACTCCAACTTCATTTGTACAACGTTTTATATACTCACAAGTTATCTAAAAAAAATGTTGATATGGTTCATGTGCTTGTGTGGGCGTTTTCTTATGCAGCATACACACCACACAGCTCTTTCCACGAGAAAGAAAGGTGGATGTAGAGGCCATCTATGACCAGTAACGGTGTTGCTTATTAAGAAATTAAATCCGCACTCCTTCTGCTCTTACAAGTTAAACACATCATATAAAAGCCTAAAACTGAAACACCATAACACAGTGTCTTATTGTGAGACTGCTTTGTTTTGTAACCTTAAAAACGGGCAGGGAATCTTCCTGGAAAAGTCTTGAAAGCATAACAGGAAATAAGAATCTGACAACGAGCTAAATCCTAATAAGTTAGTTTGGTAGTGTGAATGTAAAAAGCTAATGCCTGCATGAGAAAGTGTGTGTTTGTGTGGGGGTATGAGGTGAGAGGGGGGAGAGAGAAGAGGGGATAGTAGCTAATGCTGCGCTCTCTGCACCGAACTGCGTTTCCCCTGCCGCTGCGTTGCGGAGCGCACCACCATTCCACTGCTGTCCACGCGTTTCTCAGCCTACACAGTAATCAGCACATTCACCATAACGGTGTTAACACAACATGTTCACGACCGTGTTGCACAACAAGATACACCTATAGCTTTTACCCGTAGAATACACAATGATTTCATGCTGATAAAACATAAAATAATAATCCTGAAGAGTCGCAGTCCGTCCGCGGTTAAATCAGATTACCTGCAGATGTGATGTGTCGCCTGTGAGGTGAGAAAGCTCAGTCTGTGAAACACACAGCATCATTACTGGGAAATCGATGATGTTGGAAGACGGAGAAACATCCTGTGGAGCGTTAAGGGCAAAAGAACGGGCCTGTGCGTCGTGACACGGTCAAATATCCTACTCACTCAGTCTTTGGATGGAGATAAGACCTGAATCCGCGGGCACAACGCAGATGACGAGGGGTTCAGTGTACCAGTTCTTCAGAAGCTCCGTGTTCATAACCCCAGCATCAGCTGGTTATAGCAGCAAAAGCGTCATTCTTCTGAGCGACGCTGCGGAGAGCCAATAGAAACACGGACGTCTGCGCGTTCCAATACTGTTTTTTTTCTTTTTGTCGTGTTTTTTTTTCTTTTAGCTGTGATAAAATACAAACTTTGAGATGAAAGATAGATGTTGTGTATTACGTGTTGAAAAATATCAAACATTAATCACCGTCCATCACTCGCACGTCTTAACGGTCAGTCCTTGTTCCTTCTGCAGCCCTTATAGTCAACCCACTACTTAAAAATTTTCCTGTTCTGTCTCTGTCACCTACACATCCCCTTCAGGAAGGCTAATTAGATAAATCTGAATTCACAGACATGCTTGGACCTGTTTCATAATGAGCTTGATCTCAGATTTTGCGCTACGATGCTTCATGCGCAAAAAATGTATGAAAATAATGTGGTTTGACATGAGCAACACATTTAAAGACATTAAAATAATAAATAATAAAAAAAAACATTTTAAACATTCTCGTGCCACTATTATGAATACTATTGACAGTAAATCAAGTTACTAAGCAAACAAGTAAGTCTTTGTTCTTTAAGGTAAAATAGTGTGAACGTGAAAGTGGGAGAATATTATCTGGACCATTTAAATATATATGTATTTAAAAAGTAAAATCTAGTGCAGTGCTAAAAGTAATACATCTTTCTATGCTCATAGCAATGTACCTACAGGCACAAAAGATAAACGCTAAATCTAAAAACAATTTTAAATACTCATTGTGGATGCTGAAAGTTCATTTTTAAAAATATCAATATGATCACGCATCTACAAAGGAATTAAAATCTTATCACCTATACTGTTACATGAGTACATTTAAGCTCTAACAACTGCAGGTGATTCAGGGGTCAATCAAGAGCAATAAAGGTAAGTGCCTCAAGAGGGACACAAGTAAGTGTTGCAGAGTAAGTCTCACTGCTGTGATATTGTGGCATGACAGCCTATAGAAACACTAAGTATAATTAATTAACTCTGCAGTCAATTAATCTGACTTTAGAAAAGTGATCCAGAGTCAGGATATTCATAACATTTGCTCCAAGGTAAAACAAAATCAAAGTTGTTTTTTTTTAACCTAAATTTCAGGCCATGGTTGAGATTTGAGTGAGAAGTAATTTGGAAGTTAGAGAAATATTCTCACACTGTGCCAGGGTTTGAATATGCAGAGAAGTACACACAGTTGGATACTGTCAATCACAATATTTTCTGATCATTTCTTGCAGCAATAGCCTGATAACAACAACAACAACAACAACAACAATAATAATAATAATAATAATAATAATAATAATAATAATAATAATAATAATAATAATAATAATTACACACAAAAGTCACTTAAATCCCACATGTCACACACAATGTTACTCTTACTATTAAAAGCAGTTTAATTCAAAGAGTTTAACTGAAGTCCAACCAGAATTAACCAAAAAATCATGTATGTGGCTGATTGACCCCTGCATGGACAATGTGGCAAAAATGTGTGTCCTGCTTTTTTTTTTGGTTTTAGCGGTCTGTGTTAAATAAACCCACCACTGTTCATTTAGCCTCTTCATTTGCAGTAAAGCCACCATTAGTGTGACCTTTTTTACATCATCGTGACCTTCCCATACCTGAGTTAGCAGGTCACCTCATCACCTTCAGCATGAAAATTAAGACAAAATAAGACAAAAAGACAAAACATATGAATGATTTCGTTTCCAAATGACCTGGTGTATATTATGAAACCCCAACATGAAGAAGTTTGTTCTTTAATAAATAGCCTGGACTAATTAATAATTTCCATCCTCTTGTCTGTGTTTTTCTCCAACCTCCAGTGGAAAAAATGAATTACAGCACTGCGCGGTGGACATGCGCGAAGCTGCAGCGAATATGGCGGCTTGCATCTGATAGAAAGTGAGGAATCTCATCAAAACACCCTGCTCCAAACGGTTGGTACGGCTCCTGTGTCGTTAATAATCTCAGATGCGGGGAATGACGGCTTTCTGTCTGGTTTGACTTAGGGCTGCGGTTGAAAGGTGACCAGTTTTTCTGCTCTTTGTCCACATATTGATAGAATGCAGAGCGTGTTTATAGTGGATTCCGCGCGGACGGGGCGCTTGGTGCTTACACTAGCTTTACTCAAATCTGCAGATTTCCCTTCGCTTTCTTCTTACTTGGCTTCTGCACCAGATTGCTTTGCAACTAAAGAAACGTGTTTTGCATTATCCTGCAACCTTGTAGTATCACGCCTTTGCTACACTGTAACATTAGCAGTGTTTAGCCCATGTCCCGCCCACAAAATGTGCCCATAACACAAATGAAAATGCGTCACAGAGTTTTCTTCACATTTAATTTCATCTTGAGCTTTTTTCCCTCCGCCCGAGCCTATATTCGCACACCCTGCTAAGTTAAGAGAGCAATACGCCATCATATGAAGCAGATAGATACACGCACCATAAAGTTTTCCAGTGGGATTCATTCTGAATATGGTTTTTGACACAATTCCGGTGAAAGTTGGTTGATGTGAAGTGTTTTAGTTATCCTGTAGCGATCCAGGTCCTTCTCAGTTCTTACTGTCAGGGAAAAAAAACTTCAGAAAAAGCCAAATACATTATTTTTAGATAAACCCCATGAGCTGATGTCATTTTTTTTAAAAGCAGTTGAAGAATGAAGGACACAAAATCACTAATTCAGCTCCTGAAAAGTCCTTATGATTGACAGGAACTAAGCAGGTCAGTCAGAAATCAGATGATATTCATTTTTTTTATTGAGATAAATTGCAAAAGTTTTGCTGCCACGTTTGATAAATGAGAGTTTGCTGGTTTAATTGGTTTCATATGTTGGTCACTTTGTAAGTACCTTTTAAATACAAATAAAAAAAATGTTGTAAGATATAATTAAATAGAGCACCAGCTATTTAAAAAGATTTTTTGAATATTTATATAAGTATATTGTCTGTCACTGATAAGAAAATATTCAAATTTTATTTTTTCCAAACTTTAAATGAAAGAAAAGATTAATAGTGTGACTAGAACTTGTAAATAATTGTAAATGAGTTGAAAAATTACCTTTTTTGGATGAAGAAGTGACTTATGCTTAATTCCCTCTGGTTAGAACCACTGTCCTGCAGGTTTTAGAGGTTCCCCTCCTTTATTGCAGCTTGATTGATCATTATACAGAATTTAAAATCGTGCTGTTGGACTTATTTAATTTGAATCAGGCATGTTGCAGAAGGGATGCAAATCAAATGGCAGGACATCTTCCCTCAAAGATCAGAGTTGGCGATCCTTGTCATTACTAGTTGTACTCTGCATCTGCCTTTTGAACTTGCTCGTTTAACAGCAGTCTGACGGTGTTGCTGGTAGGTGCTGATTATTTTTTTTTTATTATCACACAAAACATGATTGACATCCACTCACTCTGAAACCGAGACATACAATCTATAAAAATGCTTTAGCTTTTGATTTGTTGTAGTTCCTGATGAGCCAGAAATAACTGGCTTTATGAAGAGTTGTTTTTAGATGATACTGTCATGTTGATCAGTCTTCTATATGTTTTGTGTAAATGTGTGTCAGAATAATCTTAGACCATCTCAGGCAAGTCACATTAAAATATTTATTTATTTAGTCTTGAATAAAATGTAAGCATAAAAGTGGCCATAAAGTTTTGTTGGCCATAAATAAAAATTAATCTTATTTTTTACATTACGAACCTGTTGTAAATGTAACAAAATTAAAACAGCCAATTTTAAAACTATGTAATTATTTAGATTAGGAATGATCTACAGCAATTGTTCTTAAACTATAATTTATCCTGTGTAAAAAATAAATAAATTGGCAGTTCAGTACTTGTTTCTATTTACTAGTTTTAGGCTTTTAGAATTTTGAAGTTTTATTCACTCAAAAATGACAGATAAGTTCTAAAAGTCATTGGTAGAATATAATTATGTTAATTATAACTTACAACTTTGATAAATATGATATTTTTGTGAAATTTCAAGCTAAATCTGTGATGATACCATTTGATGTGAACAAAATACCATACTTGTGTGATCAGTAAATATAAAAAAAGTTCAAATGATAAAACAAAATGTCACTGTTTGTCATTTTTTCTGCGTAGACTCATAAGCAAGATTTTTCCTTAGATGTTTATGCAAAAAAATACTATTACTAGTTGAAAGTTACAATTTCCTCCGAATCAGATTCTCAATCCACTTTTCAAGGCATCTCATCCACGTTTCAAAAACTTTGCTCATATCAGTGTCTGTCTTAGTGGAAATTGAGCTCGTAAAGTTAAGTGCTTCCTCGTCTGCATAGCCGTTTTGTCTGACCCTTCTGATTGAGGCAGCTAGAGCAGAGCAAACACTGAAGCAGTCTGCAGCAGAGCTGGAATCCTTTTCATGTCGGTCAGAAGACGCCCCACATCCTCACATCTTAATGGCTTTTTATGGCAGCCTGGAATCTTTATGGCTTCTTCTAAACTCAACGGGATTGATTGCAAAGACAGGGTCCTCACAGTGAGAGACAGCCATGCTGCGGATGCGAAGACTTGCTAACTCAAAGAAATGAGACATTGTCTGACTACTGAGGAGATTATAGCTTTTGGATTTATGGATTTAACTGGAAAATATGACTTCTTTTTTGGTGCTTTTTATAGGTCATTTATTTGATTGCTGCTGGATTATATGGACTTTTGCAGAAGGCAGGACTATCGGACATCTTTTGAGGACTGAATTTAATATGAAACCAGTTCATAACACTGGGTGATGATGTGTTACTGAAACATTCAGCGCCGTGGAAAACAGCTGGGTTTTTAATTTAAATAGGTTTCAGTAAAAGTCACAAAACAAGTATATTGTATATTTGTATGTATATTTGTTCTCAGAAGAACTATTTTCAGACGTATTTTATTTGGTTGGATTTGAGCATGTCCAAATAACGTATGTTCAATAAGGTAAAACACATTGTGTTTGAATTGATGAGAAATACACCTGGTGCCAATGTGTGTCTCATTGAGATGTTGAATAGACACCAGATTAGCATCACTTGTATAAGAACAATCAAAATTGACAATCATCAAACATCACAGAAAAGGACAAGAGATTTTTTATTTTATTTTATTTTAAATCTATGGCTTAAAGACAATTAGAAATTCTAGGGTTTTTTTTACCTTTCTTAGAAACAAATTCATATATTATAAACCTCAAATGATGTTGCTTGCGCCATTTAGGTTTCGTTGTGTGTTTAGTGGCATTTTTTAACTCTTGTTATTTCTATGGTATCGTTTAGGTTACTGGATTTGTTACTTTGTCTGCTGCAGAGCGGTAACCATGGGCCGAACACCACAAAAAGGTAGGTCTCGTCATTGGCTCTTGCTGCTTCTTGGATGCCGAAACAGATTGTACGTTCAATTCAATAAAATGAAAAAATCTGATGCATCTAAGAGACGAAAAGGGTTTTTGGTGTATTTTGTTATTAACAATATAAATTAATTTATATTTTAACCAATCAAATTAGCAGATTTATGTCTTTATTCTTACTGTAATAAAACTGTTTATTATATGATCCCAAACTGTGATGATTTTGGTTTAATTGCACACTTTTGATTTCAGATCAAAAAGAGGAGAAGAAAGAGAGACGGAGCAGCATCACAGCAGGCTCTGCCCTCGACAAATCGAATGGTTGGCTCAGATCTCTGTCATGTAGCTTTTGAAGCTTTTATTCAAACTTTGGTTTATAACAATCCCGTCAACAGAATAAAAGATTCTGCCTTATCAGTTATTCTCTTCCATGATCAGTGATGGTTTTTTCCATTATGTTCTGGTTTAGATAATCTAAAACATTGTAAAACGGCGACTTAAAAAAATTTGACAAGATATTAACGCTGTAATAGACATGTTTGCTTTACTTTGAACTTTGTCTACATGGTCCTAATTCTCCTTCTGTTAATGCTGTTGTCAGAACCATTTAGCTGGGAAGACTACCTGAGAGAAACCTCCTCTGTTGCAGCATCGCCTACTTGCTTCAAACAGGTAGCTCATCATAAGAGGCATTTTTAGGTACCAATTTCATCAATATGCCCTTTTTTTTTAAAGTTTAGGACCTTTCCTGTAATAAACTTTGTACTATTTTAATTAGATACATTCCATAAACCTGCCCTTGATGTAATCACTGTTTTTTGAGGGGTGCTTTGTATTTTGGTAAATATGTTGTCTAAAGGAAAATGTATTTGGTGTTTAATATTTTTCCTAATAACTGGTAACAAGATCAGAACCACCACTGGAACACATGGAGCTTATTTTGATGGAAAAACAATATGAATGAAAATAGATTTATTTACATAATGTTATTATAATATTATATATTATTTATCTATATTTAGATAATCAGGTGCTGCAATACCTTCAGCAAATAATGTGTGACATCAAATCAGCCCCTTCCTGCTGACTAATGTCCTTGTGTCTCTTTACAGTCCAGAATCCCCCCTTCCAATGACTTTAAAGCAGGTATGAAGCTTGAAGCACGAGACCCACGCAACTCTAATTCAGTGTGCATTGCCACAGTGATGGGCATGATGGGTACTCGCCTCCGCCTGCGTCTGGATGGTAGCGATAACACAAATGATTTCTGGAGGCTTGTTGACTCGTCAGACATCCAGCCAATAGGAACCTGTGAAAGGAACGGGGATATGCTGCAGCCGCCACTGGGTGAGTTCTTTTATTTACACATAGAAAAAAAGGCAATAGTTTATCAATATGTTTTTGTTCTTGCTGGAATGGATGAAATGGATTCAGAATACAAGTAAAATTCCATCATTTAGAAATTTAATGCAAGTTTTCATTGGACTTGAGTAACTGTCTTTGGTGTGTAAAACCTGCACAATATTTAATGCCTAAACCTGAAATGGCTTTAATGCAATGTAGTCATTGTTAATGTTATTTTGCATATCTGTGCCTTTCCCCATTGTCATGTGTTCAGATGTCTGCTGGAAAGGTTTGTTTTTGTTCAAACAGTCATGAGGAAAAAATGTTATGTCATCTTTCTGTCTGAAGCTCTCCATAACAAAACATAATTTAAATAATCTGATCTTTTTCAGGTTTTAAAACAATTTACAATCAACCACATATAAACAACACATGACTTACAACACCTCGTCATTCCTTATTAAACAAAAATCCAAACAGAAACCCTGTGTTTATTACGTAAATCAATCCTTTTCTGTTTCTCGCATTGTTGTGGTGACATTTTGGTCTACTTTTCTTTACAGTAGATCCCTTTCTGTTGACCAAAACGCTACTCTAAACATTTCTGATTTACACACTGAATCTGATCATGCATTGGAAGAAACTGCTGAATTTGTCCAGCTGGAATTAAAAACATTTCATTGCACCAAGCGTAAAATTTAGAACACTGATAGGATATTAACCCTGAAGACAGTTTTGTCTTGAATATCAACAAAGACTTACATTATAGTACCGATGACCATTTTAACAAGAAGCTTAGCAGTTCATTTCAACAGCAAAAGACAATTTTGGAATTTTTAAAAAATAAAAAATAAAGATAATTGAAGCCACTTCACACAGCCTTTTAGTATAAACCTGATCTCTAAAACATCGCTTAGACATGGATTTAGCATTGGATGGATATAAATTGATTTATATAAATAGAATAAAGCAGGAACTATGCATGTGGACATTAACTATATATTCAAAGTGATAAAAACTCATCGACTGTGGTAGATAATGTATTAGAATGCTAAATGAATGAGGTCTGTATGGAAAAAAGGAAAAATCTTATTGTAAGTAATATTTATAGAAGACCAAGTTTTAATATAGACATTTAAGACTAAATGGAAGAATGCTTTACAACAACAAAACATGAAATTTTGTTAATTGGTGATTTCAATGTTCATTTGCTCAATACAAATGAACACAAGATTATTTAGAAATTTCTGCATGCATTATGCTGTATTGGCTTAAACCTAAGAATTTCCAGAACAACTCGGATTACAAGACACTGGAACATTCATTGATATATTGTCAAATGAAATGAATAATAAAGTTGTCAATGGATTATTAGTAAGTGACATAATTGTTTCTGTTGCCTTTGACAATGACAATATAAAAAACAAGATAAGCTACCAGTGTACCTAATGATGAGGAGTGAAAAGAATATGAATGTAAAAGATCCTTATAGAGCATGTGATGAGTTTTTAAGAATTTTTAAAATATTATATAAGAAACCTGCCCAAATTAACAATACAATAGGAAACAAAACTGTAATGATAGTTAGTTGATATCAAAGGGATTGATAAAAGCTAGTAAAAAGAATAATAATACATTACATCGACAATTTGTAAAATATAGAACTAAAGAAGCAGAAAATAAACAAAATGTATGAAATTATGTGAGATTGTATGTAAAGATATAATGATATACTAATGAAGTAACACGAAATAAAGGTGTATTAAAAATTCAAATCCATATGTAATGTTTTATATACACCTTTAATATTATGTAGTATGACCAGTTATGTAAATTGTGGCAATAAGAAAAAATATCAGTACTTGTAGTACATGTTTCAGATTTATGTGTTAATAGACAATGTGGTGTAGAGGGAATTTGTGTGGGTTGCTTCATTGGGTAACTAAGTGAATATATGTAGCTCGGATGTCTGTAGCTGCTCATACTTCTATAAATATCGAAAAGAATAGTATGTGCTTTGATTGACTTCTGTTGAGTGTGGCTGTGTAAGGTGTAGGGTTGGTTCTACTCCTTACCCAACATGTAGATGACTTTTTTTCTTATTTTTCTGTGTTATTGTAATGTTTTTCTGCTTTTTTGTTTTGCTTTTTTGATTAATCTTTTAAACTATTTTTTGAAAATAAGTTATCATCATCATACTTTGAAGCTATTGTCACCAATCAGGGCAGCAACATGGAAATGATTTAATCTATACAGGAAACACTGTGTTCAGGTTAAGTAACTGCTGTTTTGTAGTACTCTATAAATAAAGTTGGTTTGACTTGATAGTCTTGCTTCTTTTCATTGAGGTTTCCACAACTCTTATGAGGTCCGGCCACAACATTTCAATCAGTTTCAGGCAATGCAGCTCCTTGATTCTTTTCTGCTGCTTTGTCAGAGATTTGCTGCTGTGTTTGACCAGTTTTCATCTTTTGATTTAAGCAAGATGGCTTCACATTTGACTCTAGCATAGAAACAGGCAATGAATGAGTCAGTAAATATAAGGTGTTCAGGTCTCACTGCTGCTCCAAAATATTACCTCTTCACCACCATGCTTTACAGTGGAAGATTTGTGCCGATATAGGCTTTGTCCATATCTGACCAAATAAGATAATATTGTCATGTGTTGTTAGTAGTATGAGACTGAATGTACCTGATTTAAGGCCAGAAGAAAAAAAAGATGAGTGTTCATCAGATATATGCTCAAAAACAAACTTTTTCACAGTTTTTTCTCTTTTCCAGTATAGTTAGGTAGTCTGATTGTGCTACTAGGCTGATGACCTCATTGGTAGTTACATTTTCAGAATGAACTGAATTATTCTTCCTGATTGAAAAACTGATAGAAACTGCATCTTTCAAGCATAAATGACCTGTCAGACAATGTGATTGCAGGTTTCAGGATGAATGCATCCTCCTGGCCAATGTTCCTCTTGCGAACTCTCAGCGGTGCAGAGATGGCTCCTGCCTCAGCTTTTAAGAAGGTAATGAAAGCCAGAAGAAGGTTTACGTGTCACAGATGTAACGGTTTTTCAGCTCTTTAATAAAGATTGCTGAGCTAACATTCGTCTAATTAAAATCGCAGTGAATAGTAATAAAACAAGCTTCATTTGGTTTCATTAAAGCAAAAGCAGTTTCAGAACAGGGATAATGATAAATACATCTCAATGAAAAGTTATAATCATTTCTATCCATAAGTTATGAATGTTGCTATCCAGGAAAGTTGGAACTTTTATTTTGTCATCATTATTTTTGTAGTAATCAGTTTAGATCCAAGAGATCGACACTAATAAGTAACTTAACAAGAGTTGTGCAACTAAGTTATTGTTTTTACAGCAGCAAAGCAAAACATCAAAAAAAAAAAGGAGAGAAATTTATATTTATCGGAGTAGTTTGAGAAAACATAAATTGTATTATTCCTCTGGGATGAATTAATTATTATTTTTCATTTAATAAAAATGTTTTTTTATCAACTCCATTTGAAGTTTAATTGTGTAATACTTTCGTTTTCTTATGGAGTTATTTGGAATACATTTTGGTCACACCAGTGAATTTTTTTTATCCTCAAACTTCTTCCACTTAGTTTCTTTTAACTGTACAATCTTAAATATTTCTCATCAAAGTATTTGTATTCTTTTATTCAAATGTTCAGTGTTTAGTTGTTTATGTATTTCTACTTGTGTGCTTATGTGTTTAGGAACCAGCCAGCCCTCCTAAAAACTACTTCCAGCCTGGCATGAAGCTGGAGGCTGTGGACAGGAAGAACCCCTACCTGATTTGTCCTGCCACAGTGGGAGAAGTCAGAGGTCAGGAGATATTTGTCATGTTTGATGGTTGGCGTGGCGCCTTCGATTACTGGTGCCCCTTTGACTCCAGAGACATCTTTCCTGTCGGCTGGTGTGCCCTGACGAAACACAGCTTGCAGCCACCCGGAAACTTCTGTAAGTGCTGCTTCAGTTTCTGTTTTATGGAAAACTCCATCCTCTCATACAATTCATAGTGGTGTCCTGGTGGGTTTTTGATATACAACTAGTACTCTTTTTTTATTTCAATCACCACGTTAAATAAAATGTCTTCAAAGGAAGACTGTTTTATTACCTCCGCCAAGGAGGTTATGTTATCGCCAGCGTTTATTTGTCTGTGTACAACATAAATCAATAAAGTTATAAACAGATTCTCATTAAATTTTCAGGATATATCTTAAACTCATTCTGAATGCAGACAAAACCAAACTAATGTTGTTTTCAAGTTCAAGAAATGGTTCACATATCATTCCTTCACTCTGGAGGGAAATGAAACTGAGGTAGTTCATTTGTACAAGTATCTTGGCATCTGGCTTGATGACACCCTGACATTTAAACCCCACATTGAGAAGCTTGTGAAGAAACTTAAGTTGAAACTTGGCTTCTTTTTCAGGAATAAATTCTGTTTATCTTTTGAGGTTAAAAAGCGCCTTGTCACTGTAACTTTTTTATCCATTATAGACTATGGAGACGTGTTGAACATGAATGCTTCAGCACAGTACCTGGGAAAGATTGATTCAGTGTATCATGCTTCTCTGAGATTTATCACAGACTGTAAGGCATTGACCCATCACTGAACTGCATTCTCGAGTGCGATGGCCTTCTTTGTCTACCAGACCTTCACATTTACAAGACCTTGTTTGGACTACTACCCTTGTATATTTGTAATTTAATTACTGTAAAATGTGCTCGTTCCTATGTTTTGTGCTCAAATGATCACATGTTGCTTTCTGTTGCAATTACCCGCTCTGAACTGGGAAAAAAGGCTTTTGCCTTACCTGCGCCGTCTATATGGAACATATTGCGGAAAGACTGGAAATTAAAAGACCTGATTACATTGAATGATTTTAAAGTCAGAATTACAGCACTTGAGACAGCCTCCTTAGCCTGCAATTGTTTTACATAATAATTTGTACTTTATTTTATTTTATTGTGATTGTATTTTTAATTTGTTGCAGCCTCTTTGGCAGGACTCCGTTGAAAAAGAGATTTTAACTTCAATGGGATCTTCCTGGTTAAACAAAGGAATAATTAAATAAATAAAAGAACTGGATAATGAACAAGTGATTACATTTTGAAGGTAATCCAGACCACCGTCTGGATAAATGAAGGTTTGAAGGAGTCTTTAACATTGCGAGATAGTCACTCATGTTATTGCAGCTGTCGCCTCCTATAGGCCATTTCTGTATAACTATTACGAATGCCCGCATTTCTTGCCATAACGTTACAGCATATGGTCTAAATCAGGGGTTGGTAACCCGCGGCTCTATAGGGAGGTTGATGAGATACGTCACGATTACATTTTCATTGACCCAGTTTCTGGCTGGCGGCAGAAGTAGCTACACATCCGCTGCTGCCAGTGAAGAACGTTTGTAAACAAAGATTATGAAGAGTTCGTGTAGTGCAGTAGGTTTCAAAAACAAAACATTATGAATGTGTCGTCTTTATGCTAAACATGTTTATGATCGTGAGTACAAGCAGTGGACACATCGGACTTTTGCCAGATGTAATCCTGCAGGGAAACGAGTTAATCTGCTGCGTGTCCAATGTGCCTCTCTGTATGCACTTTCAGGATCCAGGATGAGATCGTTTAATGATTTTACAGATCTGATGTTACTTTTTACTGCTTCTGTCAGTTAATTGAAAACTAAACGCAGTGTTTTAGTGCAGCGCTGTTGTACCGGCCACCCTGTATAACAGTCATAAGGCGAGATGGATGATAGACTGACGTATGTATATTGTTTTATGTTATGCAATCGACTGGTAACACCTTCGCGATCGATGAGCACCCTGACCCAATCATTAATTCTTTAATTAATTACAGCCTTAAAAAAACTTGTTACCAGCTGTCCCTACTTTTGCTGCACGTGCACATCGCTGAATTGAGTTGCTGTGCAGATGGTCGTAACTTTGATAAACAATAAACCTCCTTGCTCATAAAGGTTTGGTTGATCTCCGTCAAAGCTGGAAAATTATGTGACAATAACTGTGAAATGGATGCACTAAAACATCAGCTCTGTTCGATATGCAGCGTTGTGAACGCGCAGCAGTCCGACACACACGCTGGTACTCAGCTCGTTTCAGCCTCAAATGTCAATACAGGCTTCAGATCAGGTCTCCAAAAAAGAAAAAATATATAACTTATGTTTTATATACATGCACATTCTTCAAACTCACCCAAAGAGTCAAGCCTTTACTTCCATTGTGGTCTTTTAGCAGGAACTTAAGAGATGTGGACAGAAGATCATAATTCCATAGGAAACATAGCGAGTCATTTACACTGTAGTATAAAACTTCATGAACATGTCCACAAATGAAAAAAATATATATATCCATAGTATCTATATCTATAGCGATTTGTAAGCTTTTAATGCTTCAGCTGTGAACAACCCAGGAGTGTTTTATAAATAGTTCCAGATATAGCCATACTGCACAAGTGGCCACTTCCACATATTGTCCCACTGCTTTTAGTCCATTTCAAACGGATCAGGCAACAAAACACCACCACATACAACTCCTGTTTGTATGTTTCACGATCCCTGTCTAAAAAATGGTCAAGATGTTTCTCTTTTGCTTTTGTTCGTATTGATTTTTGACTCTTTGCAAGTTCTATTGTGTAAACACTACGAGTTATGTCTTTATGGTGTGTCTTCTGCCGACAAGTAGTGCGCATGACCGGGATTAACCAAATGTAAACAACAACAATCAACGTGTCTATAGTGCCCCCCTTGCGGTTCCCTGGAGAATTTTTATGTTCAAATGGAAAAAATGGGGAGATTTAGGGGCTTTTGGCCTGGATGTTTTTACTCAACCCCTGGTAACCAAAACCAATAAAAGTCAGTGCAATGTGGGCTATTAACCAGACAGGTTTTTTTGGGAACACTGTGCTGCTTGACGATGGTCTGTGTTCACCGAGTGCTTTTCTAGTTTAGATTATGTAAAGTCATGTTCATATCATGTTCATTAAATTACATCAAATGTACTTATAATTTAAACATATAATTTTGTTAAACTTTGTTAAACTGAAAGAAAAATCTAATGAACTGATTAGGGTTGAAATCAGGCAGTCAAATCAGAAAATATGTATTTGTATAAAAAAAATCAACAATTTATTTTCATTAATTAGCTGACTGCACATTTGTTCATATAATGCATATATGTTGGACAAAATTGATGGTCTTCTGGCAGATGGTTCGTCCCATTCTGGGGTGTTTATGAGAGCACTTCAGTGTTTGTAAATATTTTAAAAAATGCAGCAAACAGATTAATTTCAGTTAAACTTTATTTATATAGCGCCACTTCACAACAATTGAATCTCAGGCCACTTAACAGATACATCAATTATAGCCAAATCACAATAGCCTAGCTAAGGAAAACCAACAGATTGAATCTTTGAATCATTGAATCTTGACTTTGATCCAATATCCCGTCCTGAGCGTGCATTGTGCAACAGTGGAAAGGGAAATGTATGCTGTCGACCTCACAGAAGATGTTTATGAGACAGCTAACGTTTCTTACTCATCAGGCTCTTTCAGCTGTTGATGGGCAGGTATCTCTAATAACTGGGGCATTCTACATTTTCACCACTAGATGTCAGCAGTGTTTACATGTGAACACAGATATTTTGTGAATCAAATGGGGAAAAGATGCTGTCTCTTCTGTAATCAGTCCTGATTCCAGCTCTTTTATTTCTCTTCAGCTGTGAGGAGCAGCAGGCAGCTGACTGAGCACTTACAGCGATAGCGAGCGTTTTCCTTTCGGATATCCATTTTAGAGTTCTCTGTTTATCCAGAGCAGTAATCTCAGACAATTTTGAAAACATTACTTTTTTTTAAAGCCCATTAAACACCTTTAATGACTTTAGGTTAAGTAATTCTCTACAGCAACAAAATTTTTATTTTTTAAATGCATTTGTTTATTTTTATTTTCCTAATTATTTAATCTATAAAATCATAGGAAATATAGAAATGCATTGTAATCAGATCATTTATATTTGTAAATATTATGCATTACATGATGATTTCATTACATTACATATGATGTGAGTAGTGCTGAGCTGTGGTGTGGTGGTTAGTGCTGCAGTCTCACAGTGAGAAGGTCGCTGGTTTGAGCCTCAGCTTAGACAGACAGTAGCCTTTCTGTGTGTTTTCTCTGTGTTTGCGTTGTTCTCTCCGGCTTCCTCTCATTGTCCACAGACATGTTAGGTTGTTTGGTCATTTGAAATTATCCTTAGGAGTGAATGTGTGTGTGTGTGTGACTGGTTGTATGTCTCTGTATGTTGGCCCTGTGATGGACTGGCAACCTGTCCAGGATGTACTCCACCTCTCACTGATTCATTGCTGGAATAGGCTCCGGCTACCCATGAGCATTGGATTAAGTGGTAACAGTCTATTGTTTTAAAGATGCTGACATATCAGCATAGGCCGAAGGCAGAATGCCTGATGTCTGTTTAGTTGAGATTAAACAATTTTTTTTGTTTGCTCATTTTTTGTATTTTTCTATATCACTCTATGACACTAAAATAATAACTGAGTATTTTAACTAACTAAAATAAGTAAAATAATTTTTTACTTTCATGAAATACTGAAGACTCAAAAATTAATGTAACTCAACAGTTCAGATTATTTTCAATCTATGATGAAATCATGTCGCAACAAGGGCTTCAAGTTATTATTATTCAGCAATGAATTATCTTTCAGGTAAATATGCTAATTATTTCACTAACTAAAAACAGTAGAATTATAAAATGTTTAATTATTTGTATTAGTTTTTGTGTTAAATTCGTCAAGTTGTTAAATGGGTTTAAAAATGAGACAAGTCAATTCTTGAATATTAAGGCTTAAGATGAGATTGCTCCTCCCCCCAGCCATTGATTGCATTGGAATATATTTGTTTGCTTTGTATTGTATTTAATGGTTTTGTTGGTGTGGATATGAACCAACACTTTTTAAAAGTCTTTCAAACATTACAGCTTCTAATTAGTTTTTATTACTTTAAATTTTATACTAATGCTATTTTACAAGATTTGTTCTGTTTTTACTGTGTGGCGGCTCAGAATGTCCTTGAAATTGTGACAAAGCAGTTTGGTAAATAATAGAGATCTACATGTAGCACTCACTGCTTTGTTTGTGTTTGTAAGTGCCAACAAGGTCCACAAATTTTTAATTATATCCCATTTAAATTTTGTATGAACATTTTTTTAAATAACACCCAGTGACCCAGTGTATTTAGAAGAAAATATTTAGTTTCATGTAGTGGAAGAGACACAGACCACCAATAGCTGAAATCCTTTAAAATCTGGAAGCAAAACTGCACATTTAGCTTCAGATAAAATATTCTTAATGAGTTATCCACAACATTTATAACTGACAACGAGCATTTGGGTCACACTATTTTCAAGAACACAATGCATTTTTATTTTTCTTCACCTTAATTATGTATCAAAACCAATAGTACCCTCATTCCATTAGTCTCCTCGCAAGCTTGGGTCCTCTAGCTATGGCCTTGGACATTCAAGGTCCTGACAAGATCTTATCTCTCTCGTTCTCCATCACCTTGAAATATGTTTCCCATTGTTACCTTTCAGTCTGTAGACCTTATTCTGCACAGATATATCTGTACTCTATGCCACCCATTTGGTTATGACGTCCCATGTATTTTTTTCTTGCCAGTATGTTGCAACCTGCTGTTAGGTACTGGATTGTTTCAGGGACCTCTTTGCACAGCCTGCACCAAAGATCCTGTCTGGTGTGGAAGATCAGGGCCTCTATTGCTCTGGTGCTCAAGGCTTGCTCCTGTGCTGCCATGATTAGCGCCTGTGTGAGTTTCCCTACGGACTCGAATCAATGGGTAATTAGCCGACTTGTGCAGTTCGATGTCAAACTCTGCACAAGTCTTCAAATTAGGTCTGATGTAACAGGTGTGTTGCAACAGGGAAACTCTCAACACTTGCAGGAGTGTGGCTCTCTACGACCGGAGTCGCCTACAACTGGTCTAGTCATTGGTAGGACTTGTTCTTATCTGTCAATTCAGCACTCTCTCTCTCTCTCTCTCTCTCTCTCTCTCTCTCTCTCTCTCTCTCTCTCTGATAGATAGTGTAAAGGTTCAAATGTCAAGCTTCTTTCTCGGATGTTAGAAGTATGTCGTTATTCAGAAATCACTAGAACAAAGGGCTCTGGAGTGAATTTGTGTGATAATTATCCGTCATATTTGTTGCTGTTCCAGGTCCAGGAGTAGGGGAAACATATCCAAGGCTATGGCTGCAGCTGTTGATGGGGTGTGTGTGTATATGTTTGTTTGGGTTGTCTCCTCACAGCTGATGGATTGCTGCTGTTACATTTTCATTGAGTATTTTCAGTCCTCTGGGAATAATGCAGTGAAGTTTAAGGCCTCAGTTCACTATTCATGTGTAGATGCACCAAAAAGGCATCAATTGCTTATTTAAAGTAGCTCCAAACATCTGTGTGACAGTAAGAGGAGACATTACTATATGAAATCCACATAGAAAAAGTGTTGTGTCATAGTTTATAACTTTTAAACAGTTTTTCCTTAAGAGCCAATAAATAGGTGTAATGCTGGTTTCACAAGCATAAACATTCTGTGGTAGAAAGTAAGTACGAGGACCAGACTTGCTTTTAAACAGTGGCTACGGAACTCCAGAATGTTTGATCGAATGTTTGTCTGAAAACAAAGAAAAACACCTCACATCATAGTGCATTCCCTGGTTAAATGAAACTAATGGTGCTGCAGAGAAGCACGCAGAAGTCCTGGTTGCAGTGAGCAAAGACGTGCAGAAACATCTGCAGACTTTCCTGGAATTTCCTGCTTTGTAAAAAAAAAAAAAAAAAAAAAAAAGATTTAGGAGAATTAGTCATGGTTTGGACTTGGGATATTATTAGTGGTAAGTGGAACCTATCATTATTAAGGAAAAAATACTCCTTTAAGATTGGTTGACAGAACTGGCTGAGACAAGTAAAAATTTGTTATTACAAACAATGATATAGCATATAGCAAAGGAAGCTGTACAGAAGATGTATACCCATGGAGTAATGACAAATGAGGTGCAGGTGTTGTAATCAGGATGCCCAAGTGTACCAGAGGAGCAGGAGGCAAAACCAGAAAGCACACTGATTGGTGCTGGGATGCTGTTAGATACTCCAGAAAAACATTCATCCGTCAATCCATTATCTGTACTGCACATTCCAGTGAAGGTTGTGGGCAGCTGGGACCTTCCAGAAAACATTATAATAAGAATCCAACCCCATACATCTGTTATCATATGTGTAATCCACCAGCGATCCAGTCAAACTGAATGCATATTGATTGTAAGGATGAACCAGGTTTTAGATTTCAAAAACTCTAGTCATTGGTTCCTGATGTATTGGCTGCTTCTCTATTGCAATACTATTTTAATGCATGTTTTAATTTGCCAATATTTGAATTGACAGTCTGATTACATTAAAAAACCAATAAACATGTGAATACAGTTAATTATGTAGTTGCAGTTTATCTTTTAAACCTTCTAGTCTATGTGTGAAGATAATTTTCTTTGTCTGTTAATGCAGTCAGGAACAATCCAAAAGAGAAATCCCCTGACAGCAACTGGTTTTTTTAACATGTAAAGTGAATTAGTAAGGTTTTGTGAGGTGTTAACGAACTGATAATTAACTGCATGTAAGGAAAAAAACCAAAGACTTTAATTACTACAACGTTTAAAATTTTAAATTAGCTTTCATCCAAATGATCCTGTTATGACCCTGCTCCATAAATCTGAAGGAAGCTAGAGTAAAACCAAAAGTGGGTGTAATGAGTTTCCTCTTTTTTTCTTTTTCTTTTCAAGTGACTGACAACATGCAAATTATTACTTATTTTTTATGTTCATTTCTTTAATCTTTGAGAATGGTGCTTTCTGAATAATGCATGAATGAGGGGGCATGTATGTAGTAAAAACACATCTTACTCTTTTGTCTATGCAAGATAAAGTAATGAAAATTGCTTTTGACATCCTATATTTTAGAGATAAGAACGACCGTGAAGATGTATTTGATTTTTTTTGCAAAACATTTCTTTATTACTATACAACGCTATATTTATTATTATTATTATTATTATTATTATTATTATTATTATTATTATTATTATTATTATTATTATTATTATTA
>JBAMHX010000001.1:9590387-9609419 GCA_037177515.1 Pseudomugil tenellus
ATTATTATTATTATTGTTATTATTATTATTATTATTATTATTATTATTATTATTATTATTATTATTATTATTATTAATAACAATAATTATAATAATACTATATAAATAAAAATATTAATAATAGATAGTTTCCCCGGAGGGAAATTCAAGCTAAAACAGAGCTAAACAAGGTAAATTGTCTTACAAAAACAAAGAAATGTAACCAATTTATATTTTATTTAATAGGCAAAAACAAAATCCCTATTGTCTTCCTAAATATGTCCAAATTAAGGGCTGCACAGTGGCAAGGTGGTTAGCACTGTAGCTGTGTGTGGAGTTTGCATGTTCTCCCGGTGTTAACGTGGGTTCTCTCCGGGTTCTCCGGCTTCCTGCCACAGTCCAAAAACATATATCCCCACAATCCTTGGGGATTGGACACTCTAAATTGCCCATAGGTGTGAGTGTGTGTATGCGTGGTTGTTTGTCTATGTGTGTGGCCCTGTGATATACCGGGGACCTGTCCAGGGTGTACCCCGCCTTTCGCCCGTTGGCTGCTGGGATTGGCTCCAGCTCCCCCCGCGAACCCCGTTTGGGAATAAGCGCTAGAAAATGGATGGATGTCCAAATTCCTTCAAAACTATAATGATGTGGATTCTTATGAGCCAAATCAGTTCTGTGGTGGTTCCTACAAGACCAAATTTACTCCAAGACTCAAGTTCGTTCACATTTGTACCTGGTGTTTGTCACACGTATGAAAAGCAGATTAAGATGTCAACAAAGACTTTTCCCATGAAAGCTTCCTTTTGACTGTTTCACTCCACATTGTTCTGGAGCCTGGGTGATATCTGACCATGCCACCGCTTCCTGATGCTGGACCCAGCCATCTTTCATCAGGAAATGTCTGAATAGTCTTAGGTTACACTGAGGGGGACCCCCTTATGGGTCATTAGCGCGTGTGTGTGTGTGTGTGTACATAATATGTGTGCATTTTAGGAGAAGCTTGCCTATGTGTGCACCAACTCCAGGAGTTTGCGCCCTTTCACCCATTTCAATCAGGACTCTTCTGATCCAGTTTAACCTTTTACCCCACCTCCAACCCTTCTCCCATCCCCCATTTGCTTTCGGAGTCCCACTGTTAACACCCCCCTTTCTCTCCCCCTCCCCCAGAGGCTTACTTGGAAGCAGGTGACTGATGTAGACCGTCGATATGGTCTACAGATAACATTAATAAAGGATTCAACTCACCCCCCTCTCCTCACCTACCCACATTCCCTCCTTTCCTTTACCCCTCCCCAACCCTATGCAAATCCAACCCTCCCTCTTTCTCTTCCCTCCTTCTGCTCATTCATTGGGAGGGAAGCTTTGCAGCGGCGTCGACCAGCAGCACAGGCAGTAGCAGCGTGGGCTTTGTTGTGAAAAAAAGACAAGAGAGACGCAGCTGATAGAGACAGAAACTAGATAATGTGGTGCAGACCAGGAAGGTATACTGGAAAAAGTTAAACAAGTAGGGAAAAAAGATAAAAAGAGAGATAAGCAGAAGCTTAGACAGTTTTTTTTCAAAGAGAGAACCAGGAAGCAGTGACTTATTGTAAGATATTAGAGCAGTTATCACTGCAGAGTTTACTTCTCCTTCCACTGCAGGAACGTTCTGCTTTTTTTTTTTTTTTTTTTTTTTTGTTCCTGGTGAGTAGTCTTGTTTGCTTTTCTGTACAAATGAAAGAGAAACTTTTGGGATTGGACATTTCAGATTGTGCGGTAAGGCTGTTTTGGGACAGCATTTTCTTTGCTATATCTAGGTTCTCTTGTCTACCCGTGAGAGATCTGATGGGATGGAACTGAATTCAGTGCTTGTTGCTGTTGATATTTAAAACTACTCAGTGGGAAAAAATTATTTTAAGCTATTGTTGTGTGGAAACTTAAAAAAGAAAGGAAGCTTCATGTTCAGTTTAGATGAAAGTTGTGTCACAAGAAGAATTCTTTTCCGTCCTTAATGGCTGTAAATGATCTGAAGAAATTTGGGTATATTTTGAATCACTTGCATTAGTTTGAATGATTCTCTAAAGTAAATACAGCAAGACAGAAGATTTACCAGCATTGTTTTATGTGATTAAGTTTGAAGCTTCATGTGTTTTTAATCACATTTTTTCTTTTATGTGGCACATCAGGAATTAGTTTCCAAAAAAACAACTACAGTCATCTGCAAGAGAACAACAAGTTTTATTCTGTTTTTGAGTATAAAGCTGGCGGCATGTGTGCATGAAAACTGCCTTGTTTACACATTGTGGCCAGAAGCTACTTAAACAACTTCCTTTTTCTGCTTACTACAGACGTTTACACACATTCACACTTTCATAAGTTCACTGAAAACAACAGCTTGTGTGTGTGTGTGTTTGTGCATAATCTGGCTGAATGATCTGTTTGCTTTCAGAGGACTGTTTGTATAGGCATATGTGTGTGTCTTTATGTGTGTGGAACATAATTAGATGAGAGATTACTATGTGAAGCCCCTCCTCCAACCCCCTTCTCCTCCAGACAGCAGACACACTTCTTACCAATATTCTCATGCACTTATTGCACACACTCATGCATGCACTTTTTTAGGCTGTTGCTTACACAGGTCATTGGGTCAGGGTAGAATTATATAGTCATGATCAGCACCATATGTTGCTGTTTTGTCGCAATAAATACATGCCAGTCATGTGTCGCTCAGAGGCTCTTTTCTTTCTAATAGATTTCAGCTGTTGTCTTTAGTTTGTGGTTTATATTTGCACTAATTACATTATTGCTTCGAAATCTCTTAATACTTTTTTGCATAATCTTTTAATTGATATATCATTGATATATATATTTAATATTTAGCATTTGTTCAAACTATGCTGATGTTCTCTTTTATTTTTTGCTTTATAATTACGTGCATTCATTTATTTTTCCTATTAATTTTTATATATTATAGAAATAAATTAGAAGAAATAGTTGTCACAAACAACATGAAAGTATACATTATTTATTATTATTTTATTTTTATTTATTTCTCACATGTACATCTGTGAACAAATAACACAAATAAACAGGACAATAAACAATCTGCAGTACAGTACACCACCATGTTTGAAAAGGAGCAGGAAGAAGAAATAAGTTATAATACCTGCCCCTTTCTGTCAAATACACCAATATTACCTCTAAATTAAAATACCAGTCTGCATAATAGCTGTTTTTCCTCCGAAGTTCTTGTCATGACCTTTTATCAATATTGTCATCATCACGTTATTATTAGATTTGCAATAATCGCTATCTTTCTTTTTTCCCTTTTTCCCCCTCTCTTTCTTTCCCTTTGTCAAATTACTAAGACAAAACGTAAGAAAAGAACAAAAAACAAACAAAAACAAAAAAAAAAACATTATGCATCTTTAAATCTGTCTACTTCTGCAGTTAAGTTACAAATACATGTGGATATACATTTAAATATATACATGTTGTACACACATATATACACAAATACAAATATATAATACACATATATATCAAAGTACGTCTGTCCTATATTCTTGTATTTTATGATTTTGTCTTTTAAGCTTAATGAGAGTTTGGCATGATTTCATATCATCATTTAAATTATTCCATAGCTTAGCTCCTATAGTTGTGGTACAATGATATTTTGTGTTTGTTCTCACCACGGATCATCTTTTACACAAAATACAAGATGAAAGTACACATCTGGGTTTGCTTTAATCATTGGGTCTAACAGTATTTGCTTAAGTGGAAACTAAATCAAGTTTATTTATTAAATCAAGCTTTCTTCCTAATTACCTTTTTTCTTGCAAATTATTATTATATGAAAATTAAATGTCTTAAATGTCAATAAATCTTTTTATTATGTGGAATACCCGTCATCAAGCTCTTACTTTAGTAAAGCATGGAGGAGGCCAGAGGCGTATTAACATATGGTCTTAGTTTGAGTTTTGTTTGGTTTATGGCAACTGTCTAATGCAAAAGGCACGGGTGTTAACATATAATCATTTTTGAGATTCAAGTTATTGTGAAACCTTTTATCATGTCTTTACTGTTTCTTCTTGCTGTTATTGCTTTTCTGTTTCCGATAAAAGTGTGTTCTTCCACATAATGCATGTGAGACTGAGTGCTCATTCACACAAGGCCACCTTAAAATAAATGAATAACTAGCAATATCCCTTTCACTAGTTATAGGAAATTGATGTTAACTTTTCTTTTATTGTATTTGACAAAATTACAATACCTATTTTAGTATCTTAATGACACAACTAAAAAAGAAAGAGTTCTGTAGTTGAAATCTCTCCACAGGCTTGACAAACCTCATGTCAGTTCATTCATTCATTCATTCATTCATTCATTCATTTTCTATGCTGCTTCTGCTAATTCGTGGTGGCAGGTAAGCTGAGGTCTGAGGTAATTTATTATGGACTGAGATGTAGTAGAAAGAAAACAATCATGGTATTTCTTGAATTCATAAGTTTTATTCTGTGGGAATGACAGGAAACCCTATCACATATTAATAGGATCATTGAGCTTTCACTATCCCATTTATAATGTAGGTACCATCAAAGCTGAATAATATGCAAGCTTTGGAGCAACATTTGCAAGCATTTGGACAACACATTGTTTAAAAACAAATGTGCTTTCATATTCAGGTATGACAGTAACATGTAACATCATACATGAGTGATGCATGGAGCTAAACTGCAGCAAAGCTTTTCTGGTTAGTTTTTTTTCTTTAAACGTTTTCAAATCAACATTAAATCTTTGGTTTGTTTACATTGCGTGGTAAATTCAGTCATTTATATTCATACTAATTCACTGTAGACCTGGAACAAGCTGATAGACTTTATATGACCCTGTCACTGTGAATGTATTGGTTGTAAATCATTCTAAACAGATTTTCTTCAAAAGTTGCATTTCTAGAGATGTGCTTAATCTTTTTATATAAATATGATAATAAAATAAAATGTTGAGATTATGACATTAATCACTGATATGGAAAGTGTATGTGGGCTGATTTGAGTTGCCATCATTTATATAAATGGATTATAGGGAAAGATCAGAGAAGCCACCTCAACTCCGATTTCCTTTGGTGAACCATAACGAATAGAGGACTTGAGACTTTTGGCTTGTAATGCAGGTTGGTCCTGCAATTGTCTGTGAGCATGCTTTGCGAGACTCTTCCTGGAGAGCAAGTCCACCTTTGCCCCCTGAAACAAGACACGGCTCTATTCTACACCCACTTTCACTCATTTTCCAATTAAGCTGCTTTCACAGTGCCCTGTTTGGTCCCTCAGAGAAAACTGTAAAGCTTCCATAGTTGTGCCATATTGCCTCAGTCAAAAAAGCTCTGATGAAAGCTTTGCCCCCTGGAGACCCTCAGTGTGCACTTTCAGTCCCCCACTCTCACCAAACCATACATTGTTATTGAAATTAAAGGGGTGATTGTCTTTCTCATGTTGCTCCCTCATTTTGCAGTCTTTCACACGTCCACATTAATAATGATGTGATTTTATCATTGTTTTGTTCAGGCTAGATAGAAAAGTGGTGGAGGTGCCACAGCTTTAAATTTTCTTCTCTTTGCAAATAATGTTTACTTACTTTACACTTTTGATACAGAGCTTTTAGTGTTTTTAAGCATTCCATGAGTACTTTATCTTTATGAAGGACAGTTTCTATCAATAGAGTTATACTCTGTTCTAAAATACATCCATCCATCCATTATCTACTGCTTATTCTCTTAACAGGAACAAAGGGGGTTGGAGCCAATCCCAGCTGACATTGGGTGACAGGTGGGGTACACCCTGAACAGGTCGCCAGTCTCTAAAGTACATCGTTTGGGGATTGTGTGAAATGAAGTAAATTTATTTCCAAAAACATTAATTTGATATTTATTCAAAGTATTGCAAAAAAATTGAATATTCAAGCTAGGATTTATTTATTTGTACATTGAAAAAAGGTATGTAGAGAATAAAATATTTTAATGTGCACCCCATAGATGCTGATAATGATTTAGAAATGTTTCCGAAATGTAAAAAGAAATTTTAATGTAAACTTACAAAGAATTGTAATTGGGAGTTTTGAGGAAGCTCAGAATGAAAAGGACTGACATTTGATGACAAATGGTTGACTTTATGAAAAACAGCTAAGATTTAGTGGAAGGAATAGTTGGCTCAGATTTACAACTGCTGTTATTGAACAGTGCTGTTCCTTTACCAACAAATAAAAGTTTAACCATTACATAGAAAATTATTCACTAGACACACATGACCCTCGCTTTGTTTGGTCCCTTCAGTAGAGACCGATTTGCCATAAGTGACCCTGCCAGAGGCATAAAGCCCCCGACAACATGGCTACCAGGATCATCAGGAGATGATCAAATTCTGTTTATCAATTTAGACAATATGCATTTTTTTCTTAAATGTTCTTACTAGTATCTGTTTGAGTATAGTTTTAATTTGGACAGTGGACCGGGGGTTTGAAGTTAAAGGTAAAAGATGTTTGCAGGAATGTCTGGACAGATCTGGGTCATCAAAACCTCTGTGGCTCATCAGGATGTCTTGGACAGTAATGGCAAACTGATTGGACCTTATGCACTTTATCCCGAAGGCTAAACATGCTTTTCCAGCATTTTTTTTTTAATTTTCATGAAAATAATGTTTCCTATGCCAGTTGTGAAATTAAACCCTGTGAAAACCTTCACAGGGTTGAATCCACATTAAAACAACTTTGATCTGTCCTGGCGGCCATTTAAAACTAATCTCAGATGCTAAATCTGGGAGGAGTATAGTTTTAATTCTTTTAAAACTAAAATCAGGTTACTGATCAGTCCCACAGTACATTAGTAAACATACTCATCAGCTGATGTATAATAATAAATGCACATGTTTGTATTTTGTATCTATTGCTGAAGAAATTAATCTAGACAAGAAAAAAATTACGTACATATAATTATTCATACTTCCTAGAGATCATTTAAAGACAATAAGCATGTTGGAATTATGTGATTCTGTGTCCTGTATTGTATTATATTTGCAAATTTTCTGTAAATATTTAAAAGATTTACATACATAAAATTACTATTAAAACTGCATTTAAATTATTCTTATAAAGTAGATGTTAGAAATAATTTTTGAGCTCACCTTTTTGCTATAATTTGCTATAATTAACTGCAGAAAAAAAACATAATTTTTCAACACAATTATTTTCTATTGAGTATGTGTTGTCTGTTGTTTAAAAAAAAATAATCTCAATTTAGAAGAGTGCATATCTCTGCTCCAACTTTGGATCTTGCGTAGTAACATGTTAGAGAGGGAAAGCTGGCAGCGCAGGTGATAAGATAATACATTTAAGCCACATTAAACACACTTATAATTCACATTAGAATTTGTATTATTGTAATCAAAAACATAAAAACATAGATAATTACATATGTGCCCCAAAACAGAGTTATTTATTATATAAATACTATTTAAACATCCGAGCACTGTATGCTCATACTAAAAGTGCAATCGCGCTTATTGGTAAATAATTGTGAGAGGGTGTCCAGAAATCCCAGTAATTACTGAGTAGTTATGTAAATATCGCCACAAGCATAATGTGTCACAATGGATATGCTTGCACTTATTGAAGACTATGCCAATAGTAGGATGAAGATGGAGGAGAATTCAGAGATCATAAGGATTTCCTGGCCAATGATGCCAATGATTGATAAGCCGATTTGCTCTTACTGTTATGTACGGAAGTGGATTCAGTGTTGGAGCCCCTAAAGCAGCTCACTTGATGTTTTGGATGGCATCATTAAAATGACAGGTCAATACATGAAGTTTCCCAATACTTTTGGAGAACAGGCCAACATCAAAAGGCAATTTGCAGCAATGTCCGGCTTCCCAAACGTAATCGGTGTGATTGACCCATGTTGCTATAAGGGCTCCATGTGAGAATGAGGTTGTCTATGTGAACCGAAAAAAATATATATTTATAACGCAGACATGATCTGAGCACCACAGACTTCCTCTAGTTTGTTATTCTGTGACAAAGTAAGATGGCCTTACGTGTCTTCACCGCACTAAGGAGCACCTAAATTTCAGTCTCTGAAAAGTTACATTTACTCACAGTCTCAGTTGCCATGATTCCACCACAGACACTGGTTGATTCACATATGCCGACATATTTATGAGCGGCTTTGCATTGATCGCGTATGGTAGAAAGTAGGTGTGAACCAAATTCACCTGCGTAACCTTTTCAGCAAGGTTGTGATTTATAAAAGGAAATTACGTGCACCTGTGTGTAAGCAATGTTTTTTAAAATCAGATTTTTACTTTTCCGTACCAACTAGTGTGTTTTTTTTTCACCAAGTATAATTCTAGTAGAGATTCTACACAGTTTTATAATTGTGGTCCCTGCTGATTTTCTCAAGGCTTTCATTTTTAGATTTTGCACCGACGAAGTGTTGATGCTGTTTAAAGCAGCAAACTGAAAGTAATTAGTTCAAAAACTGCCTATAACCACAGTTTCTCTTGTTTTTAAATCAAAGCCAACAGCAGTGTTGCACATTATCAGCAATAAAAATGTTAAACTGTATTCCGTCTTACATGACACCAAAAAGAAACAAAATGAAGTTACAGGTATTTGCATATTTGGAAGTTGAACACATATTGACACAATAATAATAAGAAATAAAATGTGTTTTTTCTCTCCCATCTCATTCTCCCAGTTACCCTGCCTAGTGCACTTCTTGCTCCAGTTTCTTCCACCTCAGCAACACGTCGCTCCTCTTTCAACTCCTCCTCCATGCAGACCTCATACCGACTGCCCAATCCCTTGCCACCCCTCCCTGTTCGAAAGGGTGTCCGAGGTCGTCGCCCCAAATCCCAGACTATCGCTTTGCTAAAAGCAGCGGCTGAAGCGGCGGCAGCAGCAGCAGTAAATGGAGCATCACAGAGCCCAGCAAGAACTAGCTCAGAGGCTCAACTGGCGCCTAGACCACACAAGAAGAGAGGGCCCAAACCTAAGGGCAAGGTAAGATGTTATGAGAGTTGGATTCTATTATTCGCTCAGTCAGTTGCAGTCATTTTACCTTCAAAATATTGTGCCAAAAAAATTTAAGGAGTCAGATATTTGCTACTTGAGAAAATAGTATTTGCAGATGTTTATGCATGACAAAACATTTTACTAAAGACAACAGTTTACAATCTGTGCGATGTGATGTAGTGCACAGCATTAATAAATCATAAACAACCTGCACAGGTTGCAAAGACTTGATGAGATGGTGTTTGTTTGTGCTTTGCTCCAGAAGAAGCCCCAGGTGGGGCAATCCTTGGGGGCATCACCAGTTCCAACTCCACCTCCAGAGATCAGACTGAATTCCAGCCATGTCTCAGTGGACAGCAACCTTAGCAACAGCTCAAATGTAGTTTGCACGGGTGAGTAAATAAGTTTAATTCTGATAACTGAACATAATAATGATACTTAATCTACACAAGTTATTTAAAGATACTTTAATCTCTTTAGTTTTTTTTACTTTAGTTTTTGCATACTTTTGTTTTAGATTCGGCTTTAAAATGTTACATTGAATATGAGTCCTTTTTTTAAGATAAATAATATGTAGTGATATCGTGAAAATTGGACTTTTATATCAATATATCTACTTAAAGATCAAACACATTTACCTAAATAAACATGTTCTATTTTATAAATAAATATTTTTGTATTGCAGATAATTTGTTTAAATAGAGATTAGAGATGTTTGAACAGCACTTAGGATTAGCTAGGATTGCAACAATATGAGATTTTAAGGTAAGCAATTAAAAAAATGCTATTAACGATGCATTTGCATAAGCAGTTATAGCTTTGGTAGTTATAACTACTAAGACCTGAACACTCAGTGCTGAGTTAAGTATGATTGCAGAAATTCTTGAAGAAGAAAAAAAGTGGAACTGAGGGCAGAAACCTTAGTGATGTATCATGCAACAGCTTGTAGTCATTACCAGGGTTATTACAAGAATTCTAAAAACTAGTTTTAAATAAAACTATTTTATTATGTAAATCAAGCTCTGTCATATTTTTTTTTCTTTGTAAGGGGTTTCAAATAAACTTTGTAATGCAGAACTTTATATTTTGTTTGGCTTAAATTTGCTACTGCTTATATTTAGATTCCTTCTATTTTTTTATTTATACTATATATTTAACAATTAATTTTCATCCAAATGTGCAAAAAGTGAAGAATGGTTGTTGTATGTCTGTGCTAAAGTAATACTTCTTCTTGATGTAACACAAAATTAAAAATCTACATTAGCATCATCAAAATGTTAAATATTTTCCTTTGCTTTTTCCCCATTTCCCTCTCTGTTCTCTGTTTCATCTCAGTGTGTGTATATGTTAACAAACATGGAGACTTTGGCCCACATCTTGATCGGAAATTGGTGCAGCAGCTGCCGGACCACTTTGGTCCAGCACCTGTCAACGCTGTGCTTCAGCAGGCGGTTCAGGCCTGTGTGGACTGTACATACCAGCCCTCTGTGCTGCTGTCCTTTCTACAGAGCCAGTCCCATACAGGAGGAGAGGTCATCAGAGGTAAATACCAAACAAGAGAATTCAAAAGATTGCCCTCTCTATCTTGCAGAGAAAAGAAAATGGATATCCTTTATTCGTTTGATCCAGTCACCTCTATTTCCATGAAAAGATAACTCCAACTTGAACCATAATATTAAGAAAGAACTTTTAACGAGCCCTCCCAGAGAAGTTTTCGGGTAAATTATCCATGAATAGTTCGCTATTTTTTTTCTCTCAAAAGTCTTCTTTGAATTTAGGCTGCTTTATGTTCTGCTCTGTCTCAGGATGCTCCCACATGCACTCAATTATGTTTATACCTGAGCTCTGTGAAGAATTAATTCCTCCATAAGACTAGCTAATACTGATTATCAGTCCTTGTGCCATTTGACATTCTTCAGCTTTTCCCCCTGTCTCTATCATCATTAAGGGCTTTTAAATTGCCCGTTTTTTTTATAGAGACATTTTTCTGATGCAATTTCAGAACATTTTAGATGGATCAACTGAATGTATTTTACAGGTTTTATATCAGTTCTATTTCTCAAGGACATCACTTTCATATTCTGTTCACCTACTCCTGTTCTACTCTAGTCAAGTTTTCTTTTTTCTTTTTTTTTTTTCTTTTTTTTTTTTTTTTAGAATATTGCTCATCACCACCTTTCCTTAGATAAAGTGGCGTTTTCACACCGAGTTCCAATTATGCAAATTATATTTTCCTCTGATTTCCCTTAATAGTTGATGCAAGCAACCGTTAGCATAATTTAAAAGTCATCAATCGTTTAATAAAAATGGGACTGAAGAAACTTCCCAACGATAGTAGTTTTTTTCAAACAGAAAAACTTCAAATAAAATGTGCCAAAATATTATGTACAACAGTGTTTCAAAAAATTTCATAGGCTGTAAAAACTGAAAATAGTAATTTCCTGAATTTGCAGAACTAGGAGCTCATATTTATTGGAGTAAAACAGGTCATGTTACTTTTTAACACATGGGCTGCTTATCTGAGAGGAGCTTCACAGTTCTGCATCTGTTGGACTTTTTACCAGGACACAGAAGTTTTAGAGAGTTTCTGCTTGAATTTCTTTGCAGGATATCAGAATACCCACCTAGAGCTGCTGATTGGATGTGAACTGCTTCCCAACCTAATAGATCTTTTGCTTGAGGATGTTATAAAAGGTTCTCAATAGAGTTGAGGTGATGGGAGGAGGGGCCCACACCATGAGTTTCTCATCTTTTATGCCCCAAGCAGCCAGTGATGCAAAGGTTTTCCCTGCAGCATTGTCATGCATGAAGGTGATTTTGGTACGGACAACATGAAGAATACGGTCATTTAAAAACTTCACACATACTTTTCAGAGGTCATTATCACTCCTTCAGGGAACCTTAGAGGCCGACCAGCTCTGTCCACATGATTCTGGTGCAAAACATGACTCCACCACCTCCTTGCTGACGTTGGAACCTTGTTGGCACATGTTGGTCATCTTCCAGCCATTCATCTGGAGAATCCAGGGATGTACAGCACTCATCTGTCATCCAAACAGTTTAAAAAGGATAGCTGTTGTCCAAGGCCTTCAACTATTTCACACCTTTCAGACACAGAAACATTCTTTTTCCCATATTGCTTGAAAAAGATGGTCTTTCTTTCTTAAGTAGTTCTTCCCATATTAAGCTCATCTGGAAAACTAATGTCTGATATAATAATATCAGTGATCCAAAGAACTCTGAGAAACAAAACCATCCATAACTTTAATTGTCAAAGTTTAATCTTTGGCACACTTAAATACAATTTGCACAATCATTTGTAACACAGCCTAAATGATCAACAGTTAGTTGATTAGCGCACAGTTTAAGCTTAAAATGACAGCTATACCAGAACAGATGAAATGTGATATGCTAACTGTAAGGTTTAAACCTGGTGATATGCTGGTGACTTTTTTTTCTTAGTTTGAACACAAGCAGGGTTTTTGACCGTTAATATTGCCGTAATTGCGTTTGTCATTCTTAGTGCATTTTATAAACCAAAAGTGCTGACAAGTACTGTTTTATTTCATTCGGAGCATCTTGGTTGGGGGAAATCAGGCTTCTATTGACTGTGATGCATTATATGTGTGTATATAAGAGGTGGGAGAAATAAAAGATGGCGCCTGTGGCAGCAGCTCATGTGAGGACTGAGTCTAATCAGAAGTGACATGTGGATCTAACCTGGTTTGGGAGTCTGAGATCGAGTCCCCCCTGGGGGCTTGGATTGGGAAACCTATGGGTGGTATACGGTGGGGAGAGGGTTTTAATTTGTGGAATTGTGCAGGCTTGGCTTGGGTGTGGGGTGGAGGGGTGTAGTGTAGATGAGATGGGGTGAAGATAAGGTTTAATAAAGGGAGGGTGCTAACCCAGAACCATCTGCTGTTTTGCGTATAGCTGCAAAATAGTGGCGGCTGGTGGTTGATACAGGCTATGTGCTGAATAATTATGAACTGAGATACGCTAGAAATGTCTTGCTCAGCCTCTCTGCAGTACAGTTCAGAAACAAAACATAATTTATGATTGATTTCTGGTTATATTTAAGGCAAACTGTTTGCATTAACATAATGTAATCTATTCTCGAATTATTAATGACCTAAATATAGTGTTGTGACTTGGACTTATTTGATTTTCTTTTAAAGTAAAGGTAACTAAACATCTTCTACAACTTTAATTACATGCATTTACATTAGCCAGTACATATATTTATATTAGCAGCATACAGTATAAGGCTTCAGTGCTCACAGCTGGGAATATATATTTTACTGAGGACATAATTCATATTAATGTTTGCTGAGAGGAAATATTGTTGAAATATTTTTATTTTTGTGCTTGTCCAAGAAAGATGAAGCTCTGTTTTGTACAATTTACTGTCAATTTATCTCAGGAGCAATCATAAGTAAAAGACACACAAAATTTTTGATCCCTTAATAATATCAGATTTTTTTCTTTTTTTGAAATAAAGTGAGTTTTATTTTTAAAAATCGTAAAACCTGTTTTTTCTTCTGTTTCTACACACTCATGCAGATTAATAACTGTTCTGCTCTGTCCTCAGTTCGATCGGATCACGGTATCCGCTATGTGAAGCTGCCCTCCGTTTCCAGTGCGTCCTCTGTGCTGCGGTTCTTGGAGAACATGTGTCAAGATCTGCAAAGTGACAGCCTATTCAGCTCACAACCATTCAGCCCGTACAACAACACCACACGTTTCTACAACAGAGCCAAGTCAGGTGGAGAAATGCTTGCATAAAGTCACTGAAGTGAAAGAATAAATAAGCAACCATAGCACTAATAGAGTAAACTGTATGATTGTATATATAGAGCATAGTTTTTATTTTATTTTCTTCCTAAATTGTTAGAGCCTTTGTTTCATCCTCTGTTAAAACAGAACAGTTGTCCATCACTGAGAACGGCTTGTCAAATGATGACTCTACAAAGGATCGAAGTACCCGTCCCCTTCAGAACACAATGGACTACAGAGCAGCAAAGAGAGAACGTCCATATTACCCTGGAAACACACAAACACCCCCACCCCTTCGATGCGTCAACGCCAACCCAACCGACCCAATGAGTACGCACAGACGAGTGGAAGGTGGGTTTAATACACACAGACAATAACAGCATACCTACAATTTACAAGTTTAAATTATTAACTGCATTTGTTTTCTTCGTGCTCATATAAAACAGCAGCTAGTTCAACAACAGGTCCTGACCATATGAAGCAGGATAAAGATGGTTCAGGAAACAATGCTTCTTCCTGGTCAGTTGATGATGTTATACGGTTTGTCCAAGAGGCTGATCCGCAAACTCTTGGCCCGCACGTTGACCTGTTCAGGAAACACGTGAGTGCCTTGATCAAATTAACTTTCTTTATTTTCTTGTTTCATGCTGTACCGATGTTGTCATCCTATAAGTCATCAAGACTGATTGAATTCCTGCTGATATGCTTTTCTCTCTGCAGGAGATTGATGGCAAGGCACTGATGCTCCTGCGGAGTGACGTCATCATGAAGTACATGGGGCTAAAGTTGGGCCCGGCACTCAAACTGTGTCATCACATCGAAAAGCTGAAACAGACCAAACAGTAGCAGATGACAGCGCTCTTTTCACTGGCTAACCAAACACACATAAACAGGGATTCAGCAAGACTCCATCATGGACACAGAGGTCATTTTTCTGGTATTGTTTAGGAATATTGGCCTTTAGGACCAATGCAATAGATTTGATAACTACTTTCTATAAATGTAAAGAAACAGAAAGCATCCACGTTCTTTTCAAGACTTATATTTATTGCATTGTAGAGAACATTTTAAATCAGAATTTTAACTTTCAGGTTAATTCATAAAAAAAATAAGTACACAAGGAAATGATAAAACTATGATGTATCAGAAGTCAACATACTATGAAAGAATATTTTCATTTTAACTTGCCTGTCTTTGAAATGCTAGCAACTGCCGGTAACAGAGTTTGTTCTCTTAATTTAATTTGTAGACGATAGACATAAAACTGGATAAACATATAGCAATTAGTGTCAATAATCTGAACATACTGAATTTTCTTCCTGTTTATCTCTTTTTGCCTTAATACAAAAAACTCGATGCCATAATCTACAACTCTTAGTCAGTTTAACTTTATGTTACACATACATACAATTTAGATTGACTGACTAAATTTTTTCAACTTTAACAAAAAAAAAAAAAAGATAAACTGGTTAAACATACTTTTATCCTCAATCGAAATTTCGTGGCTGGACTTGATCCGATAAAGGTTGGGAAAGTAAGTTCTGGTACGGGCAGTGAATGCCTTGCTGCATTATTTCAATCAGTTGGGAAAAAAAAGCGCCTGAATGACTGCATCTGCTACAGAGAGCTAAATGAGTTGATTGCTAGTGAATGTATGAGCACAACTGCTAACAGACAGTAAACAGCAGAAGATGCCATTGATGTTAATTAGAAGTGTTAAATGGAAATTCATTATAAAAAAGTGTTGCTGAAGTCAATCGTTGCAGAAATAAGTTCTTGTTCTCAAACACTTATGTTTTTATTAACAGAGATTATATATTAATGTTAGTAGATTGGGCACCAATTCATTTTAATGGTGCCAATCTCATTTGATTATTAAAAAAAACAAACAAACAAAAATTACAAGTAAATAAACCCTTTCCCCAAATGTAAATCAGAAGTGAAGTCTGTAGAAGTAGTAAATCTGTTACTGAATTATATCTTTTTTTGTGTGTGTGTTTGTATGCATGCTGGACAACATTCTCGCTGCCTTGTGCACTCGTGGGTCTGTGTTGTGTTTTGACAGTCACACAATCAGACACACTGTAGATCTACACTCATGACTGGGAATGCATGTCTGCATTGCAATGAAGTGACATCACGGATCATCAAGTCCGATTGCTGTACAGACAGAAAAACAGTTTTGTACAAAGTTAAACGAAAACTTCTTTTGTTTTTTTTTTCCCCAAAAATATCCTTTTGTATTGTAACAAAGTGTATCAAGCATTAATGTAATCTTTTTTTCTGCCTGAAATCGTTTTTGTGTGCAGGATGATTGTGTGTCTGAGTCACAATAGTCACACTTCAAAGTGTTCCTGTTTTTAATAGCAGAAATACTCAGTTTTCTGAACATTTCAGAATTATTTTTAAACCAAACCATGTTGTATTATGTCTGTTGTAGCTGCATTTCACACTGTTGCTCTCCTGTAGTGGTAACAAGTCGATACTTGAAAACATCTTGCTTTAATGTGAATCTCAGGTTTTAGTAAAAGTTGTCTCTTCTTAGAAAAAGTTTCACATCAATAACATTTTGTGTTCATTACTACAGCATAGAGGGACTGCACAGTAACCAACTATGTATATTTTTAATGCCTTGTCAACTCTTGCTATCTAGTGTATCTATACAACTTTTTACTGTAAATTCAGTAAAAAAAAATGTTTAAAACTGTTTGTTTGCAATGCATTCACACAATTAAACATTTGTTTACATCATCCAAGTGTTATCTTAAAGCAATACTGCACAAGTTCTTGACATTAAAACTCTGTGCTTCTGACTTGCTTTCATTTCCTCTGGACATTTATTGGACATTATTGGACATTCCTGCAAAGTCCAAAAACATTTTTTGTTCAAAAGATTAGGGAGTGGGAGATGCAATTTAAATAAATGTTTATCAGCTTTTTAAGGCTAATAATAACAGACATAATAATAGTAATGTAAAGTATATGTGGAACCTAACCCAACTTATTAAAATAACTTTCACAATTTTTTAAATTTGTGTTCCACACTTCTTACTGGGAACTTGTGTTATTGGTTTATGTGACAGTGGTGGCCTTTATGAAGAAGCACAAAGTTGTTATTTAGACTTCACCTTCACCAAACTCTCATTTTTCTACTTAAGTTCCAAGAGACATAGATGAATGTGGGGGAATTGTGAAGGAGCCTAAATTGTGCATGTTAGGGTCATTGTGACTAAATTAATTATCTTCAGCATATAATCATGAAAACTCTTATTTTTTTATCTTAATGTATTAGAGGATTTTGTTACTTTAACATTTTTTTTAGAATGAACTCCAAACAGGAAATTTTAAGCATTGTCATGTGTGAAAGGGTTAAGCTAATGTGAGCTAGAAAAATAGCTGTAGCTGCAACAGTTTTCTTATGTGGATTTTTTTTCTTCCTTTTTTGTCTGACTGCATTTATATACTTCAACCATTTCATTTAGGTGTGTTGGAGAAGGGATGCATCTGTTCCAGGAATGTAGATATCGAGGACCAGAAATGGGAACCCCTGCTACACAACATGTCAACAGTGCTATCTAGTGGAACGATTCTCTTAATGCACTTTGTTTTGCACGGGAGGAAATGACTTCTCAAACAAAAGGTGTTTCATTTCATTGCAATCACATTTATTGGCTTTTTCTATGCACAGTTACTGAAGCAGCCTGATGAGCTGTTCAAATGAATTGGATATAGAATAATGAAATTTTCACAATGATGTGACTCCCTTCTCCAATTAGATGAATAAATAAATACAAGACTTAAGTGTTGGACGGCTCCAAAATATACAAAGGCTCAGAAATAACCATGTGAACTTGAGAAAAAAAAACTTTTTGTTTTTTTATTGATTTATTTTACAAAAGAAAGAATTTTCAACAGTTTTTTCAAAAACTTATTTACAAATTTGTACAAAAATACAAAAGTGATTCAAATCTGTTAAGTCCTAGCTAATTTTAAACATGGAGCTATTTTTTTAATAGTTACAGATTCTTTTTTTCACACCTTTTTTTCTGCAATGTCAGATATTTTAAAGTCTGTTTTAGTGATATTCCATACTGTACACCTCTGAATAAAAATATCAAGTTGTTTTCATACTTCCCATAAGAGCTTAAATACATACAGACATTGGACACAAATTGGGTGTGAAATCAAAAAGAGTTATAAGATACTTCTGATGTATTACCAAGCTGCCTAGGACTTATATTTGAGAGGGTGCAATCTGCATGGCAGTCTTAAGGTCTGTATTCACAACCAAAAAGGATGAATAAATCCTCCATCCACTACTTTTAGAAATAAAGCAAACAGCCTTGAAATACCTTGATGGTATCAGTGTCAAGTACAGTACGGAAAAATCACATTACAAAAAGGATCAAATGGTTCAGTGGTTCATTTCAGTAATTTTGATATTTTTAAATCCATTTTATTCAGTAACTTTTGTTAGAATAAAAATATTCACATATGTCAAAAGTATACTTTCCGATAAGATCAAACAAATGTGTTTATGAAATTTTTTTCCATGTCTTTTTTATTTTGCTTTTTTTTTATTTATAGATATTAGTATATTCAAACCATTTAGTCCAAATATTTGCTTTTAACATGATCTAAAGATTCTCTTGGAAAATGTTCCTCTCACTTCACGCATCCGGCATGACTAAGAGCCAGCATTTAAAGTGTTTAGATTCTCCCTCATGACGGATTCTATATGATTTTCTTTAAACTCTCTTATACCCATGATTGTCCAGTGAGTAGATATACAGTACAAGATAAACCCCTGTGTGTGATCACAACTATACAGAACAGAATTAGCCAGACAGTTTGTACATCTATAGAACACACTGTTGAACTTGACATTTGAACAAAAATACAAAATATTTTTTCTCATGGAGACATCCTGCAGATAAAAATAATGATTTGGTGGTGTCCTTTTCTTCTCCTTTTTTCCCTTTACTTATTGCATGCAATAGAAAACACAACAAAGAAAACAATGAACAGGAACAAGTGCGCTTCAAAAATAATGATGAACGTAAAATTCTAATCATTTCACAGCCTTTAACTCTCCCCATCTTACACAGTGTCAGTTCTGCAGTTGAGATTCGCTGAGTATCAAACAGTTGTGGTTTGTTATCTATCTATCTATCTATCTATCTATCTATCTATCTATCTATCTATCTATCTATCTATCTATCTATCTATCTA
>JBAMHX010000001.1:9609519-9622833 GCA_037177515.1 Pseudomugil tenellus
CTATCTATCTATCTATCTATCTATCTATCTATCTATCTATCTATCTATCTATCTATCTATCTATCTATCTATCATTTACAATAAAACGGTAATTATCTTGCTGAGGTATTCACAGAATACAGTGAATGGTTTCAATTGAAGTACGATCTCTGAACATAAAAAGTGTAAATGTGTTTGCTGTTATAGGCAGGTGATAGCTCAAGGTTTTTACTGATAATATTTTACTTCTGTAACACAGTAGATTATTTGTATAGGTTACTTTTATTGTTAAACTTAGAGAGCTTTTATAGCATTCTTAAAGCCTTGTGTGTGAATTTGAACAATTTGAAGTATGTTGTTCTTTTAATCTTTTTGTCTTTGCTCTCTTACATTTAGCAAAGGATTGTTCAGAATGGTGGATGTCAGCCACTGGGTTGAGCTTTCACCTGTCTTATGCTACTGGGTCAGTGCAAATAAAGGAGAGGCAACAAGGAGAAGAGAACAGTACACTGCTCAGAAACCCATGTGTTATGTTGTCAGTGAGACTTGTTCTTCTTTGCTACACTCGGATTGATTCCCCATAATTTTTCTGCCTGTCATTTTTATATAGATATGACTTTTTATTTTCCGTACAAATATACATAAGCATTTCATTATAAGATATATTTTCTTTTCATGAAATATTCTTAATGAATCATGAAGTGCAAAAGAGAGGCTCATTTTAGCTAACCCTTCCAAATTAACCTCTAGTCAAACCAATTGAGGACCTTCTAAAGCATTTTCACCGTCTGCACTCAATGGTACATTCACGTTTGCAATGAAATGCACCTTTTCCACGATGTAGGGCAACACTGGCCAGCAGCCGGAAAAGCTTTAATCGGGCTAACAAATATATTTCAGGGTTGGATTTAAAGTATTTGATTGAACTCTGGTTGAACATGGCACAGCCTCATGTACAGGGACTTTCAATTGCCCTGCTTTCAACCACCTTTGTTAGATAAAAGGCCACTGTGCGATTGTCCAAAATTAGCCTGTATCTTAGACAAATAGGTGCAAGCCCTTGCTCCTTACTGCTAGACACTCAAATCCAAGACAAGTAAATTTAGATCACTGGCAGTTTGGTACAAATGTCACCCAAATCTTTTGCAATGAAAGATTCATTATTTTGCAATACAAAATAACCACAAAAATGTTGAAAGAAACCAGGATCCAGGGGTTATTTCCACATAAGTCATGCAACATGGTGAAGCATTATCATCATGTTCTGAGGCGCAATTTTACAAAAATACATGCATCATCTTATTTTTTTGGATATCACTTTTGTGGAGAAATATAATATTGGCTCTAAGTAATATACTATTCATATCAGGTCTGCAGATGGAAACAAAATAGATGCGTTGGTTCTGAGTTGAGATGTTGTTTGTAATTTCCTCACTGAAACAAACCGTGCTTGTTGGCTGGAATATTGAGTATGGACTTTGTGAAGTCTGGCTGATGCTTTGGCCACTGTTAAATTAAAAGAATATTAAATGTCATAAAAACTTTTAATTTGAATAAGAAAGCAGTTTCCAAGTGACACACGCGTACTAACACCATTCAAAACACAAGAAATAGAAATCTCAGTGGACTTCATGTGTGCTCGTTCATGCACACAAACTTAAGTCTCTTATCCAGTTAATATCTTTTCCTGGAGTTTTTCAGATACTTGGGATAGTTTTTATTTTTTTTTTACAAGACTTTTCGATCCAAATAGGTCTTGCAATTTTAAGAGAACTATGCCTTAGTACAGTATTTGGGTATATCCTTGTGGTTTTAATAGTCATCTTTATGATTCAGTATCTAACAACAGTCAGCCACTCTTTGAATTGTACATTTGTAACTGGGTACATTTCATGAACAGTCAAATTGTATATTTTGAAAAAATGACTCAATTGGCCTTAATTACACTGTTATCCAAGGTTATAAAAGGATAAAAGGCCAAAAGAAATGTTGGACACATCTAAGAATAGATGGCATCTTTCATGAGGTGGTTTTAGGATGATCTGTCATCATGGGGACTTCCATCTGAGTTCTCTGTCTCCCCTTCAGAAATGGCTTGCATGGGGGCTGTGTAGAGGCGACTGCGTGTACTGTAGCGACTGCTGTTTGCAACTGGGGGGATCCGAGAACGTCCTTGTCGAGATGCAGCTGACATGGGCAGGGTTTTTGGGGTCAAGCTCTCAGAGTTTGCCCTTGGAAAAAGGCCTGGTATCTGGATTGGTTCCAGGCCAGAAATGGGGGGCTCTTGAAGTGTAGACGACGGATCCTCAGCCTGTCTAATGGGCCCTTCCTGAGGAGATTCTCCTGGTGTTTTAGGAGTGATAGGGCTTTTCAAAATTTCTGTGGCAGACATGCGGTAACTAGAATCAGATCTGCTACCTTTCTTCAACAACAGAAGTTTAAACTCCTCATTAGATGTGCTGGATTTCTTAGCACTCCGATAGATTGGCACTGGGGCTCGTTGGGACCCAACAGCATTGGCTATAGAAGCTGGGAAGTTAAGTGGAGGGGCTGGAGGGACAGCGCTGGTGGAGACATTGCTGGTGGCCACTGGTGTTGTAGGGCAGAGACGGGACTTCACATTTAGGTCCCCTGAATCTTTACGGCCCAAAACCTTTCTTTTGGATCTGATTGGAGAAAGCACAAAATAATCTTTATTAAAATTTACACTGAAAATGAAGATATGTCAGACACTTAAAAACAACAAAAATTTTGGGTAACACTAGTTACTGAGGATGTACTAAGGAGTTACTAGTTACTACGGGACTAATCAGGAAGTAATGGTACATCGAGTTTTCATTGTAAGGAACGAATCGGGAACTAGTGATGGACAAAAATTGCTTGGTTGTGGAGGAACTAGTCTGGAACGTATGGGTGGTGAACCAGTAGATGACCTCACATGCCAGCCTTAATAGTGGTCTGCCGGTCAGTTATCAGGAAAATAAAAACTTGGTGTACCATTACTTCCCGATTTTCCCATAGTAGCTCCTTAGCACTTCCTCTGTAACTATTCAAATTTTGCGTACCATATTACAAAGTGTTACCACATTTTGGAAGTTGGATTTACTGTAAAATTTGACAATTAGACATACACTGAAAAATAGTGTATAATATTAATAGTATATACTATAAATACATCACCTGTGTATCATGGCAAACAGATCTTCAGTTGTACGGGTTTTGTTGGGTGATGTGATAATAATATCGTCATCCACTTTGGTGTCATCCATCAGAGGGGACAGTGAATTATCACTTGGTGTGGAATCTATGGCACACAACAAACCTATCTCATGTCATCTAGTTGTCTAATCATTTAGAACACTATTTGTTAAATAACCTATTTATGTACTCTGTTTAATTTTTCATTCATTTTGAAAAAAAGCTTTAAGATAATTAACCCTGTCTGTTAAGTTAACTTTAACAGCTTACCTTTACTGAAGTAATCCTCAGTGTCAGGAGTGGTTGAGTCATCTTTGCTCTCCTGTGGCTGTTGCTGATGGGCACTTCTGGTAGCACCTGATATCACTTCCTCCTTTGCTTCCTTTACTTCATGTCCTCCTTTCTTTGCATCGCTGATTAGGTAAGGATGCGATGTCTCTATTGTGTTACCAGGCACTTTGACTGGACTAGCCCAGGGCCCTGAGTCTGAGTGAGATCCCCCAGCAAATTCATATGCTGGCGGTGGAGGGTGGTCAGATCGCTGGCCCCCTCTGGAACATGCAGCCCTCAGTGGCTCTTTCACCTGCTCTTCCTCTTCCTCCTCATCGTCTTCATCTTCATCATCATCCTGTGAGAATGAGCGCTCCCCCAAAACCCTAAATTCAGAGTGTGCATGGGCTGAATGGGTGAGCCCTCTGAACTCTGCATGAGAGTGTATATGTGTGTGAAGATCCACGGGTGAAGGGTGTGGAGCACGTGGCACTGGTCTATGTAAGGGTGAGCTGTCCTCAGAAAGGTCTGATGATGGGTCCAGCCGAGTTCTGAAGGCAGTCATAGCCCAGAAAGTTCCAGGCCCATAGCGGTCCTGTCTGAGTAGGAGGCTTTCATAGGATGGGGGTCCATCAGGGTGGCGGCCAGGGGGAGTAGGTTGCAAGTGTTCAGGGGAGGATATGTGATCAAGACATGGTGGTCTGGGAGGTGGCCTGCGAGGAGGTAGAGGCCTAGTGTTAACAGGTGGAGGAGCCAAAGTAGAACTACTGGGTGGACATTTTGGTCTTGTGACTGTCTCCTGTCCACTTGTTGTTTCCTGATGGGTTGTGGAAGTACTTTGTTGATCTGTAGATTGGCTAATAGAATGGAGAGGTACAGAACGCAGAGTAGATTGAGATATCAATAACAGATTTGAGCTGGGATTTACTGAAGCAGAACTTAAACCTGCTAGTTGGTTGTTATTTGATGCTTCCGGAGTCAACACCTTTGTTCCAGTACCTAAACAATTTGCAACTCTGTGTTTGCTATGGTGGAGTGTGTGCATGTGGTGTGTCCGGTGTGATAGTGTGTGTCTGACATAGCCGCCATGAAGAACATTAAGATCAAGTTGAGAAGGTGGAGGAGGAAAGTCTGGGTCTTTCTTATAGCAGGTGGAAATGGAAGCTCCATCTCTGGGAAAGTGCTGCAAGGAGGAGAGAGAAGACTTCCTTTCTGGTACTTTGGGCTTCCTCTTGCCAGTTGAAGGAGACAATGGTCCTGGGAAGAATGCTGCAGAAGATGAGGGTAAGGTTGACGTTGGGGTTTCTGATTGGCTAGAATAGCCACTTGATGGTGATGCTAGGCCAGCCAGTTTCTCAGGTGACCCAAGTTTGAAGTCTCCAGGTGGGAGAGGTGGACTAGATGTCTTGATCTCTGTAGCCTGGGCAATGGTCTGGTTTGGGGTTTCTGTGGAAGAGGAAGAGCTGTCTGGTGACTTGATACACTCCATGACAGTGGTACCTGTGGCGGTGCTGGAGTTGGACATAGATGTGTACTCACCATTGTTGGATTTAAGCTCACTATTGTGAAGCCACAGATCTGCATAGTCAGATTGCACAGCACCTTCATCCTTAAAAGAGTGTGTGTCTGCAGAGCTGAAGGACATGGGCTCTACTATGTCCATAGTTTGGCCCAGTCCCATGCCTCCCCAGGTTCCCAAAGGCTCTGCCACCAGACAAGATGTCTGTAAGGGTTCTGGGGCACCTCCAAGTTCTAGGTCCAGTTCTAGTTTCATATCTGTGGAAGACAAGGTACATTCTTGTTCACTAACCATCTTTGGTTGATCTTGATCTGCTTGTGTGTCTGTTCCAACATCAACACTACCACTGGTCTCCTTCAGTGAAGAGGTCCGTTTAGGCGGTGGGGGCTTGACTTTTAGTTTCCTCAGTGGTCGACATGCCCTTCCAAGAGTCATAGTGCCTACTCTGAAATCATCTGAGGACTGGGAATAAACTCCATGGGATAATGGTGCTGCCACAGTGTTGGACTGATCACAATCAGGCCCTGGGTCTGCATAGTTATACATGTATCCTCTAAAATTCTGATTACACTCCCCAAAATTTTGAGAGATTGGGTAGAATCTCTCTGTATCAGATGAGTAATGAGAATCAATCTCTTTTTCAGAGTTGCTTGTTTTGTCACTGAAACAAGTCTGATCTTCTAAACCTTGTTTTGATCGGTAATCTTGGTCTACTCCATGAGGCTGACTCAGGTTCTGGTTTTGGTCTGGGTCTTGGTCTGGATCAGTCTGGTCTTGATCTGGAGGGTATGTCCATTCCCCTTCACTGGCTGTACTGACCCCTGCATCATCAAGCTGGTCTGTGGCTGAGGATGTAAATGAGCTTGATCTGTGACCCTGGCCCTGGGGTCTGAGGTCGGAATGGTATGAAGGATCGAGTGAGAATCCCTCATCAATGGCATTGGGCACAGTGTTAAGTGATAGCTCTGAATCACAGTGAGATGAGCCTGTGAGTGGTGGAGAGGAGGGTGGAGGAATAGTTTCAGATGTTTGTGAAGGACAGGTGGAACTGGAACCACTCCAGTTCCCACTTGATGACTGGTGGTCTTCTTTGTGATCCACGTGGCTGCCTAAAACTCCCGTTGTAGACACTGAGTGAATTGGGCTGCTGAAAGTATCAGAACTGGAGGAGATCTCACAGCTGCCCATGTCAGCTTTGCGAGGCAGACGAGAACGACCCCTCTCCATCCAACTATGCTCTGGGCTCCCTCCTCCTCCACTACCTCTGTCTCTTTCGCTTGATCGCTGCAACCGTTTTAAGCTTCCAAGTTGCAGTGGCTCAGGTGCGGCCTGATCATCTGTGCTTTCTTCTTCTTCCTTCATCATCATCATCTTCATTCTTGGGCTGGGCCCCGGTGGAATAAAGTCCTCAGCTTCATAAGGTGACAGTTCTTCATCTTCGTCATCATCATCATAATTATCATCATCATCATCATCATCATCTTCATCACTGTCTATTAGACGTCCTCCCTCTCGTGGAAGGCTGCGTGAACGCAAGCGCCCACCATGGGCTGCAGCCATGGTGTATGTGGAGTCCGACTGATCACCAAGGGAAGAAATGTTGCCAGTTGAATGGGACAGAGAAGCAGGGATTCCCTGGTGGCAACGTTGAGCTCTAATGCGCCTTCTGGAAGGAGCAGCTGTACCTAAAATAATCAATCAGAGGAGATATATAAGGGACAGAATGAGATTACCATAGAGTAATAGCAGCCTTTATCTAGGTGGTATATATAAATTATTTGAATTAATCGACTGAGTTTCAGAATAAATGTATACTGGCAGCTTTGAAGAAGTTGACCTATAATGACATCTATTTGAGATAGTAACATTAACATTAAAACTTTTCAGAGAAAAGTCAAAACACTTCATTTAGTTCTTGCTCTGCAAAATCTAGTTTTTTTATATTCTCAAAAACATACATGCTATGAGAAAATCATCTGTCTGGCAGCCAGAATCACGAGTGTGATGGAGACGGCCACTAATTGAGACGTCTTCTTGACAGAGAGAGAGTTGGTGTGGGTTGGCATGGATGATCACTGTGCGCTCTCTTGCTACAGGTGATTCATCCGAGTCTGAAAGCAAAGAAAAAGGGCACATCCAATTTTTAGAACATCACATACATTTTTTTTACAGTATTAAAGGTAAGACAAAAGAAGCATATACTTTGCTACGTTACTACTATTATATACCCATGTCCTGTTGTACTCTTTTGGGAATTCCTGTGATTGTTTTCCTTCTCCTCAGCTTCCTTCTCCTCTGAAGAACAGACTGGGAATGGACTAGAGAGCAGCGAGCACTGGCTTCCCTGTCGAAACCAACTCCTAAATGCACAACAGAGAAGCCATTATAGAACTACACTATATTAACAAAAACTTATACACAAATCTATTTAAAATGTTTACATTTTGGATAATGTCAACAAACTGACAAATTTGGAAATTTTTATCAAATAGGCATGGCCCACTGGTTTCCTTTTGTTGCTTCTTTCCATGTAGTCTGGCAGTTAGGATTCCTGATTTTCTGTATTCAGGTATTTTCAGGTATTCTGTGTTTGGCCCTTTGTTCTGTTCTTACTTATGACGGCCAGTCAAGCATATTTAGTTGGGTTTAAGTTTACCTGTGACATTAATTGGTATGATACATGAGGAGATGGCATGAGAATCACCAGGTGTCTTCTGATCCGATGGTGGGATGTTTTCCTTTGACCAGTTTGTCTGTTTATTTTGTGTCAAAGGGGCACTAGGGACCGAGGCCTTGGCTCTATGGCATGCCAAGACCTCACCATTTTCATCTTCCCCTGTCGAGGTAGCCTATGAAAAACAACAGAGAAGGGTGAGCATAATTATGGTATGTTCTAGCATGGTCTATCAGCTTTGATTTTAGGAAATCACAACTATAGCTACCCTTTACATGGCAAATGTGTACCAATTCTACAATGTGTCGAAAATTAGGGAATATATTATAATAGACAGATAATATAAGCAAAAGTAACTATAAACAACTATTACTATCAAGCATAATGGATAAAGTTGAGCAATACAAATACGTAATACCTTTCTATTCCATGGAATGAAGATGCAACCTTCAATAGTGTCAAGTGAGTAAAAGCACTCAAACTATGAAAACAAAATACAACAAATGAAAATCAAAAACAGATGATATGACATAAATAATAAAAAACAATAAATAATTTTTAAAACAAAGGATGATAGATGAATGAAAGAGATCTTGCATTGTTTAAAAATAAATAAAAATAAAAATAAAATAAAAATAGACTTCCTTTAACTATCTTCCATCACTACTTATGCACATTCAAAAGTTCTTTGTGCTTTCACCAAGATATTATATCAAAATTGATTTTAAGTTTTCTTGAAATTTTGACATTGACAAAAACCCGACTTGAAATCTTTTCATCCGGTGCAGTTTCTTACCTTTCTTTGGATCGTCTGAATGTCTGCCTCTTTTCCTGGCCTCTCCTGTTGGTTCGGAAAACACAAATGAAAACAAGCAAAACGAGTTTCTTTTTTTGCATACAAATTTAGCAACTGTACTTACTTTTTTCTGTATGGTCTGGATCTCAGTTTCCCTCATAGTCCTCTCCTTCAAAGGTTTCAAAAGGGAAGGAATTGAAGTCAATAAAGAAAAAATCGAAGCACAGATGGGAATGCAGTAATTATAAATATAGATGGATTTGTGTCATAGAAAATTTTAAACTGATGCTGATTACCACACAAAGAAATTTCAGTTTTACCTTCCTAGGTTGGTAGTCCAACTCTCGTTCTCTCTCTGCTCTTTCTTGCTGCATGTCAATATCAGAGTGAGATACTATGAATTCATTAAATCACATTTAATAATAATGAAAAATGTCATGGAAAATGAATAAAATAAAAATACATTTTTCTGTATTTTATGTATTTTCTCTCAAAAAAACCTTTACCTTTGCAATGCTTTACCTGTTTAGTAGTGTATGTGTTTCAAGTTGATTATGTTTTAAGTTGTAAGTTGTTTGCATTTATGTGATAGGTTTGTTGACTACCTTTTTGAGTACGGGGAATACAGAGCTCAAACTCATAAGCAACTCATGGACAGGCTTCTTTATCTATACGGAAATTAAGGCGAGTAAGATTTCTCTATTAACTATCTCTATCATCAACATTGACTCCTCCCCTGAAATGCTCTAGTTTTTATATATACATTTATGAAAGGTAAACCTTTTAAAACAATGTTTAAGACATTTTCTCAAAAATAAAAATAAATATACATATTTATGGTCATTACAATTCAGGGTTTTAAACATTTTGAATGGGTATTGATTTCTGTTTATTGTTTGTGAGGGTATTATATAAAGAAGAACCCATTTAATTTTAGTTGCAATCCAGATCGTTTCCTTAAAATTTAGAGACTGGCCATTAACCTTGGTGGAGGACGGTGTTCTTTATACTTTTAATACATTAAAGGGAACAAACACATCACTGTGTTGCTTATGTAAAAGGTTTTGTTAGATTTTCATCCTGCTTTATGGCATAAACTGTTTTAGGCAAACTGCTAAATGATCAACCGAACATGAAATTTATCCATACTTCCTGTCATATTGTTACAATGTGTTGACCTTACCGCTTGTGCTAGGCGACTTCTCTGTTGCCGGCGGATGGTATGTGGTGAGGGGAAGGTGGGCATAGGGGGTGCCACTGAGATAGAAATGGTCACCCTGTTTCTTTCCCGACTTGAGGGCAGCTGTTGCTGTTGTTCATCTGTGTAACACAAACTCATACATTTAATTTTCACATGGCATTTATTTCATTCACACAGCAGCTGTGCAGCCTGGAAGAACATGAATCAGCTCCTCACCTCGGTGCAGAGCTCTGAGACTGAGTTGAGCATTTCTATGTAGCTCCTCCAGACATGGTGGTCGGGTGCAAGGATGAAACACATTGTGTTGCTGGTGCCATGGAGCCTGATAGTGAGCTGACAGCTTGCTTTCTATATCCAGGTTTGACACCGCTATAATGAGAAACAGAGATGGAGCAAGTTAAAGGAGGCCTTTTTGTGCTGAATATTTTGTGATTACTTTATAATTAAAGGCCCTGTCGTGTCTCATGTTTTCTATCTCCATCCATCTATCTATCCATCCATCCATCTATCCATCCATCCATCCATCCATCCATCCATCCATCCATCCATCCATCCATCCATCCATCCATCTTTTAATCCCAACTAGACAAGACAGGGGACAAACCCAGGGGTCCAATTCCTCTCCTTGAGAACCATAATCCCGCAGGATTTAGATGTATCCCTCCTCCAACACACCTGAACCCCCATAATGAGTCATCGTGCAGATCTTTATTGGCTTTTGGATCCATTTAATGTTAGCTAGGTGTGTTGGAGCAGGGATGCAATAAAAACCTGCAGGAGAGTCGCCTTCGAGGATTAACTTTCAACACCACTGCAGGCCTTGACAGTTCACCAGTCCACTTAAGGACCACCACGAAGTACAACTACTCATGTTCAGGTATATTAACCCAAAAGGCTTGTTTTTGGTCTATGAAAAGAATATTTGTTTTAGGCAACATCAGTTATTTTTAGCTCAGTTTTAAAAGTGAAATATTTGTTTGGCTCCAATGGTTCATGTTCCAAAACATTTAAAGTATACAATGAATATGATTTTAAATTAGTGACAAATTAATCAACCCAAATGACCATTCATCCATCTATTGGAATTACTAAACATCTCCATCTCTTTGTTTGGAGTTCAGAGAAAGCTAAAAGTAATGCAATGGCCCCAGATCCGGACCAGGTTTTACAGTTTACCTGTAGCTAACACACTGGTATCACATTAATGGCTGGAAAGACATAAAAGTCGTCTAAAAACATAATAAAACAAAACAAAAACCTCCCATAATGGTAAAAATCTGTGTGAAAATATATGTGATGAATAATGACACTCCAGTTTTCTTTATTTTACACTTATACCCATGACAATTGATGATGTACCAGCAGGTGGCAGCTAAACCCGGCTCAAATGCTTTATGAACACCTGCAGATCCCTGACTGTCTGCCCTTTATCTTTATTGCCTCTAAAATGTATTATAAAAAAACACAGAAACCTCTGTTATTATGACTGAGATAGAGCTATCTCTTAAGTTAGGATGAGGAGAAAGAAAGAGGCTGATTATCCATTCCTCTTATCTGTCCACAGTGCTTCTTTAGCCTTACTAATGAATCCTGTTTCCCCTCTTTTAACTTGATATTCAACAGGCAATTGTGTCCTTGAAAGCCACACTATACATCAGTAACCAAGCAACCTTTCATTACTCATCAAGGCTTTTAGTTTCCTCCAATGAAATTAGTGAGCTCACATCAGCAGCTTTTGCCTGTTTATAATGTAAGATTAAAGAAGCTAATTTACACAAAATAAACAGTTACACAGTGTTCTGTGCTAAAGACAGTCTCATTTAGAATTCTGCTCCTCATCTTTATCAACATTAAAGAACTTTAAAATAACTTTAAAAAGAAAAGAACTACATGTCTGTAAGAAAAATTTTAGTACACCTAGGACTATTTTTTAAATAATATATTTTCACTTAGTTTATATTCTAAGACTTGAAATAATAGTTTAGAATATTTTTGGGAGATCATGTAATTTTCATAGAGCTAATCTGTTCATTAAACTCCAGATTAAACATGATATTTTCCAAATGTTTTCACAACATTCATCCGAAAATTATTCTCATCATTCTAGAAGATCCAACTTTACTACAGTGAACTTCCAAATGAACTGTATTATTATAGCTGATGTTTGCACTTATTTCAAGTTGAAAAGTAAATTCATTGAATGTTTAAGGTGTAGCTGTCAAAGCCATGAATCACTCTGCATAGTTCAGTTCAAATATCCTAATCAGATTGCAAGGAAAGGAAGATTGCCGTTGATAACAAACCAATAGCGTGACTCTGTTGGATTTAGTTATTAAGTTAGCAGCCACGCTACATAAACAACTACCCAAGTCTAAGTAAAAATCCACTTGACTGTCAATTCTACTATACATACAGGATATACACAGGATTAAAAAAATTCTATGATGTGTTAACAGCACTCAAAATACAATATCAACAATTGTGTAAAAAGTATTTACAGCTAAAAATCACCAAAATATGCAACATACATTAAGTCGTCGGGACTGAACAAGTTCTACTATGAGAGCGAAATGTTAAGAAAGCCGTTGACTTGACTCAAGTTAGATTGAATACAATGACCTGGATGAGTGAGAAACTTCACAGTTTGTCCACAGTGATTACTAGTTATAAAACTAAATAAACTAATTAACAAAATGCTACACAGTAAGATACAGGCTTGCATCTGTAGTAACCATTTAACATCCTGATGACACAATCCTGATACCTAATCTACATTCAGAGTTGTCTTTGTCCTTCAAAACAATTTCCTTTTACCCATTTTAATTTTCAGTGTTTATTCTTCTTTCCCGCTCATATGCTGTTCGCAGGGTTGGGAAGTAAAGGATTACATGTAATGGCGTTATGTATTTAAAATACAAACTAAACCTAAATGTATTCTGTTATAGTTACAGTTTAAATTGGTGCATTTTAGATACAGTAACTTTTGCTAAAAAGGATTACTTTAGAGATTACTTTATGACACCACATGCAGGTTGCACTGTGTGGATGCAGATAGCATTATAGAGGACGGGCACGTGACTTTTGCTCCAGACAACCCAGATTATGATGTCATCTCATTGAAGAGTTCTGATTGGTTCACTGACAGGATATAAGTTGATTTGAAATGCCTGTGGATCTTTCTGAGTATTTAAAACATTCTGCGTTTTCGTGAAACATGGGAAAATCTAAAGAAATCAGTCAAGATCTTAGGAAAAGAATTGTGGTTTCTCCCAAGAACAAAAGCTAAAGAGCTTGTGAAGAAGATGAATGAAACCGGTGTCAATATCCACAGTAAAACGAGTGCTGTACAGACATGGGCTGAAAGAATACTCTGCCAGGAAGAAGCCATTACTCCAAAAGAGACATCAAAAAGCCAGACTAGGGCTTGCTAAAAATCACAAGGATAAAGACTTGAATTTTTGGAGACATGTTTTGTGGTCTGATGAAACAAAAATATAACTTTTTGGCCATGATGATCATCGTTATGTTTGGAGGAAGAAGGGAGAAGCCTGCAGGCCTCAGAACACCATCCCAACTGTAAAACATGGGGGTGGTAGCATCATAATAATAATAATAATAAATTTTATTTGAAGGCGCCTTTCTGGGCACTCAAGGACACCGTACAATAATAAAAATAA
>JBAMHX010000001.1:9624184-9640121 GCA_037177515.1 Pseudomugil tenellus
TTTTAAATTCTTTTTATTGCTTTCTGCACCTTGCTGTAATGTTTCTAATGTTTGTATGTAAAGCACCTTGAATTGTCCCGTACTTGAAATGTGCTATACAAATAAACTTGCCTTGCCTTGCCTTGCCTTTCATATATTCCAAACAGAGCACTGCACTCTCAGACTGCAGGTCTACTTGTGGTTCCCAGAGTCTCTAAGAGCACAATGGGAGGAAGAGCCTTCGGCTATCAGGCCCCTCTCTTATGGAACCAGCTCCCTGTGTGGGTATGGGAGACAGATACCCTCACTATTTTTAAAATCAAACATAAAATCTTCCTTTTTAACAAATATTACAGTTAGGGATAGTCTAGCCGCCCATTAGTTATGCAGCCATGGGGACATCCCATGTTACACTGAGCACGTCCTGCTACTTTCTTTGTTGTTTTGTTTTTTCCATGTGTAGGACGGTACTGGCACCATTAACATATTTCTCCTTTTTTGCAGGTCTTATTTCTCTATTTCTCACAGGTCTTCCTGGATAACAGCTGCAGTGTATATAGATCTGTGTTTCTTGTCCTCTCCACCCTCAGCCAGTCGAGGCAGATGGCTGCCCTACCCGAGTAAGGTTCTGCCGGAGGTTTTGCCTTCCTGTTAAAAGGGAGTTTTCCTTCCCACTATCGCCTCATGCAGCTCAAGATGGAAGATTGGATATTTTTTTTATGAATTGGCTCAAATTGATCTCTGTGAAGGGCCTTAAGACGACATTGTTGTGAAATTGGACTATGTAAATAAAGCTGAATTAAATTGAAATCAGAAACATTTTCTAACTAACTCCTTTTTCTCTATGAACTCAAACTTCTAATAATATATGTATTAATCAAACAACAGTGGATGAAAATAGGCAAAGAAAAAAAGTCTGACAGCATAAACCTCTATTCTCATGTTTATTTAACCTTACCTCTGAAATTATCCTTGTTTTTATTTTTCCTTAGTGTTTTATAATTGTGACAGATAGATTCGTTGTACAAACTATTTTCCCCCAAGAATAAGACCATTAACACTGGTGTTGTGCTGTTGTGGCCACAATGCTTCACATCTTGGATGGGAAATTCTTTGCTAGGCATTTTGGAAACAACAGAACAACCTAATCTACAGATGGATTACCACGATATGCAAAACATGAAAATTTCTGTTTTTGCATGTTGCTTTAGTTGAGTAAAAGAACCAATAAGTCATTTAGTTATTGTATTGCTGGAACAGTGGCACAGATTAGATTCCCTTTGACACATTTTTCTGACAATGAGAAGTGTGAATATAGTTTAAAAAAAATCCACAAAAACAATCTGAAATACTGATTTTAAAACAGAGCTACAGATGAACAAATAATGAGCTCTAAAACAGTACAATCCTTAATGGACCTGTTGATTACTTCGAGATTTACAAGCTAAAAACTTGGCAATGACCCTTTTAAACTCTTGATCTTAATATAAGAATCTGCAAATAGATCTCAAAAGAGTGCTGTGAAGTTAATGGAAATGCTGTGTTCATTTCCATGACTATTTTTCTGCTCATATCTTCAGTGAGCAAATGGGCAAAATTAGGAAAATCAGTGGAGATCTCAGGGACATCTGGAAAGAACATCTTTGTAAGAGTCTATGTTGCTCTCTCATGGTATTTTAAAACAGCAATAGATCACTTAGTCCACATTTAAACAGATTGCAGGAAGTTTCAATATATTTTTCAATAAATTTGATCAGAAAGTATAAGGAAATCTGAGCACACATACAGAAGCAAGTAGCAGTAATTGTCTTTCACATACACAGACTAAAATCCACAACTCCCCTTAAACCACAACAGTCAACAAGGATAAAACTTTTAAAATATATGGATTACTATCCAGAGTCATCCCACTGAACATTTCTCATTATTTAAGGAAAGTTTTATAATATGTCATTAATAAATTAGTTATTAATCAAAATATAAAAGTACATTTCTTGCAGCTTTTAAAGCAATTTAGCAAATGGGACTAATAGTTCTTGTTTTATCTAATCAAAATGTATTATTGATGTGAATTAGATGGTTTCTAAGATAAATTAATGTTTGAGTATAAAGTACACTGACAGCAAATAACTTCAAAACTCCAAATCAAACTATTGTATAATAGTCTGTCTTTAAAAACACAGCAAACATATCTGATAAATGTTGCTCTTTTGTAATGTATAAAGAGCAAACTGTGAACGTAGAGCAAGATGTGCTGACAAAACATGAAATAAATCAGAATAAGGCATAATCCTTAATTACAGTTGCTATAAGTAGCCTGATTTAACACATTTTTTTCCCTTTCTGGCTCAGATATATGATAATATATCTCCCTCACTTCTTCTGGTCCAGATGTGAGTGAATGTAAGTCATTAGTTGAAAATGAATTAGGGTGTATCTGGGTCAGGCAGCACACCCCCTATGGCTGTAGCTAGAGAATCTTGTTATAGCAGACAACTGTTATATAAGAAACACTAGCAAGCTAGTTCTGCAAAGAAAAACAACAGTTAGTCCTCTTCCACGTGCACACTGGGCATATTTTAGCTGAGAACGCTCTTTGACAACAGCTGTTTCTTTAACAAGTTTAGACCATTTTAAGATACATAATGCTCAATCTTATGAAACTCATGTGCTGTGTTACCTTAAAGACAAACAAAACTGAACACTTATAGAAATGAAAGAGGCACCTATGTTTTTTTTTTAGGTTGAACTTGGTTCTCTTCTCTGATTCGTCACACCCCTGACATGTGTTCTTCACATTAAAAGTGGCACTTTACAGTGCATGTGTATGGTCATTTAATTACATCGTTTTCATGCACATTAGTAATGTGATTGTAACTGAGACTTTGCAAAAATCCTCATTTGGATGAAAATTACTTTTATTATAAACTGGAAAGTAAAAAAAAAATGTTCATACCGTGCACCACCTTAAGTTATTTTATCAAAAAAGAAAAGATCAAATTATTAGCACTAAATGTAAATCTGTTGATAAAACTCGTCAAACATTGGATAAAACAAAACTTTTATTTAAACCTCTTAGGTTAAGTTGATAGTCAACTGTTCACAAAATACTTTGAAATCAACTAATACCCTTCAGACATCCCATCTCTGCAAAGCTACTCTTTCAGACTACGTCAAACTAACAGTATTCTGACATTTTGCTGAGTTTTTAACTGAATGGAATAAGATAAATGAATTAATCAGCTAATTATGTTGACTGAAACATTCTGATTCAAAACTATGCAAATCTAAGTTTGGAAACTGTGATATCATCGGTTATTTGATTTAAGTCCTGACAACCTTGCTAAAATGGAAAGTTACTAAAAGACAATGACAGGAACTAAAAATGAACTTAAAGATATGTCCAGATGTTACAGACAGTACCTTTGGATCGTACAGGGCTGCAGCCGAGTCCAAGACAAGCCAAAGCCATGATCAGCAGCAGTCCACTTTCTCTCACTCTTTTCCACTTTTTTTCTTTCTGAACTTCTCTTCCTATCTTTCTGCAGACTCTTTGTCATCTGTTCCTCAATAACACCCCATCATTTACTCCTGCAGACCCTGCTAAAGATTTCTTGTGCAAGTCCAACATCCAGACAACAGCATCTGCAGACACAGACAATCCCCCTCTTCACCCACCCATCTGCTGTGCCAGCTCTCGCTTCTCTTTTAGCTGACCTAGCACATGAGTAAAAAATGCTTTTTTTTCCCTCTGTCTAAAGAATATTGGACATTCCTTTCGGGTCTTGCTGTAAGCTACACCGCATTCAAGAATTACACTCCCATGTTACATCACAACTCAAATTCTTCTCTGCTTCATCCCAATTTGTCTATCTGATTCACCCCCATGTGCATGGGTCAGATGGTAGGATCCTGCCTGGGCATGGCCTGTCACTGACCATAATCTCTTTATGATGCAGTAATATGCAATGGGAGGGGGAATCAGCTATAAAGTATTAACAAATTAATCCACCACATGCTGGGAATATTTATCACATGCTCATGCCTTCCATTGCTCCCATCAAAGAGTGATGACCTGAGGGTGAGTTTATGTCAGTGTAAAGGCATCGATATTTACAGTCATACAGCTGAAATATTTTGCAACTAAAATAAAAATATAATATTTTAAAAGCCAAAAAGAAAACAAGTCTTCAGTCATGTACCATCCTGTCTTTGTTTACACTTTGTGACAGTACATTTCCCCTGTTGTTGCTAAATAAGCAGCATGAAACTTAGACAAAGACTGGGAGAGTGGAAGAGCACACTGCCTGGTAATCTGCTGTAATCTGGAGCTCTGGCAGTTCACTGATTTTGGAGTAGAGCTGTCAGAGCCAACAGTCTGCTCAAGGAGCTTTCAGCCTCCTGCCATGCCTGGAAACAGCACAGTCACACCAGCAATGTTTGCACACATATAATGGCCTGTGTGTGGCCATTCTACACCATGGTGGTCTAGAAGGAGGGATAACATGACGGTGAATTTTGAATGTACAAATGTACAGATGATCCTTGTGGCTTCCCTCACTTATTTATGGCAGATTTGCACTAAAGGACTGCTGGGAGGTTCTTAATAGCTTGTGTTCCCTTGGGTTTTTCTATCATAGTATTGAGCACTTTATGAAACATCAGAGCTGCAGCTCAGACCTTTCAACCATGTATTAACTACTATGTAATCTGAGCTTCTTAGATAGGACCCTAATGGTTTGCCTGGCCAGAAGCACTTAAGCCAAATCACTCTATCATCTTCTAAGTTACTTAAAACACACTTTAACTTGTTTAAAGCAGATTTAGGTGTTTGTGCCAGTAAAATGGTTCCAAGACACCATCGGAGGTTTTTTATCTTTTAAAATTTTTAAAGATAATTTATTATACATACCTGTACACTTATTTCCTCACATAAAAAGAAATAAACCAGCCCTATCCCCTCCCACTAGTGCACACCTGCACAGTATTCAGCCTTTCTCCTACCCAGTGTCTTTGTCCTTCACTTCTGAATGCGACAACATTTGTGTATGACTGAGTGCACATTGTCATTAGGGTGATAGACCTGTCAGCAATGTGAGTTACAGAGTATGACAGTGGAGGCAGAAGTCTTATTTATAGCACCCTGCACGTCACCGCAAATCCGACAAGTCAAAGAGAATATCACAGACACAAAAACAGGTTAAATGTTCAAGGGATTATTTCCCAGCTCTGTACTTGCTGTTTACTCTGTGTTAACATGCTCCACTGAAAAGGCTGCTGTAGTGCCCCTTGGTGGCACAGCATGAACACTACACATATTCTGAGACAAAGCTTTGGGTTTGCTGATAGAAGCATCAGTAAAAGGTTGGATTTATGTATGATTACTGCAATGTGAAACATCAAGAAAAATAATCTAGTACACTATATGTGTACACTATACACATATATGCATCCTAATAGGGACAATTATTATCCTGATTAACAACCATTATTTTGTTGATGTTGGAACAGCTAAGTATGTGAGATGTATTTATTTTGCACTTAAATGCTAAACTCAATAGCAGGTGTTTCTGGGGACAGCAAAGAAATGCAGGGAGCAGGTGATCAATCTTTTATCGCCTCATGTTGTTGCAGGGCTTCCTTTTCTCACTCAACCTTTTTAGGGCTTCTGTATTTCCCCCTCTCTTCATCAATATTGCAGCATTGTTCCTAAAGAAGCTGTAATCACAGGAGGAAATATGGGGAGAATAATAGAGTGGCTTAAACAAAAGGAAGCATGTTTGAATGTTTTGTTTGGTTCGTTTGTTTATCTGAGCTCTTTATTAGTTTTTTGGAAACATGCAGATTATTTGGCTTGTGTACAAAGAAAAGTATGAATAAAATGTTTGCACAACACAGTAAAGATATCAGCATGTATATGGAAGGTACTTTACAGAAATGGTATGTGAAGGAATTATTATTTGCTTGTGTGATCTGAAATGTATTAAATGAAAAATATATAATTTTATTGCCAGAAGGGACTTAAAAGTTAAAAGCTCATTTTTTTAAGGTACAAGATCTTCACTGACAATAAAAGGTATGACTGTACCTTTACTGTGTACCCATATATTTACATTGCAAACTCTTATCAGTTTTTTCAGAGGTTCTGTGTTTTTATTTCAAAGTGTTACTTTGTTAAACTTAATACCAAGATGTGGCCTATTTAGTGTAACTTTGGTGATCTAAATATTTAAAAAGTTTAATAAGCATTATGAATACTATGATTTGCTATACTTCTTCACAGAGCAAAGATTTACATTTCAAATCTCAACTTGACACTTTTTTTGTATGTCTCCCTATTGTCATTGTGGGCTCTTAAGTACTCCAGCTTCCTCCCACTGTCCAAAACCATTTATATTCGATTGATTGGTTATTTTTAGTCAAGGCTGCCCAAGTTCTGTCCTCAAGATCCACTATCCTGCAACTTTTAGATGCAACACAGCTGAAGCAAACAAATGGCTTGTTGCAAGGCCTCTGCGGCTCTGCATGACATGCGGATGAGAGACTTAAGTAATTTGATTCTGATATGTTGGAGAAGTGATGCATCTAAAGGTGGCAAAATAGTAGATCTTGAGGATCTGAATTGCTCATCCCCATTTAAAATGAATAGGCTGCCACATGTGCAACACTTATCAACACCCTAATATGGTCTCTGCTAAAACTACTTGCCAGATGACAGCGGGGGTGTGAAATGTTTGCTTTAAGATACAAGTTTTGGCCAAAGTATGAAGGTACATATTTGTCACTCATCTTGCAGAATTGTTCTTTCAAAGGTTTAGACAAAGAATTGCACAACACCAGATTTTGGAGTGCTGTACTTTTATTGTGATACAGCTTAAATGACAAAGCATGTGTGTACTTTGGAAACATTCCTTTACATTTCTTTCTGTGCACACACACACAGAAATGCTGTGCTCAGAGTGGTCCGCTAAGGTCTTTGGATTTGGATTAAATGTTGATGCCTGGTGAGTGACGTGCTGTACAGTCATCTGCTTGCATAAGTTAATTAGAGTGGATTTTAGTAGATAACTCTAGTAGGTAGAATGAAGAAAACAAATGTGTTGTTTCTCTCTTGCACTGGGATCAATACAAACTTTTGCATGTCACCTAACTTTTGTGATTGTCCTTAACTTTCATGATTTTAATTTGTACTGTTTAGTCATCATCATAAATCTTTTGGTCTTGGGTTAGCTCAGCACCGACGCCCTTCTGAAAATCCCACACAAAAACTTTATGAAACAGGGAAGAAGATCAACCAAGAGGATATTTTTTTAAATACAAACTTATTTGTATTTGCTTAAGAGTTTGCCAACCCAACTTGATAATAAGATGACTTACGTGGCTAAAAATTGCACAAATTCATGTAAAATTTGCATAATAAAGTTTTCCAAAATTTTTTTTAATGTTTCAGCAGGTGTCAACTTTTGTTTTACCTATAAACTATCACCTCTTTATGGAACAGATGTAAGAGGATGGCAATTGTCATTATCATGTTATATTTTGTTTTCTCTCTCTCAGTGTGTGTGTGTGTGTGTGTGTGCCTGTCATACATCTGCCAACAATGCTGACACTGACTGTGTGTGTGTACATGTGTGTGTACATGTGTGTGTGTATTTTTGAATGCTTCAGCCATGTTGGTGGAATGGCACAAGACAAGCCATCGCCCATGTTATTTTTAACTGCGTGTCTCCATGGAAACCGGCACATATGCAGGGAGGGGGTGATCTCCTGCTGAGTGTGTGGTGAGGAAGACTCCTACCGTTGGTCATTCTGTAACTACAAGTGTTCCAACAAATGGGTGTGTATGTGAAACAAACATTAGTAATAGTTTTAAATTGTATTTTATTTGTTAATCAATCTACCTTAAATAATCACTTAGCATCTTCTTTATAACATGTTTTACTTTGTGTCTGCTAGGATTTCACATTTTTGAGCCCAATAGAGAAACAGAATTAAGTATGGAAAGATGAGAACAGTGGAGAATTAAGGCTTCTGAGCAACAGAGGAAACTTCAGCATGTTGTACCTGGATGGAAATGCTCTGAAATAAACTGATTAGCCTGAAACAACACAAGCAGGGCAGCAGGTTCCTTAAAGAAAACTCAGTTCCTCTCTAGTCCTCTATGTACTAAGGAGTTTTTATGTATCTGTGACAGAATTAGCATCTGTGCATTCTTTACAATATAACTACCACTAAAACACAATAATGTCATTCATAGCAGCATAAATGACATCATCATCATCACTCACCGATACTGGTTTCTGTTATATATAATCACTGGATCAATGAGTCTACAGTGACTAAGACATTCTTCTGTTGTTCAGAGAGGGGGTGGTTTATGTTGGGTAAGGACGTTCTTTTATAGCTTTAGAAGCCATCCACCAGAACTGAGTGAATATGGTTGTTTCTATGGAAACAACTTAAAGATTAAAGCTGTGAAGAGCAAGAGCTGTGCCAGAGTGATTCCCATAATGCCTTCTGCCTGGGGATCTCAGGGAAAAAGAAAAGAAAGACAGACTTAGTGGGACTCAGAAGAAGAGGTTGTGAGTGTGCTGCTGAGGTTGGTGTCTTTGATCACGTGAGCTGTCACAATTACGTGGGGATTTGGAGCATGGCAACTTTCAAGCTAACACACACACACACATTGAAAGATTCACATGCAGAAACTTCTAATTTGTTTTTGTCTCAGGGGTTCGAAAAATTTAGAGGTTGTGTCCTGAACCATAAAGTATGTCCACTGTGCGTCTGGCATGACTCAAAACCAGAGATGGCAATTCCTGGTCAAGAAAATCCTGCCATGTTTTTGGATCCACCTGTTTATGTAGAACAGGTCTTTTCATGAACTGGCTCCTTTACCTGGAAGATGAACTGTGCTAATTAAATCCAGCTGATCTGGTAACAGGTTGGAACAGCTGCCAGACATTATTTTTACTTTCTGGACCAGGAGTTGGCCCCTCTGGTTAAAACCTGACATCTATAGCTAGAACCAACACTTTAAATGTGTTAGTGCTACTAAAACTTCTTAGAGGTGATCGATCACCTACAAATAAAGCTCCACCTTGTTTTTTTTCAGCTAACTATCTAACTTCATAACCATTACAAGAAAAGTATACATATCGCCATATTTAATCAAATCCAAAAACCATTTTGCATTGAGATTTACCCATATTGCTCTGCAGACTCCCTTCTTAATTTCCCTCACTTATTCCTACTGAATGGATCCAGCATAAAGCCACACTAATCTTTGCTTTCAGAACATGTTGTGCCTTAACTCAGCAGCATCAGTGTCTACAGTCGTATGTCACACTTTGCCAGCTCTTCCTTTCACACATACCTAGATTTGGCCATGTGACTGCAGTTTTACTGTTGACTACTAAAAGGAACAACAGCAATGTTATACCATTCCATCTCCATGTTTGGACCTTGTTAAAGTTTTCTTTAATGGACTTTGAATAAAATCTCCCACTATGTACTGGGAGAGGACAACCTTGCCTTTAACTTGAAAACTAACCCTGAAATGTAAAGCGAGGGATATTCTGCATTGACAGCCATTTCAACTTAGAGACAAATTTAACATATGATTGCACCCTCGCAACAATGATCAGTTTACACACACCAGTTAATCTGACATGTATGTTTTTAGATGATGGAAGGAAATAAGAGAAAGCCCCATGGAAATGAGAGGAACAATGTTTCGTATGGAAAATCCATTCAGCAGTTTTGTTTTGTTAGTCATAAGTATATTCATGCACAAAAAAATCATACACAGATTGTGTATAATAACATAATTTATAGTGAATCTAAATCGAGAATGACATTCACTCTGATTTGCAGGTTAATCCATAAGACAGTTGTTGAGACATTTCAAGTCAGAGCATCATGGAGACGGCCACAAAAAACTGGCTCAAATATAAATCCTTCTGTTTGTAGGAAACACGTTTTTGTTCTCAGATGAGTGGGGATGAAATACATTTGTCCATCCAACATATTTTTGTTCTCTGAATGTGTTACAACAGTACAGACGGTAACCTTAAATAGAATCACTTTCCCTGTTCATCATTTTCCATCACTTTTTATTTAAATATCTACTTCGATTTATTTCTCTTTCTGGATTTAATGTATACCTCCTCTCCATGTCCTCTCTCTCTCTCTCTTACCCTCTCTCCCTTCCCCCTCCCCCTGGGTGATGCCAGTGCTGTTGTCAAACTGGAGCTGAAAGCAGCCAATCGTGTGGCTCTGTGCTGAAGAGCTCTGGGGTGATGTTAGGCAGTTTCATGCTTATACGATGAGCTTTTGCCAAATGTAGGTCATGCCTCTCCTATTTCTCTCTCTCTTACTCTCACTTTTACTCAAACACACACACACACATATATACGAACCTTTTCACCCTTTCAGAGATGCACTCATACACAGAAAATAAATAAGGAAGTGTACTTTCATCACATTAGGACACACACAGAAACAGACTGAAAAAAGTGTACTTATACAAACAATTCATCAGATGCTATACATGCCCTCAGTCTCAAGAAAGGTAGTGCGACACTTTGTTTTTTCCCAAAACGCTTACCCTTTTGATAACAATCGGTTATTATGTTCCCCAGCGGGTTCACATTTCATATGTTTGTGGGAATCTCAGTGTGGAACTAATATTTCCATGATATAAAAAATATCAAAATCACAATATGACACATATAGGGTACAAACACAAACTACCCATGCTTTTTCCTGAACCTTTGCATCACTTTACATTGCAGTTTAGGACATACTGACCTAACTAAACTATTTAAATTTGGAGTCAAAATTAAATTTAGTGTTAGAATAATCAGTGAAAAGCTTAAAATGAAAAATATACTTTTCATGTCATTATAACTCTCCTAGAGCCCTTTTCCAGAGATATTACTGACAGTGATTTTCTCAGTGGGAGTTAAAAGTCTGATACTGAGCATTTTAATACTCTAGTTGCCACGAGATTTAAACATTTTGTTCTGATTGTAAATTAAACCTGAAGTGGAGTCCTTTATTTCCACTCTCTATGCAATTTCAGTAAGCATTCCTTCTTCTGAATGGAAACTTACATTTTTCGCTTTAACTACTTGGACCACTTTGAATACTTCCTAACCAGTCCCACAATAGAATTCAGTATGATCTCTGCTATCGTTCCTCTTCTCTACCAGTATTTTTACAACAGACATATCACTTAAATCTTGTTTGACCTTGGGACAAGGCATTGGAGAAACAATAATGAGTATTTATGAAGTTTTTTTTCTTTAGGTTTATGTGTATAACAGGGGCACTTAATTTGATCATGTGAGGGGAATCCAGTAGGTTTTCTATGCATTCTTGCTTGAACACAGTGGACCTAAATGAATAAGTTTTTTGCAGAACCATGTAATGAGATTCAGGTGTGTTAAAGCAGGAATACAGGGAAAACATGACACCCTCGTAGGACCGAATTGAGAATTCCTAGTTTATATGGACTATGAAAGTGGAAGTGGAGCATACTAAAACTGACTCATCATATATTGTTTTTGGTTTATTTGATTGGACAAATCTGATTGAAAGAAAGTTTCATTAGTGAGTATAAATAGGGACTCTCAATCTTGTATGAATGACATCCTGCAAATAATTCAGATTTTTATCATTGCTAGTTGGTCATTCAGACCAAATAACTACTCACATTTAGGTCTTTCCCATTAGTACCTACTCTCACAAGCTCTACTTGGCTCTTCCAGGGTTTAGAGTATTTCCACTACAGACATTGTGTACCGAGAAGATACTGTTGCGGTACTGGCTTCCTTGAGTCTGGCTCAAATCGTAACTACAGGCTGGAGTAGTGATCAGCCTCTCAAGTCACGATTGGATTCACAATTCTGAAGTCAAGATTTCGATTTTTAAAATTTTATTCTTAACAAAAGTAAGAATAGCTTGCTGTGATAGAATATTGGTCCTACTGTTTGTGTATGTTATCATTCTCTTACAATGCTTACACGTAGTTTTTGTCTGGTCTGTAGTTTTATTGCCATTTTCACTTGTGAACACAGGAAAGCCAAAATGCTGCCACACTACTGACTTCAAAGTACCAGAAACATCTTCTATTTCACAGTTGCTTGATGTCGTAATGCTTCTAGTTTATTTAGTGCCGCTGCTGCAATTCACAAATACAATATGCAATAATGACGTCTGGGTTAACCTTGCCAGATTATGTACTTCATGTAGTTTGAGTACTTTGCATACTTTGGGTACTGTGCATCTGGGAGTTTATTTACAGGTCTTTGGTGGTCGATTAATTTTTTTCTACATCGATTGAGATTTTAGTAGGCTTGAATCAATTTTCGATTGATTCACGAAGTAGCATTACATTCCTAATTAATAACGATCCAGGGAGCAACCAACACCAACATATTTTTGCAGCTCTGATTGTTGGCAGCTTCATAATATCTCTGATTGTGGCAGCACATTCAGAACCCCTCTCACATCGAATTATAATGTCAAACCAGTAGAGTTGAGCTGACCGAGTCGAGTTAAGCAGAGTAAGTACTAATGGAAAAGCCCCAATTGTTGCCTAATCAGAGTACGTCAAAATTTCAAGGATTTGCTTTTTAACAAAAGTTTTTTTTCCTAAAATAGCAAAACCAATCATGCTTATGTGTAAAAAAAAGTCTGATTTTTTTTTGGTTTAAAAACAGGAGAGTTTTCCAAGTGTTTACAAATAATAAAAGGTATCTTTGATTGATGTTGCTGCTAAAAAATGTACTTGTGTTTTACTATGGTTAGAAATAAACAGATAGAAATACTATCAAAGTGTTATTGCTACTGTTATACTACTACTAAAAATAATATCCCTGCTGTTTCAATCTGTCATCTCAGATGATTTTTGTGAACTGATTTATCCAGATTAGATTCTTTCTCTAGGCAAGATCTACTTGTGTAATGACATTTAGCTCCTTTCATGGCTATCAGGGAAACCTTTGGGTCTCTTTTAAACTGAATTAGCATTGCACTATGAGCTTCTGACAAATATGAAGCTTAGTGACACACACTTACACATAGAGACAGAACTCTTCCTCAGAGAGAAAATCAGTTCTGTGTTCCTGGGCTGCCACAACTAAGGTTGACCTATTTTTGTCCAGACCTCTCCCTCGCTCTCCCTCTCTGTCTGTTTCTCTGGTTCACTTGATGCAGCCCCTTAATTCACCCTGCTTAATAATTCACTACAGCTTCATAAGCCTCTATTCTGCTAAACAAAAGGCTGAGGCAAACAACAATAGTTTTATCACATGTATTTGCACAGCCACATAGTATGTGTTAGGTGAAATGAAATATGTGGATAAAAAGAACACATTGATGTAAGTACATCATACCTTGAAGGAATCTGAGTTTACAGATTATTCATGTTCAATACTCAATCTTAACTACTTTTCTGAGCATAACTGTCTAAAATGCATCCCATGAAAAACAAAACAAACAAAAAAATAGCAAAACAATGATTGTGGTGGTGATGGTCGTGGAGTGTTGTTGTAAAACCTCAGATTATTTGCAAGTCTATGAACTGAATTGCTCAGTCTAATGTGATTGGACGTCTGGATTGGGCAGGGACCAATAAGGGCAAGAGGAGTAATAGAGCAGGCACAAAGAGTACCCTCGCTGATATGTGGCACACCCTGTAGCGCAGTGTGTGTGTGTGTGTCAGTGTTAATAAAGCTAAGTGTGTTAAGTTTCTAATTATTTATTTATTTTGGGTACATGTTTAAAAGTCAAGATCTTTTCTTTCAACTAAAAATACCAGCCCTGATTATTCTACATCTACCCTGCCCTTTTTTAAAAATACTGTCCCATGAGCTAATGCAGAACAAAGACAAAACCCTTATAATATATTCTATACACATATTATCACTGCATTACAAATAACTCTTGAGCTTTTGTGTGTGTGTTTTTTTACATAAGCCTACATGTGTGCATCCTTAATTTCCAAGATGTTTTTTATTTTTACATTTTGGGGGAATAACTCGGAATAACAGCAAGTCCAAAGTTGGTGGTGATAGATAGTGCAAACTCTACAGCTAAAGAAAAAGAGGACAAAATGATCTAGCTGGCTTCCTTTGGCTAACAACAAAAGCAATAGTTTACAAAGTCAATAGCATCAACAGGCACCGTAAGGTGAAAGACATTCTAACCTAGGTGATACACAAGTCACCCCAAAAATAAAAGCGCCCAAAGTCTCATTTCCCTTCCCGAGACATTCTCCATCAAACCTTAACTAATGACAGGCCACATCATGAGCTGGCATTGGAAAAAAAACACTGTTTCAGTTTCCCAAGTAAAATAAAAACATGATAGGATGAAGAAATCTCACTGAGCAAAACACTACCTAGTTGCAACAATGCAATAAGACAAGCCATGAATGCATATGACTCGCTTCACACAGACATATCCAGGTTACTATAAGCTATACTGTTAAAGAGTCTAGATTTATTGCACATGATAAAACCATATTCACTCAAATATGAGATTTTAGTGGGGGTAACAAAATTAAGTAGTATCATGAATCAAAATTAGGCTCTTTGTACTTATATTTGTCTATATATATTTGTGAAGAAACATTGATAATAATTTCCAGTTCTTTACAAAAACAAGTCATTTCAGTGTCCTAGCTTCCTTCGAGTACATACATTTATCTAATGAGATAATGAGATAATACAAAGTGTTTTTATTACTATACAGTACAGTGGGAAAAAAAAACAACAAAAAAAAACATTTGGTCAAAAGTCAGATTTTATTTACATACAAATTGCTGTCTGGTCCATCCCTTTATCATGTCATGAAGTATCCTTCTCAAACACTATGGAAGATTGTTTATGAGATCTACCTGCTTTGTGCTTACCTGTGAATACTTTGTGCATGTGAACAAAAAATACCTCCCCTCAAATATGATTACAAAAATCCAAAGTAAATGTTTGAACTATTAAGAGATGCAATATCAGCCTTCACATCTGACAAAGATTCATGTTTTATTTTAGTCCACCATCATTTAGCAGACACTTTTCTCCAAAGCGGCTTACATCTGAGAATAAGAACAACACAAGCAAGAAATCAAACAGTAGGGGACAGCATAGCTAAGTGCAGTCAGACTGTTGTAAGTCTAGTTGGACACAGCGGGTGTTTTTAAAAAAGGTGTTAAAGTGTTTCTGTTTGTACAAATAAAAAAACAATGTACTATTTGTAATCCATGTTTTCTACAATCAGAGTAAAGACAAAACAGTGGTATCTGCAGCACGAGTGTGAGTTATGCTATAGTCTGATCAATGTGAAAGAGAGATTGAGTCTCCTCAAAAAACTCTGGTCTTATTGCTCTTCTCTTACAAACTTCTTCCTCACACACGTGACACATTGAGTCTCTTACTGTCACATACATACAGATTCATCCATAAAACTTTGTAAAGGTTGAGGTTTCCCCCTTTATCCACCCATTTGCCATTTTCTTTCCTTCACTATTTTATTCTCTTTTCCCTAAACCATTCCTTCCACACTGATTTCACAGATTCCAAACAAATATGCTTTGTTTCTTCATGTTTGAAATGTACTAAATACTGATGTCTGTCAGCATTAAACTCTTAACATTTACTGAAATAATGCCAAATAAGAAAAGACCTTAATAAAGAATGTGATAAATATGTATAAAGCTTAGCCAGCAATATGTGACTTCTAAGGAAGACTCACTAAAAATATGGCTAATATAGTTAGATAAATAATTTACTTCCCCTCAGAGCTCTCGCTTAGTATGAAAAAGAACAAAACAAAAAAGACAAATTTTCACATTATATACCAACTCAATACCTTTCTAATGTAGGAGACCGTTTTTCCTGTCAAGGACGAGGACACTGGTTTCTTTAGATTGAGAAGAACATAAATTTAATAATGA
>JBAMHX010000001.1:9655869-9674945 GCA_037177515.1 Pseudomugil tenellus
TAGATAGATAGATAGATAGATAGATAGATAGATAGATAGATAGATAGATAGATAGATAGATAGATAGATAGATGAGTGTGTGTGTATAAATACTTCATAAATACTGTTATAAAATATCCCAAGCAAGAAAGTCACTCACTCCAAAGTGTCATACTTGTAATCCAGAAAACATGTAAAGCCAGCTTTACATGCCTGGCTACACAGGCATGTAAGAGCAATACTGAACCTTAACATTTTAATTTATTTACAGTGGTGATGTCAGAACTAAAAATAGATTTAAGACAGAAGACTTTAATTGCATCAATTATGACAAAAATGGTTGTTGTTTGTGAAGTTGGACATTACAATTTGCAGTTGGACTTTTTGTAGTCTCTACCTGTTAGAAGAATGAATGAAGTCTACTAATCTGACTTGAGGGAATTTTTTTTAGTAGGGGGTAGTTGTGACCATTGGTAAATGTTAACACAAGCAGGTGACGCAGCATGCTGTTCATTACTGAACCCAACCCCGTTAAAATAATTGTCTATCATGTCTATACAATGGCTTTTCTTTTTAATGATGTTTTTGTTTTGATCTTATGTTTGAAATAAATCATTAAATAAATCATTGATACAAGCAGAAATTCATACTTATTTTTTTTTCAAAAGAACAAACTAAGAAGCTCTGCTCTTATAAAGTTAATAATAACATGAAATGTTCACTAAGTTTTGTAAACCCATTCTAACTTCAGCTATTATTGGTTTCAACTGAAGACTTCTATTGATAATGACTTGCAGAATAAATGTGATAATGTTGGTGTGTCAAAATTACAACTTCAGCTGCAAATAACAGCACATTGACATTCTCAGACTATATTTATTTTAATCTGATTTTTCTCTCGCTTGTTTGTTTGTTTGTTTGTTTTTTTGCTTTTCCTGCGAAACCATGAATAAGCCAGAGATCAGTTAGCAAAGATGAAGAATCATCTCTATAAAATCAGCATGTCGGAGACCTGGCTGAATGGCCATTGCACTGAACAGGCCAATAATTTCTGTATGCATGTTTTACTGCAGACCGCAGCAGGAACAGAGGTGCAAGCAGATAAAAAAGAATTTGAAATGATAGCTTGAGAAAGAAAAGAAACCAGGGCTGCAGTGGGTTGTGTGTTCATGTGTGTTATCATGTTGTTGTCAAATGTATTTCTGTTAGTGTGAGATGGCATGTGAGTGTGTATGCCTGGATGGCTACATGTAAACCCTGGGTTTGTTTATGTGTTCCTGTATATGAGGCAGTGGAATTACTTCAGTCAAAATTAGCACTGGGCTATGAGATGAAGTAAATGGGCCATGAGAACAAGCAATGTGTAGCTATGATTTTACTCCCCATGAGGAGATAGTAAGGAGCTGTAAGGAGTTGAACAAAATGTGGTGTGTATTTGTACGTCAAGCACAGCTGCAGCTGGCTTGGCTTATGCAAACACCAATAACAACACGCAAAGCTGTCACATCCCTTTCTCATGTATTTCTCACATGCTATGCCAGCATCTATCTGTGACAACATAATCAAACACATGATGACCATTTGTCTTGAATTTCTTGTGGTAGTTGGTGTTTATTTTTTATTGTCTTTCTATGAATAACAACAGAATTCATATGCAAAGGAAATTTTGTGGTTTTGTGTTTTCTAATTGTTCGAGCATACATTTAATCACATTAAATGAGCACTGATTCTCACCAAAACATGAGCCAAATTCAATTACACATATATCAAATGCTTACTGAGAGACCTTATGTGTCAAATAAAAACAACTTATTCAGTTCACACAAATATTATTGTTTTAGGTTGTAGCTAATTGTCTGCAATGGTTGCTTTTAGACGATTACTTGATCTAATAGTTCAAATTTTAAATTGTTTTTATGGCTCTACACATCACATCATCTTATCAATGATAGGGTTTTGAGTTAGGTTACATTGGTTTCCTGTTTTATTTTGTAGTTTTTCATGTTTTGCTCGTTTTCTGTTTCAGTTTCATGTCTTGTTCATTAGTTCACCTGGTTTGATTTTGGTCATTGTTTTCACCTGTGTCTTGTTCTGTTTTCAGTGTATTTATACCATCGACAGTAGAAATTACTGGAAAGAGCATAGGTCACGTTTCCCATAGGTTTCTGAAGTGCGAAAATGAAGCCAATAGGTGGGTCCTATCTTCGCCATCTTGCTGTTTCGTCGTTATCGGAAAATCTAAAAAGGTAGAGCTGAGAGGGCTCCGTCACGGTGCCGCCAGCAGGAAGTACGCAGCTGTAACCAGTGATAGCGCTCTAACACACATCAATCAAAAGGACACGCCTCTAAATTTAACATTAAAATAACATCGAAATTGAAGCGTTATAAAAATATTCACCCCCCCAGAGTTTACATGATGGAAAATTGGTCCTATTAAACCGAAAAAAGATTTTGGAGCCACTCTGTAAACATATTTATTTCAGCTGTGAAATCGGACATTTTAACATGGAAGTTTATGGGCATTGCTCTCTATTGGAGCCAGTCATCTACCGGTGAGGGGTGAACTGCAATTAATCCGACTTCCGCATTAGCGTCACCATCGGCAGCCAGAGATTGCCACCTGATTTATGCCCTTGGTTTTGTTCCCCCCTTGCTGGTTCATTAGATTCCTTGGTTCTTGAGTTCATTTCTAGTTCTTTGGTTATTCTGTTAATAAATCCAATTATTCTGCATCCGGATGGCTTCTCCTTTTCCGGTTTGGGTCCACCACCTTCCCCGCATCGTGACAGCCAACAGCATTTCCTTGAATGCAAACATACAGGACATACATTCTCAAACAATAATCTAAGAAAATCCTTTTTGATGGTTAAAAATGTCTCACAAGTCATTGGTGTCAGAAAAAGTTGGATGATAAAAATTAACATTGTTGGTTTTCCAAGGAACCAGCAAGATGAAGTGCTGTCCTAAAAAGCATCTTGCCATTGGCCATTATCATAAATTAGACTGTGATAACCTAAAATTAAGCCCCATTATAGCAATTGGTTTTAAACGTCTTTTTCTAATATTTGCTTACATCAAAAACATGTAAAATATAGAAACCAAATGGGGAAAGAGAAATGGCTTCAGTAGAGTGCACTCTAAATGAGATTCAAAAGAAATGATAATAATAAAACATTTTAATGATCTTATGAGAATTTGTACTCTTTAAGCAGTGAGATGAGAATACAACATGTCACTGTAGAAACATTTACTCAGAAACTGTAAAATCCATGTTTTTTTTTATCAATATTTGATGTAACCAAAAAAAAAATCATTATGCACAGAGAGATTGCTCACTAAGTCCTATGTTTTTCATTGATCTTTTGTTGCAGCTATATGTAATGCAAGGCTAAATGGAGCCATCAAGCAGTGAGGATAGATTTCTGCTCCTCTCACTTCTTCACGGTAGGAAGAGTAAATACTGGGTTCATTCAACCTGACAAGCAGAGCGTCAGCTGATAAAATTGCTTTGGAGTCACCCTGCTTGTTTTCAGGTGTATTTTAGTATGTCGGTGGTCCAGTTTGGTACCCTGCAGGCAACAGTGGAAACATGTAAGAAAAAAAAAAGACGAGCTAATTTCAATCTTCAAATAACGCATTCTTTACATTGTTTGTCATAACATCCCTGGTGCTGCAAAACAAAGTGAATCTTGCAATCCTCTCTCTCTTTTTGGACAGTGATTTTGTAATAAGAAAACAATTCCTGCAATAACTTCACAGATGTGACAAAAAAAATGTGGCAAAACATGAAAACAAAAGAAAAGAATTTCTATTTTTTTTGCTAAAAAAAGAAAGCAATGTTTTTTTATATATTTTTATATCATTCCACACAGGAACATTGTGTTGGAGCATTTTGTCATTGTTATGTAGAGGAATTTCATGTGTTAGCTTAATTACTTTGCTCTTAATTAATGTCTAGCTGAAAGGTCCGACCATAAGGCTCCTAAACTGATGTCATTCTGACCTTTAGTAAACCATCTGCAACGCCGGAGTCCTTCCATCAGGGAAATGTGTAGGCTAAGACCTGAGGCTTGTTGTCGTAGCTGACACACGTGACTAAAGTCTTTAAACAAAGTAATGGTAGCCAGTGCAACTGATTGTCCAGGAATATCAAAATAGCAGGCATGAGACAATCTCACCCCAGCTAAACATGCTAGCATCGCTCCTCTTATGCAAATCTTAGCATATAGCTAAAAGTACTGCTGAGAGTCAGCCTCTAACGTAGAGGTAGGTTTACTGTTAGATATTAAATAAATGTGTTGAACTGCTTCTAGTAATTCTAGTTCACAGTTTGACAGCCATCTGTCTTAATGTTTTTAACCATTTGTCATGATTTAATCTTCCCACTCTTATCATGTGAGAATCCTTCCTTTTCTCTCCCTTTTACTCCATTATCAAAACCTCTCCTCTCCTCTCCTCTCCTCTCCTCTCCTCTCCTCTCCTCTCCTCTCCTCTCCTCTCCTCTCCTCTCCTCTCCTGCTTGTGTCTGGGTGGAAATCAAAGTGCATTAAACATTAAATATGCTGTCAAGAAGCAGAAGTCTCTCCATGTTGCTGATGATGGGGAAAGTAGGGCAGCAAGAGAAGAAGTATAGATGGAGAGGAGAAAGCTGAGGAAGGAGGAGGAGGAGCAGAATGGACACAGATATGGAAAGATGGATTATGCTGAAGAAGGACAGAGGCATTTACTGCTAAGAAAGCTGTGACATGAGACACAAAAGCACAATAATCTTCACGCAGAGACTACTATAAAAAAAACATCTGAATTGATGTTCTTGGTGTGAGGTGTGTGTGAGACAGACAAGATGCATATCCTACCCCGCCTCATATGGCTTAAACCAGTTACCACTAAAAGACACACTTAACAGATAAAGCATGCTGGGTCAGAATGAATTAGGTAAATGTGTTTGTGAGTTCTAATGTTAGACTATTAAACAAAAACGGAATAAATAATTTCCATCACATTTACTTCCAGACCACATAAAAACATCCTCTATGTTGTTGGCCCTCAGTGTCTCCTTGACTTCTCTCTTTTCATTTAATCCAAAACTGTTTCAACAGCATTATCCTGAAAGGTTCAGAAGTGACGCAAATGTGAGCCAAATGGTAGTGAGTAAAACTGTGAGACCAAAGAGAGAGAGAGAGAAACTGACTCAGCTGAAAGGTTAAAGCAGGCCTCCATCTCCATCCTGTTACTATGCAGACTAGAGAGACAGAGCTGTACCTCTACTGCCACAGGCTGTACTCTCATAAATTCATGTTCAAAGTCAAATGTGCATTGACGGTGTAGCAAGAATAGACTGGTATTGTCACAGCAGTTTATTATATTTCCTATTGACCAATATGCACACATTCTCTTTCCCATTGTGTAATAATGTTTGCTTGAATTTAAGTGTATTCTCATGATGCTACTTCTGAGCAAATATATCTCTCTGTGTCTTGGGGTTTGCTAAGTTCAAACTGTAAATAATTATCTGTACTTTAAATTACGATAAATTATTTAATATATATTATCAGTGTGGAAGGCCGTCCCTTGAAAACACCCATTTGTCTTGAACAGTATAATATATATATATATAAAAATAAGGTGCAGTCACCATGTTTTTTGAAAGTGAAGACTTTACTTTTCTTTTAGACATAAAATATTGGTTGAATACATAAGATGGCTTCCATAAAAACAGATATTATCATAGCTGGTGATGTTGATGTAAAAAAATATGACAGATTATATCCACACAGTCAAAAGGACAAAATTGCTACAGACATGGGTACATTAAAAAATTATTATAATACAGATGCCCATCTGTACCAGTCAACATGTTTTTTATAATTTTATTTAGAGTACAAACCTACTACCAATGTGTAAGTGCCCTTTAAACCTACCTTTGTTTGCATTTGTACCTGGAATTGGAATTGCATCTTTGGGGTGGAAGTTATTGTATTCTCAAGCAGGTATGCCTTTTACTTTTTTGGTTTCTGTTTGTTGAAGAAGTTTGTTTAAGTTACTGTGGTGTGTTTCAGAGAAAGGCTGCACTTTCAGACAGGAAGCTGGATTAACAAAGTAATGACTAAGGTGAAAAACAAATAGTTTTATAGTCAAACCAAGCATTACATTAGTGCATTCAAGTAAAAAAAAACTAACCTCATTGGATTTAGCTGACACAGATGGTGAAATGATCAGAATTATGTAGCAAGGGGTTTGCACTAATATTTGTTTTTAAACACTTCTGCTAAACTGAATTTATACAGATAAAATAACTTTTTTACTTCTCCTTGTCTACTGTTTTCCCCCACCTGTTTCCATCCATATATTCTATAAAGACAGATGGGGAAAAAGATGTTCTTACATTAAACATTAATGGGGGAAAGTCTGTAAATCGGTCAGGATTTCAAACAAAACGTATATATGGAAACAAGGTGTGCATTGTCGTTTTCAAAGGTGGTTGTATTTTAAGCTCTGGTGTTGCTCTTTTACAGTTTATACTGATTATGGGAGTTCCAACACAGATTAAGTATCTTACAGTGTTTCATAAATGTATCATAAGGACGTATCACCAGACATGATGGGACTGATTTAGTTTATCATTTTGCAAAAGGAGAAATTTATTTAAAATTAATCATAGATTGACTTCCTTGCAAGCTCACCTAAAAATTAGATGTCAAAGCTCAGAAAACATCTCCAACTCTACAAGCTTCAGCGTACGCAATGTTAAAGTTCACATCTGCAAAATAAGAAAAACAGCCGGGCTCGCTGGCAAGGGTTGACAACATATAGCAGCATAGTTTACCAAATCGCATGTGAGAAAACTACAAACAATCAGGAATAACCTCCTTTTGGTCAGTCAAGATCAAACTGAGACAACCACAACAGAGGACATGTTTGCAGAAAAGCAGACACAGCATATCAACACAAACGCCTCATGTGAACTGAGACACATACAGCAGAAGTGAAGGAAAGCTGATTAAAGCTTGTTGTACCACTACTTGTTTTGAGCACATTGTAGTTGTTAAGACAACAATAAACTCTTCTGTGTACCAGTGTTGAGTAAAATCTAAGCCTATCTGTCAAATGGATGAAGATATACCCAAACTGGGTTGTGAAAATGGACTATTTCTAAAAAAAAAAAGTGGATCAAACTCTGTGATTGGCTGATTATACCAAACAGAGAGTTAATGCTTCATTATGTTTCTGGTAAAGGTGGTTCTACAAACTATTGAATGATGTGTACTTAGTTTATTTTGTGACTATAAGCGTACTTTACTGCAAATTCATCAATTTATTGTTGGATATCTGTGTAGTTTCATAAAAAAACTACAAATGCCATATGACAGTATCAGCATAATGTTTAGAGGTAGCACACTGCACTTAATGCACAGTCCACTGTTGATGTACAGTCCACTAACACACACACACAAAAGATCAATTAAGGACGCTGCTCAAAGTATTCCATTATGTTCTTATTGCAACTTTTCAAGCTAGTCTCATTTAACTTCAAGCAACAAGTTCTTCAAGAGGTAAAAATCCTTTCTTAGGATTTGGGAAAGATATTCGTTGGGGGTGGTAAATCACAAGCATCTCATCAGGCTTTATCACACCCACTATAGCATCACATGTTCCGTTAACATGTAGGACACACCCTGGGAGGTATCAAACCCAACCCTTCAGGTCTACAAAGTCATTTTCTAAAACCACATGAACAAAGAAAATATGCTAATACCTAATTAATGCTGATGCCTAATTTTTGCTTGATTTGACATCATTCGAAAGTACACATTTCTGGAAAACAACTACCTGTAACTATCAGGGAAATTCATAATTCATTTTAAAAACAGTCTAAAGCCATGGTTGAAAACACAACAATGTAAACGCCAATGTTTATGATTATTATATGAGATTTTCATAGCATATATTTTATTAACTATGCCTTTTTAAACTGTAACTTTCTGATGCAAATATTTGCCATTGCTTATTTCTTTTGCTATGATCTGCTACTATAAAATGCGATAATATTGTATATATGAATTATGTATTTGAATTTTACTCTTTCAAGTCTATTTACCTTCCTGGACTTAAGATAGAAATTAGTTATTGGCTATAATTTTGGATATCTACCTTATAATGTCAGTCAAAATGGATAGTTCCCGTTTTTAAATAAATAAGAATTAATTAGAATTCTAAGTAATCTATCATTGTATTTATGTTATAATTTGCAACTTTTTTATTGTAGACAAAATCATGCACCAGGCAGTCCATTCCTCCCAGGGGTAAAACTAAACTATTTAGCTTTCAGATATCAGAAAGCTCCAGGCTCAGGGTTATGGGACACATAAGAGTCGAGAAATAGCTCAATATAGAAACTCTGTTTACACTGCATCCGCTACACACTTTAGTGACTATGTACAATTGCAAAGTCCCTGTCTTATAAATAAATACTTTTGCTAGGTAGCACTCTCTCCAACATATTGAAAAGGACCTTAAACTTTTAGCGAAACTAAGCAAAAATTGTCATGACTGCAGATGTTTCTTTTTATACTATCACACTATACTCACTACACTGTATCTACAAAGGGAGCATGATGGGGGATACACACTACTAAATCAACACACTGTGTTATGGGTCATGGAGCTTAGTGCTTGAAGCACAATCACTGTGCACATTTTAACAGAACTTGTGACATACATCTGCTCTTCTATTATCTGGGACTAAAATAGACAAAAAAAAAGAGCAAACAACATGAAATATTATAAAGTACCTCTACCTCTTGAAGAACTTGTTGCTTGAAGTTAAATGAGACTAGCTTGAAAAGTCAACCAGCTGTTAACAGACAAAGTTATATTACTAAAATCGACCAATACCAGAACAGGCTGTTTTGATAAGTATCCTAAACAACACTTTGTTTCCACAAATGTGACAGACATAGACAGTCTTGAATGCCATTTGAACACAGCCCGCTGTTTTATTCCAGATCAATCCAACCTGGCAACATTGACTGATTTGAATCTTGATACACTCCACTGTCAGTCGAGGAAACATTCAATTTCAGTCTGTGTGCAAACACAGATATTGAGTTTCTTTGATTTTTTTTTTTTTTTTTTTTTGCTGCCATTTGATAGCAGGAGAAATTATAAAACCATTTTCTATATCTAAATTAAATGAAAAACACTGGTGATTATCCAATGAACATTACTAAAAAACAGAAGTCAGAATCTGTCAATAAGATTGTAATTTTTTCTTCCAAAACTTACTAAGAGACTAAATATTTATTCATGATATCATGAATCACTATATAAAAACTAAACATCTCATATTAAACAATGGAGGATGTTAATATTGCACAACGTGCAAATTCTGTTGGTCACAATCTTTATTTGCATTTCTCAAGCATGTCAGATTATGTGACAAATATTTGGTTATTTACTATTATACTACTATTATATACTATTATACTAACTATTAGAAAACAGCAGCAACATTTCATGCTACTGTACAGTATGACCACATTGTCAGCACTTCTATCAATAAAACAATATAGAAAATAAGGAAGCTTTGAGTATAACAAGAAAAAAACAATGCAAGAAAAACAGTTATTAAAAGGACTATAATGCCACAACTTACCAGATGTATCACTTTTTCTAATGAAAAACTTTTTTCTTTTTAACTTAGTCTTGAATGCCTTGCAGAGTACAGTACCCAGCTCTAAAACATTGCTGCATGTTTTCAACATTGATACTTGTTGATATATGTCTTCACTTGCTGCAGGGGACACAGAAACAGTGTCCGCACACTCTACAAATCAATATTATAGAACTTTCTAAGCTCAACAAGTCCAGCAGACAGACAGGTTTCCTGAATAGTTTTGACTCTTGTCTGTTTGTGTGGAGACACTTTAGTGTTGCTGATAAACTTGAAAAAAATTGTTAAGCAATTTAATTACAACAGGCCATGTGTTTCCTTCAATATGATCCCCATTCATCCACATCTAAAGAAAAAAAAACTAGATTAAACAGAGCAATAGGAATTGAGTGTTTTATGTAATAAAGACATGGCTGCCTCACTGACATATGCTTTGGTGTGTGAAGGGTTTAAAATCACAAGAGAGGTGTTCCCAACAATCGCTACAGGCCAAAAACAGGATTTATATTTTGTATCTGTGGAAATTCAGGAAATTAAGGAAATTCAGTTGTATGTATTTTCAGTAAAATCTCTCTGTAAAACCTGAAGACTCAACACAGAGAGTACTGCGGAGAACATAAATAATATGTATCTGCCGTACAGAACATAGTGTTACAGCGAACTGCAGACTCTCTCATTGCTGCCAATCTGGCTTATTCTTTCATTTTATAAGTCCACAGAAACAAACACTTAAAATGTGGTGATAATCAGTTCCTATTTACCCTGCAACAATACATCTGGATTCATTACTGATGCTGTGTCGGTGCCGCTGCATGTGGAAAGGGTGGGTTTGGCGCACGGGGAGTCGCCTGTGAAAACCCCATTTCTCTCTCTCTTTTCCTCTCTCATTCACACACACACGCACACAATTCTCAAACCTAACTCAAAATATATTCGGCCCTCACTTTCACATATTCACACCCTACTTGACAGAGGTGGCTTTTGTCTACCAGAAAACACCGCTGAACATGCTTCAGGTGTGCGCTACCCGCAGTGATGCTGAGCCAATGCAGCGGCATCACACGCCCCTCTGCTCCGCTCGCGCTGCCTGCCTGCGAGCTCACACGCCGACTCCCCTGCGATGGTCGACGATGGACACACACACACGCCAAAGTCTGGACCGCCAAACAGATGAGCAGTCAACCCATCCTGCGCTGCGAAAATATTACTTTACGGTCAGATGTGCAAACGCACTCGTGTGACAAATTTCAATAGGATGATGAGAGTGCAGCCGCGTCTCAAGCGTGCGTGCGTGCGTGCAGCTGGACAAATTATTTTGCATGAAGGCACACGTGTGATATGAAAGAATAAAATAAATCGGCATCCCTCAAATGTAAATTATGAAGAGATTTTCTTTATTTTGGGAGGGTGTAGGGTGGGGGTAGTAACACACTTTTGGTGGTCTACTTACGCACTGCCTCCTTTTTGGGGTCTAGGGCATTGGCAGTCTGCTGTATCTGGCCTATTTTGTTCTGGAGAATCCAGACCCGCTGGTTGGTGTTTAAAATGTCGTTTTCCAGTTCCTGGAATAAGGAGCAGGCATGACGTGCCAGGTCGGACAGCTGTCGCAAGGTCCGGGACAGAACCACATTACTGATGGCACACAGGTCCTCGAAAAGCAGACCTTCATCGTTGGGTATCTGGTGTCTGCACAGAAATTGCGGCTCCACAATCCTTTTGGCGAATGGCATTTTGCTCGCCAATAATAACAGAGGTTGTAAGCCAAGTGTAAATCCCCACTGCCAAAGAGAAAAAGGTAAAAGGGGAAAACAGACAACATCCGAATATATAGAAATCCACGAGAAGCCCGATGAGGTTCGGGCCGACCGCGCGTTATCCCCGGGCGTCAATCCAAAGTTCCCAGATTCTCCTTGAGATCCTCCATCCTGCTGCTGGTTTCTGGGGGATCACTCACACTCCCGCTCACACACGCACACACATGCACACACATGCAGGACACGGCTAAGCCCAGGTCAGTGGTGTGAGGATGCGTGTAGAGTCTGCTATCATGGGTCGCCTCCGTGTAGCGTCAATTTAGTCGGGACGCACAGGAAGAGGCGTCAAAACGTTTCAAAATAAACATTTGGGTCATGAAAAAGGGGCAAAATGAAGCACAAGAGACGTATAAAATAGTTGATTATGTCCACAAAAGATTGACAATAACCAAATAAAGAACAGTAGCACTAAAATATTCAAAATGTGTCTGTCTATAAGAATAATTTATAAAGCATTCCGCAAACACAGAGCTTTATTTTTGTAGACGTGTCCCTGATTTTCCGGCCGTGTTGTGGTTATTTTTTACACTATTGATGCAGACTGGATTTATGGTCTGAAGAATGTGCAGACTGAGAGCATGAGGGAGAAGGCTGAAGTAAAACCCGGAGAAAGGGATGCACGTGGACAGGGAATGGTCATGAAGATTAATCCAGTGTTCAAACTTGACTATTTACACCTGAATGACTGGCAACAAAGTGATACAGACTAAAACTATGTTGCGCTAAATGGGACCAAAGAGTCATAACTGCACGCAGAGATGTGCTACTTCAGAAGAAAAGACACCTAAACTCTGCTTATCATTTCAGGTATGAATGAAACGTGATACAAGACTTTAGAATTAAAAGTCAAATATAAACATAGCATGTTTGTTACTTTTTTTACGCCATATTTTTATTTTTTGTATGAACTGTTTTTTAAATAGCTTTTCTTTATTCATTCAAGAAATAGAAAAATGTAACTTGCCTGTTGTGTGTTTTCCTTTTTTATTTTTTGTACACTCTTCTTTTATAAGCATAAAAAATGTTATTTTTGCTCTTTGTTATGTTTCCCACAATCAATCTCTGGGTGTAAAATATTGTTTAAACTGTCATTTTGATGTTTATGCTACACTGTGGGGCTGCACGGTTGCCTTTCTGTGTGGAGTTTGCATGTTCTCCCCGTGTTAGCGTGGGTTCTCTCCGGGCACTCCGGCTTCCTCTCCAAGTCCAAAGACATGCGCCTTGGGGTAGGCTGATTGAAGACTCCAAAATGGCCCATAGGAGTGTGTGTGTGTGTGTGCGTGTGCATGGTTGTTTGTCTATGTGTGTTGGCTCTGTGATGGACTGGTGACATGTCCAGGGTGTACCCTGTCTCTCTCTTGATGGTAGCCGCCCCCCGTGACCTCGTTTGGGGAATAAGGGGTAGATGATGGATGGACGCTACATTATGCAAAAGTAACTACAAAGTTTGAAAGCATCCATCAAACATTTACTTTAATTAACTTGTTTCAAGTTGGAGTGAAATTTTCTACACCATTGTGAATCTGAATTCATTCTTCGCTTTATCTACTTCAATTTTATGGTTTCTTTTTATAATGGAACTAATAACAATAATATATACTTTATTCATCCCTGGAGGGAAATTCAAGACATTTGCAAGACATAATGCTTTTGAGAATCCAGCCAAAAGTAATTGCTTTCAGTATATCTTACTTTATATAACGACATATATTTTCCTATTGTGAAGCATATGTGTTTTGCTGTTGTATCGAAAGACAGCATATGCTAGCAACCCATTAAAAAAAAAAAAATCTAAAATGAATCACATGAAAGAGCTGCAAGAGACCATACTGCAGTGTTTTGTGTTTAGAAAAGACCCCTATCTGACATAACGGTAAACTGAATGTTATGCAGACATAGTAAATGAGTAAAAAGAAACACGTGAATAAACAGAATATTTAGAAAGTATTGACAACATACTATCAAAAAGGAACTGTTTTCACAATTTTTCTTCACCAATAAAATTCCAAACTGCAAACTTGTCAGGAAAGTAGAAGTCTAAACTGTAGTGAAATGATGTCCACTGAACGTACTTTTTTCTGCTGAATGTGTGGTTCCTGGACACTAAGCCTGGTTGTTGTCAGTTCCAGTCACAGTGAATAGCGTATAGCCTCTAGGCTTAGTCTGTATATAGACATGTCTGCAGTAAAGTTGCAGTGGCAGCAAATGGGCTGTGCAGATTGACAGCAACCTGTCATGGGCTTCATTCTGCAGGTTTTTAAAAACAATTGTTTCATATTCAGAGTATTCATGTTTTTGCACCTTATTTACAACTTTAAAGAGTAGAAATCTAAAGACTGGAGGACTTTTCCTGTTTAAAGAGAATGGATAGTGTATACTAAACAGTATGTTGTGTCATTAGGTTGAATACTTTTCTGGTCGTGTATGAATCCTGATTCAGGTGGATCTTAGTGCTGCGTTTGATATTGTAGATCACAGAAACCTGTTGCACTGTTGGAAAATTGGTTAGTTTTTTCTGGATTGATTCTTAATTCAAGTCCTTTTTAGGAGGTCAGAATTATTTTGCTTTGATCGGCAGCTATGGATCTGATCGACTGGCCATGCTTGTGGTCCCTTAGGGTTAGTCCTTGGATCTCTTCTTTTCACCTCCATTTTGGTCAAATATTACAGAATATTAACTTTACTTATCATAGCTATACAGATGAAACAGAACTTTGTTTCTCTGTCACCTGATGATTGGAGCTCCATAAACGTGTGTCAGTGTCTGGAGCAAAAAACAAACAAACAAACAAAAAACTACATGTGAAAACAAGAACACTGTTACTATTAAATGTAGAAAATGTAGGTTAATTTGTTTAGCAGCAAAAAGAAGAGGGTCAGCATTGATACACAGCTTAAGACTCAATCTTTTATAATCATTGGCAAGTTTTTAACTGGAGAGCTTGACTTTCAGCCACATCAAAGGTTTAACCAAGGCACCTGTTTAACTCCCAAACAACAGAATTGAATTTAGTCTTCCAATAAATAAATAAATTAAATTTTAAAAAGACCAGAAGAATGTTGAATCAGAATGTTGATTATTTTGTACGGTGTCCTTGGGTGTCCAGAAAGGCGCCTTGAAATAACATGTTATTAATGTTTGGTCATTTCAATTTAACTTTGTTATTACATGATTTCATAATAATTTTATAATATTTGTTGCACTTAATTTGTCTTTATATGATTTTGTTTCTCTCTGTATTACTTTTTAAATGCCTCTTTTGCACCTAGCAATTATGTTAATGATTTATATAAAGCACTTTGAATTGTCTTGTGTATGAAAAGTGCTATATAACTAAAAATGCCTTACCTCGCTTAACACTTATCTTACTTATCTGTGTGATAAACAGCCTTCATAATAAGTCCCTGTTTTCTCTCAGAATTGCCGTAACATGATGTGTAACACACAATTTCATCCTGCAATAACATTTAACTCCAAGGCCTTATGAGGTCCAAACTTGACTTAATCATTAAGAATAATTTGTAAAATGTGCGTAAAAAACTAAATAAAATAATAAAAAAGGCTACCAAACTAAGTTCTGAAACCTTTAGTTAAGTAGCTTTTTACAGGGAGAGACTTGAGAATGAAGTGTGGGTATGTGGTCCATTAAGAGTAAAGAGAAAAAAAAGACAATGCCAAGAGTGATGCATCTGCACATCCCCACAACTTCTTGGGTCAGAACCATTAACACCAGGAGAGAACCCACAAACACTGCGAGAAAATATAAGCTTTAAACAAAAAAGGTACTGCAGAGAATGAAAACTGGAAACTTTACAATTTGTGCTATTTTTGTCAACATTCATCTAATAATTTCAGCAGAATTTTTTGTTTGTTTCGTTTTTTTTTTTGTATTGTCCTTTATAATTGGCCTTTAAGAATATACATTGTTTTTGAATACCCTCTACTTATGAGCCATGTTTATGAAAAGCCTATAAACTTTCTTTGTTTTGTTTATGAAAAGCCTATAAACTTTTTTTCTTGATTGATTTGGAAGTTTAATATTTTTGTTTTCCAAATGTGAATGTTTATGACAAAACAACATTATTTTGGGTTACACTTGAATTTGAATGTATTGAGTCTATGAGCATGTAATACCAGCATTGCCCACTTGATAGCAGAATTTACAATTCTTGGATATGCCAAATACTTTAAAATAACAATAATATTAATCATAATATTATTATGACAATATTTTATTATTTTTGTTATTTATATTATCCACATTATTCCTTTTGAACAATAATTTATTTTTAGATTTATGACTTTTTATAAGAATTTAGGTAGATCATTGATTGTATTGCAAGGAAAGTAAGTGTGTATTAAATGATCTTTGCTTTGCGTGATAAATGTTAAACTTTGGCCTTATGACTTATTCCTTATCAGTATTTATAGCCTTATTTCTTGTATTTAATGCATAGTCCTGGAAAATCTTCCTCCAAGTGATAAACAGATTCAAGAACAGTTTCCTTCCCACTGATATTGTTGGGGTTTTGGGGTCAGCTTTTGTTTGTAAACTTATTTTTTCTCCTCTAGGCAGTGCAGCAGCCCTGGGCTTGTCAGCACACCTGGTTTCAATGTTTTCATTAAAGCTAAGTACTTAAGGTCTGTGTCACACTCATTCAGTGCCAGATGGTTAAGTGAAGTTCCTGGTGCTTGGGTGCTGCTCTCGCCAGAACTCTTGTCTGCCTACTGCCTTGGGAGTTTTTCCTTTGAAGAGTTTTTGTGAGTGAACTCCATTTTTGTTTGTGAAACCAATACAAATCATTTTCTGTTACTCTACTCTGCTTGTGTTTCTGTCTGGCACTTTGGGTCTAATCATCTAAAGACATGACAGATATTGTATTCCTGCTTTCTAACCAAATTATTCCGAAATGTCTGTGCTAATGATAATTGTGAAAATCCATCTAAAACAGGTGGCCTTAAGGTTCATCTTTTGTTTGCAGCATTTCGGCCCAGCAGATTACCTTTTTAACATTTTTTTTTCTATTAATATGTCAAAATTAATACTTCAAGTCAAATGCAATCACCTTTACAAAAAATGAACATAAATCAAAGGATGCCCAAAATGATAACAAAGTCAAATGACTAAAAGTGAGGAAAACCTCTTCAGTTATGCTGAATAAGATCAGTGAATAAAACCCTTTTTTTCTACTATCATCCGTAATTATTTAGCGTCATTAAGAGTCTCCGTGACAAGTATTTTTAAAAAGTACCATCACATTAAATTAGGATTTTTTTCAAACAGTTTTGTTGTCAGAGCACAACATGCGGTAAATAAACTATCAAAACGTTTGACATCAAAAGTATAATGATTGATTTATTTGATATTGATGTTGTTTCTGTTTGGGTCATCATGCCCTTTCAAGTAAAACAGTTCTATTTTGGATTATATACCAAAAATATTTATATTTATCAAACTGACCACTAGCATCAATTTAACTTAAACAAATAAACTATACAGATATAAAGTTCCACTAGAGAGACACGTGTCTTTTTTTGTATCATGCATTGATTATGTATCACAGATCCTGTGTATTGTAAATAAAGTCAAGTGATGCTCTTTGCTCCTGAGCATCATATCTGTAAATTAAAACTCAGACACACCCCTCTTATGACTCTGAGGTCCAAAGGCCATGGCAGCCCAGAAGATTACTCAAATTGTATAACAGTACAGTGAGCTTCCTTGTCAGAGTCACATTGTGTTTGTACATGGAGCTGAAGGATCCAAGATGACTGCACGGATTCTTGTGACATTGTTGGCTGTGTCGTGCGTTGTCTGCGCTCAGTCAGATGTGGAGACTGCAGCGAAAGAGTTTCTGAAAAGGTTTGACGAGGAGGCAACTGCACGGATGTACAATTACTCACTGGCATCATGGGCTTACAACACCGACATTACACAGGAGAACTCAGACAAACTGGTAAGCATTTTTCAAAAACTGAATGATCTCATCCTGCTTTTGAGTTTTGTTACAAGTTATCTATTGTAGGTTTCTGTTTTCACCCTACACAGTCAGAACAGGGGCAAATATGGAGCAACTTCTACACCCAGATGTCAGAAGAATCCCAGAAATTCCCCATCGACCAGATTAAGGACCCAATAATAAAACTACAGCTCATCTCCTTGCAAGACAAAGGCTCTGGTGCCCTTTCCCCAGATAAAGCTTCACACGTAAGAACACCACTCTGTTTTAACCCACCAAGCCCGAATGCAGTGAATGTGTGATTTTTAGCAGCACACTCATATCAACATTTGCTTAACATATAAATCATTAACTGTTAAGTGCAAGTATTAAAACTTAAATACAAAGGAAACTCGCTATTTTCGATATCTTGGATCACAATAAGTATATATTTGTAGAATCAGAGACGCCAAACATTTTATGCGTACATCTTTTCACTTTGTTCTTTTTGAAATCTTCCGGTAGCTGAATAAAGTGATGAGTGAGATGAGTACAATCTACAGCACAGCAACAGTGTGTCTACCCGATGATCCCCTAAACTGCCAGACTTTGGAACCAGGTATGATCTGCTTCTCTGCTTATGAAGACCTGTTAATGTGGCTGCCTGGTGCTGTTAAACTCAGATAAGGCAGTTATGAAACATAGCCATCAAGAAGACAGAGATACCATTGATAATCTGAATGTTTGTATCTTCAGTTCAATTTCAAAAATGACCTGTGTGATAATGTATCTTTTTCTGTTTACAGGACTGGAATATGTAATGGCAAACAGCCAAAACTACGCAGAGCGCCTTCATGTATGGGAGGGCTGGAGGAGAGAGGTGGGAAAGAGGATGAGGCCTTTGTATGAAGACTACGTGGACCTGAAGAATGAAGCAGCCAAATTAAATGGTGATGTTTTTAAATGTGGAATAATGGAGAAGCTTCAGGAGAGTCCCTAAAACAGAAAAAAACTTGTGACTAGATGGCTAAAAACAAGGTCAAACAAAGAGTTTCTAATGTTTTCTGGTCAGATGTGATAGTCTCTCCAAAAGCTTCTTGTAACTTAGTCACCTCAGAGTTTTTAACATGCTGTCATAATATCTCTGTCATGCAAGCTAACAGTCATGGTTTACACAACTCTACAAAATTCTCTGGGACATAAAATATGTAAGACCTTTGCTTTTTTTTCCTTTTCTCTGCTCCTTTGTGACACACATACTTGTGCAGGTTTTGAAGACTATGGAGCTTACTGGAGATATAACTATGAGACAATTGAAGAAGACGCTCAGTACAAGTACGACAGAAATCAGCTGATGGCAGATGTCCGCTCAATATATCAACAGGTATGTGCTCACATTAGTAGACTGGTTCTGTTGATTTGGTATTCATTGGGGGGAAAAATAAAAAAATATTTTATAATAAATAAGTTCTTTTTCAGATCCTGCCTTTGTACAAGGAGCTTCATGCCTATGTGAGAGCAAAGCTTATGGAAGTGTACCCAGGACATATTGATTCACAGGGACTTCTGCCAGCCCACCTGTTGGGTATGTTGAAGTTTTGGGGGGGGGGGGGGGGGGGGGGGGGGGGGGGGGGGGGGGGGGGGGGGGGGGGGGGGGGGGGGGGGGGGGG
>JBAMHX010000001.1:9681614-9703808 GCA_037177515.1 Pseudomugil tenellus
AAACACAGTGGCTATAAGCTAACATGCAGTCACAAAAACGATCTCAATAAACATATACAGAACACTTAAATGTACTTCACTTTAGCTCCTAACAACTTATTACTCACTGTCATTGCTTTCTGAAGCGTGAGAAGGCTTATGGCACCGCGAGAGAAACTGCTTTCACTCGTGTGCATTGTCAGCACTAACAACGGCATCACTTTACCGCGAGGCACTGACTTCCGGAAAACTCTTTAAAAATAAAATGCTTAAATAAAACGTATGCATTCTTTTAACATTAAGACATTAAGAACTATGAATAATTATCATGAATTAACTAACTCAACATGCAGGGCAGAACACAGACTTTGTGCTATGGTTAAGCAGTCTCACAACCGGAGCTCTGCATGAAGCAGATATGTTTCAGTCTTCTCACGTATTTCTTTCTATTGAGTCTATTACAAAAAAAAAAAAAAAATCAACCATCCACAGCAGTATTATCTTAAAGTGCACGCAAAGCACAGTCAAATCTAAAAGAGAAATAAATCCCCCAAAGCACAAAGTGTTTAAGCAATTATTTTTCCATTGTGTGGTAATGGGGTGGGGGGAATTATGCTTTCCTGTTGAAATATTTCTTGTTGGAGTTCATACATGAGAAAAAATCCTCAGAATATTTTGAGGAAATTCAGATGCCTTTTTTTTTTTTTTTTTTAAGAAGTATTACTGTAATGGGTTCATCAGTAAAACAGGTGTTTCCTGCAGGAGGTACATGTGATGGTTGCTGACATGTGTAGAGGGATTTTTATAAGGATTAAGTACCTTGCTAAACAAAATGTCCAACTGGCCCTTAAAATAATGTGAATGTGACCTTACCTTTGATCAGAAATAGTGACTTATTTTTTTTTCTTACAGATTCAGAGTATGCCATTAAAGTGAGGCTAAGTTTGAAAGCTGCCATGGGTGATGATGCTGTGAGTATTTTAGTTTTATTACAACCAAAATGGGAGGAATTTAGCAGCCACGAGGTGAGACTCTGTATGTTTGATATGGTTATAACTTGTGTGTTTTAGTATGTCTGGAATGAAAATGAGCTGTACCTGTTCAAGGCCAGCATTGCTTACGCCTTGAGGCAGTACTACAGCCAACAAAATCAGACACTTCAATTCACGTGAGTAAGCTGTTTCATCTTGAAACTGATAGTTTTTAAAAAAGCTTTTGCTATTTTAAACTAACTTTGTGCTTATCAATATTTGTAAACATTTTTCTCTTTTTCTCTTTTCTTTTAGGACAGAAGATGTCCTCGTCTATGACATAACTCAAAGGATCTCCTTCTACATTGTTATTGCCCAGCCCCAAACTCCTTCTGTTTATATTCCAAAGCATATTGTGGAGGAAGCCATCAGGTGAGAAAGTATACCAGAGGCTACGAAGCTGGATTTTCGCTTATCCGGATAACTTCAGGAATTACTTCTGGATTTTCTATACTAAGAAGCTGGCTTACTCCAGCTGTATTACTGCAGCAACACATGCTGAGCAACTAATCTGCTCCAGAGCAGGTTACGTTCAGGGATAAGGGATTAGTGAGTAATAAAGCACCACCTCCTGACCAATCAGATCTCATAAAAAATGTCCTGCCCATTTTTAAGAGGATCCTGATGACGTTGCAGCACAGGTAGTCAGAGGAGCGCTTAGAAGAGGAAAAGTCTTTAGGAAACAGATCCAACCTGTTAGATTATACAGATTCCTTGCTGTACCAAAGGTCCAGATTTACATCATATGGGATGAGATACGTATGTCAGCTGTTAGAGCGTTTGTAGCAAACACATCATAGTCGGGTGCTTACAGTCCCGCAGACAGTGCACACCGCATTCATGTTTCATCCACACAGCAGATACAAAGCTGTCAGTGACAATAAAGCCTTATTGTCACTGACAGCTTTGAATTATGTTTTTATATTTGATCCTTATGTGCTCTCATGTTCTTTTAGTTGCACTTGGGTTGTATCTAAACCCACCCATTTTATGTGAACGTGCACATATCTTAAGTGGAAAGGTCTGGGCGGAGTTAGCAATTTGATAACCAGCTTTGTAGTACAGCTTATCCCAGTTCTTCAATGTTTGGCTGAGTCAATCCAGAGAATGGAGATAAGTCCGGGATGAGTTAATCACGCTTCGTAGTATAGGCGTCAGATCATTTTATGCCTAAGTAGATGTTTTTTTTTTTTTTCCTTTTTGAACATTTGCATGAAATCTTGAAATATTACTTTGATCTTGCAAAGTGTGAAAAAGTTCTAAGTCAGCATCACTTATTATTTTTTTAATGTATTTATTTATGTATGTATTTATTTATTAGGGATCCCCGTTAGCTTCCACCATAGTGGTTGTTAGTTTTCCTGGGGACCCAGTTAAAAACAACAAAGTATATACAAACATTTATGCAAACATAATTATACAACAGAGACACTAAACAACAAGCATCTCCATTGACTAACACACATAGCACATCATCAATTCTAAAGATTCTTTAAATACATGTAGATTAACTGCATCCCTCAACTCCATTGGCAATTTATTCCAGAGCTGTGAAGATCTGAATAAAACAGTAATTAGTTCTAGGGAGATTGATGAACAAATCAGTACTACAACCACACCATGTAGAATGTGTGTGATTTACATATCTGATATTTTCAAGGGTTTAAATTGGTTTACCAGTCAGAATTATTTTCTTTAAAAATACTAATAGGTGAGATATTGAAATTTGGCCTTTTAGACTACTGTTCTTGTGCTTGGGTCCACACTCTTTGGCCCTTGAGGTCCTTGTACAGAGTCTGGTTGCATTACAATTTCAGATTTATGATTTGCAGATTTACAGTTAACAAAAATTTGACATTATATTTGACGCCTAGTGTATTAATTTTAATGTATCTGGTTATCTTGTTGTGACTTCAAAGATCTTGTTGTTCAAAGATTATCCCTTATTCACTGCTCTGGGATTCTTAAGATCAGTTTTAATAGAATTATGAATAAAGAACAGAAGTTAAACTTCCATTTGGGATTTAGAAAAAGTCCAATTTGAAAGAGCTTTTTATATTAACTACTTACATCAATAACACTTCCAGATTATCCAGAGGGCGAATCAATGATGCCTTCCAAATGGATGACAAAACACTGGAGTTCGTGGGCCTCCCGCCAACACTGGCCCCACCCAAGGAACAGCCGGTGGAAGTTTGGCTGGTTGTGTTTGGCGTGGTTATGGGTATCGTTGTGCTAGCGGGTATTTACCTCGTCATCTCTGGTGTCAGGGAGCGCAAGAAGTAAGTTTCTATTTCTCTCCTGTCTAACTGAGGGGTCATTCTGATAACACTTAAACATGTTGTGTTTCTTGTATTTGTAGGAAACCTGCAGCAACAGGTGTGGAAAATCCTTACAGTTCAGAGCCTAATGGACATGGTAACAAAGCCTATGAGGACAGTGACAATGAACAAACTGGATTCTAAGTTGCTGATGGACAGACAAGATTAATTGTGCATAGATAAGAGTGTAATGTAAATGTGAATATATCAGAAAGTTGTGGTTTTTTTTTTAGTAAAAGTTAAAATTTTTGCCCTCATCAGGAAAATCAAGGTATGCTTACTTGCTATATACAAATGTACTTAAACTGTACAGTACGTTTCTTTTAATAGCTTGCACGTGTAATGTCTGTGGAAAAAATATTCTAAGTTAAAGTATATTAATTAACCTCTAAATACTGACGTATTTATCAATATAACTCAATATTAAGGAAAAAGTAATTTTTTAAGACTTATAGTTCAGGGTTTTAAACACTGACACTATGTCTGGTGAATTTCTAACGCCAGCACAATTTATAGTTGCTCTAACAATCAAGCAACAGAATATTTCAGTAAAAATATGGCAACACTCAAGAACTTCCATGTCAAGTTTCAAACTACAGTAGCAGAATTGACTTTTTCAGAAAGTTCACTTCTGTCATATTATCATTTGTAATTTATAGATTATGCCATTTTTATTGTAAAAAGTAAACTAACTTTTATCCAACTGTTGGAATATAAACATAATATTAAATGTGCTTGTACTTTCACTTGAGGTCTCAAGCTTTTTTCTTTACTCGATCATCGTGTGTGTAATTTAGCGGCAAATAATGAAATGACCACCACCACACAACATGTAGTCATACTTTCTCTTTTTCTCTCACAAACATGCTAAGCGCACACACAGCCCTCATCTCCACCTGCCATCCTCTTTCCAAACAGACTAAATAGGATGTTTTTGACACAATAAGCAAAAAGAACATTTACACAATGTCTTGGTACAGATGAACCAGTTTGGAAACAATGTAATCAAGATCCTTTTAACTGTGCTAGGAAGTAGTGAAGGTGAGGACCTGGATTCAGACTAGAAGGCGAGCAGGATGCTGGAATAAGATGTTTAATAAAAACTTGACTTGACTTAGCTTAGCTTGAAATGAGAACCAGAACATCTGAGCACAAGAAACCAAGACTAGAAGAATAAACTGGCAAAGGCGAACTAAAACTAAGTGTTATACAGATGAGCAACCTGAGGTCTTATACAGAGCAAAAGAAACAAGGAAGAATAATATAATAATGAAATCAAATAGTCATAAATAATAAAAATTTAAGATTAACATGAAGGATGTTTCAAACAATAATAATATTGATAAAAGCAAAAATACAGAAGTTTACCTTGGTTTTTGTTCTAACAAACTTGACAAGCTACCAATCAGGAGCTAGCTCTGAAGCCCCTAGCCCCCCTCAAAATGATCCCCAGTAATTTACCCTGTCAATTAAAAAAAAACCCAAAACTGATAAAAAGAGAAGAAAGAAAACCATCAATCACTTCTGAATGATGAAGAGGAATGATGAGTCTTCCCTTCCTCCATCCAGTTTTTCCATTTGTACTAGATCGGAGTGGATGACGTTCATAAACCAGCCTGGGTGCAGCGCTGATTCAAATTTTCGCTGTTTCGTGCGGTTAGCCTTCATGTAGAAAACAAAAGCGAGGGTGCTCTCGTCGCTCTTGGAGATCTGCTTCAGCCTCTGCTTTTCACACGTCTGCAAGAATGAAAATTTGTGTAGAGAACATACACAACTAATAAGACGTGTTGCTCAAACAAGAAAACAAGCACAAGACAAAAATTACTTCTGTGTTTTCGGTTTTTCTGAATTATCTCTTTTAGTCCAGTGTTTCATGTAAAAAATAAATTGTAAAATGTAACTTCTTGTTTTTCCCCCTTTTTGTTTCGATTGTTGGGTTTCATCTAATGATGTGTGTTTTAACATCTGGGTTACCCATTCCATGTTGATATACATGCTTACAATCTGATTGTCTACAGTAAAAATATAACAATATCAGTGAAACTTTGACACTACATATTGATCTGAGGTAAAAGTCTAGCCAATGCCTAAACACTAAAACAGTCAGCCTTAAATGCAACGTCTTTGACAAGAAGAACCAGGCATAGTGAGATGAGTGGAAGTTAATCTGACCACACTATTTTCTATTATAAAAACAATCATTGTATCAATGTATCATTTAGTGTTTTCAGTATTTTGTGAAAATGCTTTCAAAGTCAAAGTTTATTTATACTGAGCCAGATTAGCAGATATTTACTCACTACACTCACTCACATGTTCTGCTATTTACTGAATTGCTGTCTAAGGCGTTTTCAGTGCGTGAGACATGCAGTTTAAAGGGTTAATTTTCCTTCTTTTTCTTTTTGTATTTCAACAATATTGACAGTTTTTTTCTTTCTCACTATAACTAGAGTGAAGAAATATAAATCTGTGCTCTTACTTTGATCAGTTTTTACATATTTCATTTGACATCTGAGACCATAAGTAGCTTTCTGACAAAATTGAGGCATTTAGAATAATTTATTATTTCACTGTGATACCTCTATTTGCAGAAGCACCTTTTCTCCTTGCTTGCAGCACCTGAGAAAACAGTTGGAGTCAGTAAGGTTCAGGACCACTGGCATTCCTCTGAAAGACTGGTCCATAACATTGGACTTGTAGTAGTAGATTGTGATTTTTTCTGTAGAAAAAAATAAATAATAAAATGACATTTAATGAAGTGAATTACCCCATTAATCCTAGAAGGGAAATTATAACTTGATAGAAAGCCTTTTTGTGTAATTAAAGCAATACATAGTTTTTTTTTAGTCAAATTAGTAAAAAAAAAAAAGTCACAAAAGCACAAAATCTCAATTTTACCTGTAGAGCAGGTTAGCATTTTTATGATACTAAATATTGACTTAACCAACATGATGGTCACTGCTCAGAAAGACGAACCTGGGTTTGGTGATGAAATGATTGCCTTCTGTGTGCAAATACCTCTGATGTAGTTATGAGATTGCACATGTTCAAGTAAAACTTCAGCCAGTTTTTCTAGTCTGAAACTAGCATTCACTCCGGGAACTGAAAGGGGAACAGAAGACAAACCATTTAACAATGTTTACAGTATGTGGGAAGTTAAAGTGACAACAGCCTGTATGAATGTAAAACAGTGAAAGCATTCAAGGACCTTCTGATATGTCAACTTAACTACCTGACTGGATATACTCAATGGAAAATATCACTCATGCCTTTTTGCTTTAGTTTATCTTATAACGTCTTTTTTGCTTGCTTAAAATAAGTTTGAGTTATTTATGTTTAAATGTTTAGCATGTTAAAAATTGAAATACACACAAAAAAAACAGTTATGTGAAAAAGCATAGAGATTAAAAGTTGTTACTATGTTGTGGATAGAAGAAAGAAAACTCACTAACCGAATGTCACCATGCTGGATTCTGCTACCATAATCACATCATTATAGGTGCATCCTGCCTGATGACAACCTTGGCAGGAGTTTCCTGATTCGCAGCCTCTGCCCGTCACCACAGAGATGCTGGTGTTTATCATCTGAACAAAGAGCAGGTCTTTCCCCTCCCCGTCCTCATTATTTCCTCCGCAATTATTGTCCTTTTCACCCATCTTATCTTTTTCCTCTTCTCCTTTCTCAGATTCCTTCTCCATTTCCCAGGAAAAATTCAGAATTGTGGATTCCTTGGAGACGGGCAGTAAAATGTCCTCCTCCGATGGAGGCGGCTCACTGGGGTCCACATTTTTGCATGCCTTGTGCACAGTCTGAAAAGGATCAAAGAAATAAGATAAAACTAGACAATGACATAAATAATAATAATAAAATACATAACTGCCCCTAAATAGCTTTAGATGAATTTCTTAACAATATAACAGGATATGAAAACAAAATACTGAATTTTATTTATTTATTTTTTTCTCATTTTTTTGTAGAAGTCTTTCTAAATATGATCTAACAAATTTGGACCCTTCTGGATGGATGCAAAAACTAAACATTAATAACCTGACATGGTGCAGAAATCTGACTTTCTACAAAATCGAACCACTATTCTGTTTTTTTAAATGAATAAACAATCAAAACTAATACATTATTTGTACTGTATTTCTCCTAAATCGTGTTCATTTATGCTGTCATATTACTGGATTTTATGAGTGGAATCTAACATGGTGTCTCAACAAGCTGATCTGTAAAGTCATCACATTCTTTGCTGCATTAAACTGGTTGATTTGAGCTGAACCGGAATTAGTTTAATAGAACCGACTTGAAGTAAACTGTAATTACATAAATGTAACTTAAATAAACAAAGGTAATACTTTAGACATTTTGTCTTGCCAAAAAGAGAAACAACGCACAACTAATGCAAAAGACAGACTAACATCAGCTAAAACACCTGATTTGACATTATCACAGGTCTTTAAAAACACTAGTTTACCAGTAAGTTTGAATATATGCATATCTAAAGTAATGTTTGCATTTGGTTTATTCTAAAAAACTAAGCTGTTGTGAGGTTAATGTTAGCAACCCTGAAAAGAGATGATGAAAGCATCAAACTCACCAGCTTTGGATTCCCTTTGGAAAGCGCTTCAGCCAGTTCTTCAGGTGTAATAGTCTGAAGGTCAGCATTATTTATCCTCGTTAACGTGTCTCCTCTTCTGAGAAAAGATAAAAACAATTGTAATAACTAGTAGGGATAGTCTTTATTGGAGCTCTCCAGTTATAGGCTTTATCAATACGCACGCGCGCACACACCCATACACACATACAAACAAATCCTGTCCAACCTTGATACAAGATGACATCTTTCCAACTTTTCTCACTTGCTGTAAATACAATTTAGAAAAACCTGAATTTGACAAACAAAAATAAAAAAGAAAATCTGAGGATCTGTAACAATCTGCCTCAACTATACCTGACAAACATTTTTGTTCCACTCTCCTTTTTGTATTTCACCACATTTTCCACTTTGTAGTCATGTTTCCCCTCATTAAGCTGATGTACTATCAGCACACTTCCACCAAACAGGCCACCCTAAAGAAATAATAAAAAAGCAAACAATGTCAACAAATACATACAAAGATTTTTACAGTGTTGAGGACATTTACCGTCAGGTCCATGTTGCTGGCAGTGTGCACAGTGGATATTAACAAAGACGCCTGTGGCTTTTAAAGAGTTCAGTGTGTTCAGTGTTTCCGTTAAGCAGAAGGAGAAGTAGGAACAAGTCCGCTGTGGAGTTGAAGATGGGGAACTGATATCTTAAAGAGGAAGTGACTAAAGTAAATCTGTGAAGAGAAGTTTTCCTTTTTTTAAAAAAAAATTCTTAGAAAAAAAAACTTATTGGGGAACCAAAGAACATAAAATAGATTTTTAATTATCTTAATATTTATCACACATATTACCTTTTTCTCACAGACCAACTCTAACCTGCATAGCAAGTTCAGAAATAAGGAAAAATGCAGTTTTTCTCTCACTTGATTTTCACTTTTCTTATTTTTCATTTATGAAAATAATTAAGTATCTTCTCACACAAGTTATTTTCATCTGGCAGACCATCTCTGACCTGCATAGCAAGTTAAGACAGTGGGCAGAGTGCAGTCCTTCCCTCACTAGATTTTCACTTCTGTTATCTTTTTGTACTACAAAAACATAAGAACAGTGAGAGTCAACATTCATAACAAACAGAGGAAATGAAAACTGTCTTGTGCAGCAGATTTATATAGGAACAACAGTGACATCAAAGTAGTTCTTCTGAAAAAGGAAAATTTAAATAAAGCTCAAAAGTAATTTTGTCACATAGTTTACTCAAAAACTACGACTGCTTTTTATGTAAATTTATGTAGGTCAGTTGCAAAAACAAAACAGAAAAAATTTCAAATAAGTGCATCAGATTACAAAGATTTTCACTTGTGCAACAGTTTAATGTTCCTTTGCTGAGATAAGTTTGTGTGTTACTAAATTTATGTGGGCACTTACACACACACACGCTCTAGAGCTATTTCCATTTGTGAAGCCCAGCTAAATCTGTAGAAGCAGATTGAGTTACATGGGAGACACATGTCACTGTAGTAAAGTTTCGAGTCCACCACCATCCACTGGACTATGTCGGGGCTTAGGGACAAACCACGCTTCCATCAAGCGAGCATAAGCTGACAAGTCAACCAGGTACTGCCAAGTGCTAAGCAAGCATGTGCGATTCTGCTTGATAGTGTCTGACAGTTTAGGTATTTTAAACTGAACCTTGCTCTCTGACAATAAATTAAACAATCCCAACCGCATCGCAGAGAGAAAGTGCTTCATGCTTTAATTTAGGGAACTGTACTACTATCTGTTATGAGAATATTGTAACCTTTTTGTTTCAATACTTGTGTGTATATGTGTGTGTGTGTGTGTGTGTTTGTGCGATATCATGCATGTTTCAGATCATCATGCTCGATGTGTTGATAATAGGAAGTGGGCCTCATGCTTTGACCTTGGCTAGCTTGCTGTCCAACCCGGATTTGAACACTTCTAGACATGACCCACCTATTCTCTCCTCCTGCTCAGACCCTTTGAGGTCTGACACGTGCAAGAAAAAACACCGCAGCAGCAGGAGGAAGAAGAATTTGAGAGTTGGTATGATGTTTTTGCTGTTAATAAATCATTCACAATAATGGTGCAATTTATGACTGAGAGTTGCATTACATTATTACATTACATTAAAGTCATTTAGCAGACGCTTTTCTCCAAAGCGACTTACATCTGAAAATAAGAACAAAACAAGCACTAAATCAAACAGTAGAAGACATAATAGATAAGTGCAATCGAACTGCTGAGTTCAAGCATGAGTTAAAAATCATGCTGGTGTAGCAACTCTTCTAATGGCTGGCAATCCATTTTAAGAACAAACTTCTGCCTTTGAAGAAGATCAATGATCATTAGCCAAATTTCATAAAAGCGACTCCCAGTAACACGTTAAATGGTGATTATATAATGAGACAACACCAATGAGATAATGAGCATGGAATCCTGCACAGTCATCCTGACTTTGGGATAACTGCTAATTTAGGGATCTGGTGTTTTTTTTCCCTTTTGAAAGTAAAAAAAGCATTTTATACACACCAAGTTGTACTAGCGACTTATTGGTCACATTTTTATTATGTAGAGTGAGAGTAAAACGTTCATAGCACGTTTTCTCATTAAATTTAGTATGTAAATGTTTCCAAACTTTTGACTGTTACTATATGCATTTGTGCTTATTTCTGCAGGCCAAACACTGAAGGAGCAGCGGGAAAAGTTGCAAATATCAGAGAGGTCCTGTCGCCATCCACTTAGTCTTCAAGTGGTAGATACTTATGGGGAATGGGCCGCTCTGTGGGAGAGCCAGTTTACTGCTCTGAAAATCCCTCATCTGCGCTCACACACTCTGGTGCACACAGATCCTTTCAATAAGGTAAAAATACATACAAGTACTGTGAAAGTAGAAAAGAGGAAAGAGTTTTAAGAGTGTGAAAGTAGATTGTAAGTTGTTGTGTGAATGTTGTCTTTTGACAGAAAGCACTTCAGGAGTTTGTTGTTAAATATGAGCGTACAGCAGAGCTTCGCAGTCTTCCAGACCAGGGTTACATTCTGGATGAAAATGCTTTCTTCAATGATATGCGGCTCGGCAAGAAAGAGAGAAAACGGCTAAATATCACCTCAACGTTGAAGAATAATTTATCTTTTAGCCTCCCAGGAACCCAACTAAGTGTAGACTTCTTCAAAGAACAGGTCAGAAAAAATAAAAATAATAATACACACACACACATATATATGTAATAATGTTTTTGTTACAGTCTGCGTTTTTATCCATATTTGGACAAAAATTTCAACTATAAAACTGTACAGAACAGTTTATAGCTATTCATTCATAATAAGCCTATTTGGATGGTGAAATTTATTAACTGTGCAATGTTACATCCGAAAGCAAAATAGAAAATGTGACACAACTACAGATTTCTTGAGTAACTCAACTTCCTAATATGCCAATCATGATACAATACAAATAGGCTAGCTATATTTGATTGTACATTTTTCAGTCTTGAAGATTTTATGCCATTTTCAAAATTTCTGAAAAGCACAATTTAGTACTAGTTAAATAGAGACAGTTTGAAGACATCAACCACTCCTTCCTGAGTGTCTAAGTGTCAGAAACATGTTAGAACATGGGGATGTGCATCCAGCAGTAAGCAGAGGTATATTCCAACATTTATGTATGCCGTCTATAATCTTTTACTTGATGGACGAGCTAGCAGATGAGGCTCCAATTTAACGTTGACATAATTACATAATTATGCGGATTTATTGTGTAAAATGTAAAATACTTCATAATGCAGCAGTTAAATCCATTTGAGTTTCTAATTAATCTTGTTTTCTCCTTTCACATGGGAGTTACAAGCTAGTTAAACTGGTACCACAGCGCCCTCTGCTGGACCCATGATCTTAAACATTACAGAAATTAAGTATTTTAACAGACCGCAGACATTAAAACACTGCCCTCATCCTAATTAATGTTAAAACTTGATGAAAAAATGACAATTCATATAGCCTACCCAAGTTTATTAAAAAGAAAAGAATTCAAAACATATGTTTGGAAATGTTAATTTTTTAAATGTAAATATATGTACTGTAGCTATGCATTAATCCATTATTTGCAACAATTTCAGGAGTTTGGTTTTTTCTGAGGTGTTTGAATTTTTTAATCCGCACATGCAGGTGGAGAAATACGAGTTGGGAAAAGTGCTGTTGAAAGGAACAGTGGAACACATCAGTCCTGTGATTGAGGACACGAAAGAGACAGAAGAACTGCAGCAAAGACTTGGCGACGCCAAAAACAGTGGAAATGACTCAAAGAAGCGCGTAAAATATTTTCAAGTCCAGCTTCGAGACGGAGATGTCCTAAAGGCCCGGCAAGTAGTAATGGCAACAGGTCCAACCCGTGCACAGATGGCAAACATCCCTGTGTGGGTGAAAAACATTGTGGAGAGCTACCCAGAGGAACGCTTACAACACACAGTTCATCTCATGCACCAGGTTCCAAACTATATGCAAAAACTCAGAGAAGCAAACTTTCCAAAAGAGGAAGAGAATCTTCTTACTCAGGGTAGGTGAGATTTTCTGCCAAGGTTTATACAGCATCGCTTCATTGCTATTGTTTTCTTTAAAAAAAAAAAAGGTGTTTAAAAGTAAATAAATGAACAAAATACAAGCAACATTTTCACATTTTTTACTTTTACCACAAAAGTTTGTACATCTTTAGCTTTTAATAATCATTTCAAACCCATTACAGGCCTGAACTTCCTTTACACGCACTTTATGCTTATGTGTGTTTAGGATTGTATGTAGTCTGTGAGGCAGGGCAGAGAGTGTTGGTAGTTGGTGGAGGTCTGACCAGCGCTCATATCGTCTCAATTGCCCTTCAGCAAGGGGCCAGCCATGTGACATGGGTCATGAGAAAGCACCTGCAGGTCTTGTGATTGTGTGCAACAGCATGTGAATTAACCATTAAAAAGAAACTGTGTAGCTACACTGCTGTGTCAACATATGTTAGCATCCACTGTTTGTTCTGCAGCTGAAACAGTTTGATGTGGGCGATGTGGAAAGCCTGGTGGGTCGTTACTCTCATGTGGAACATGGTATCAAGATGGATGGCCAAGCTTACTTACGGCAGTTCTATAATGAACGGAGTCTCCACAAACGGCTGGTTATGATTCGCCAGGCGAGAAAAGGAGGAGCAATCACTCCAGAGGCGTACATTCACTTGCAGCCATTCATACTGAACGGACAGGTGGAAGTGAAGACATACTGTCAGGTAACTGTGCACATGCATGTAACCTTAGAAATAGAAGTGTATACAAAAAACTGGAGAGTTATGCTCATATTTGACAGGACAACAAGTTGTCTTTTTGAAGACTAAGGTGTGTAATTATTTTGTGAAGAGATAAAATTATTCTAATTATGGTAGATGTTATGAATGTATCTGAGGGATACTAGGTTTTTAGTTTCAGAAAGACGGATTAAATAACCCAGAGTAATAGGTTAAACTCTAGTCTCTTCCACAAAGAAACTTAAGTTTAACTCTGAGTCAGTTGCTATGGTAACAGTGCCTCTGAAACTAACCTGATTGGGATCAGGTTTTGTGCTTGAAACTCTGAGTTTATCTCAGTCTCTTCCCCCTTTAAGAAGTACGTGCGCTCCTTTTCCTTGAATTAAAATCCCATTCACATTGTCAGTCTTGTCATGTCTGTTCATTGATGACCCTATTGATGAAGAGGCTGTGCTTCTTCGCAAGGAGTTTGTTATTCGGTGAAAGATCATGATTAGGCCCCGATTAGACATTTTTTCATTCCCGGAAACGTATCTATTGGAGTGTTGCTATTGTTCACTGCAGTCTCTAAAATATATTCATGTTCTCATCAAGCTATACATCACCAATAAATCAAAACACTCACACGCTTTAACATCTTAATTTTATTTTTTATAGCTACTTCATCATAAATTCTTTCCAAGTCCTTTTCCCACCATCAGATTGCATCTAGAACAACATGCATTTTCAGTTTCAAAAGTATTTTTAACCAAAATATGGAAAATCTTGATAAGCATGCATTTATCGTGTATGAGGTTTAGTATAAATAAAATATAAAAACTACACTTTTCTCTGCCTTTTTCTCCCATGTTGTTTGTTATCTTTTACTTTTTCCTGAAAATGTGCTCATAATTATTCTGACGGAGTATTAGGAGGATTAATTTTTTTCTCCCATCCTTACTATGAGAATAAACTTGAAAAGTCAAGAATAAAGTCGAAATACAGTTTCAAAAATAAGGTCGAAATCAAGAATAAAGTCAAAGTACAGTTTTGAGAATAAAGTAAAAATAAGTTGACACTAAGTCTTTGAGATTAATGTGAACCAGCTTTATCCTACTCTATAAAACACAATGCGTAGTGTGGATGAGCTAGTGACCTTGTACTTTAGACTGGGCTTCAGCAACAAGGACATTACCTTTTAGCACATAATCACACTTGTTGACATTACAAGTCTCATGATCAGTAAGGGAAAAAAAAAATAGCCACAATTTTTATGGAGTGAAAATACATTGCATTGTTTGTCATTAAAGAGTCAACCCCCCAAGCTTAAGTATCATAAGTAAAGATAGTTCACTTTAATATTATACAACTTTTAGGTGAGTGAGGGCAGCTGGTGCTACAGGAGCCAGGCCTGGAATATGTCCCTTAGCACTGGGGACAAGTGGGTAGGAGATATGATCTGGCTTGCCACTGGCTGCAAACTTGATGTCAAACAAGACCCACTGCTTTCTGAAGTGATGAAAGAATTCCCAATTCAGGTAGGTTTGGAAAAAAAATATATAAGAACATTTTTTGTGAATGCATACAAGTGTGGAACAAAGAATGGAAAATTGAACCGTATATACCCCAGTATACTTTCATAGCCCTAACCACGGAATACTCACATTAACAAAACATATTATTGTTCCCCCTTGAAGGTGATAGATGGATGGCCCTGCATATCAGAGAGCTTACAGTGGACAGATGGATGCCAGCTCTACCTGATGGGGCAGTACACAGCTCTTCAGGTAAATTTAAACATAGTGCTTTACAATAGAAAACCTAGCCATGGTAACCTAGAACTTTCTTTTTTATGATCTTCCAGGTTGGCCCTCATGCAGTAAACCTAGCTGGTGGACAAGCTGCGAGCATGCGTATTGCAAAGGAAATCATGCATCATCAGCTGCAGGATAGTGGACATGCTTCTGACATGCATGGACAAAAGACAAAAATTGAAGAATATATTCAACAGATGCAAGGACTATTTTGGCTTTAACATAAATCTGTTTTACAGTCTGTTTGTTGTCATTGGTATCATTAGTTATGAGACTTCCAGACAAATATAAACACAGAACAAATTCAGATGGTAATGTTTCCTGTTTCAGTTATCTCTAGATGCTCTGCATAATCTTTAATATGTTTGACACCATTGCATCCTATTTGCATCTCCAGAATTACAGCTATAAATCTCATGGATTAATAATCTACTGTGCATCTTATCTTTTGAATAGCATTTTCCTCTTTATGTGTTCATTTCTTCGGCACTATTAGGCTTATTTTGCCACGCTTTGATGTGTATAGAATTATTAAGAAGTGTATGGGAATTATTCTTTCATTATTTAGTCATTTAGGTACTTTAATGAAGGATGCTGCTCTTTTTGTTAAGTCTTTACTAAATGTATCGTATATATTATTTAATTTTATTTAAGACAAGTGCCTTATTTTAGAGCAACTATTGCAAAGTCTTCCTTTACCCTGTCACTTCCTACATTGCTGCTGCATAAACAGCCCCAGCTCCGCCTCTTCGGGACTTCCGTGTGTCTCTTTTAGTCTATGGTTATACACCTGAGATGTGAATGTTGCTGCATTCAGGTTTGGTCTGAAAACGCATCAGGGTTGTTTTCATATATTTTGACAGGTGAGTGCATGTACTATCCAAACAGCTTGCTGGTTTACTTTGTCCGCGTGCTGTTTACATGTGAGATGGAGTATTACTCGTACAGACAGTTTATTGCTGTGCTGCGGTATGAACTCAGAGGAAGGAGACTGCCCACAAACACGAAGCTGCTTCAGCAAAGAAGCGGTCGTGTAAAACAGATGGTTTATGTAACAGCTTATACGAAGTGTTACCTGATCAAATTTGTCGGAAGTTGGAGGATTAAACCGTAAGAAACAGCTGATCATCATCCGACGGGATTAGCTGACCGACAGCTGACGTCATATTAATCAACCACGTGTCTGTCGATGGCATAAACTGACCAATTAGCAAAGAGAGTTTTGAAATCCATAAAAAATCAAGTGATTTCGTGGTTCTTTAGGTTGTCTTGACACGATTTTACACTAGGTTACTTCATTTTAAGATAATTTTTTTTATGTCATGTTTCTACCACGGAGTATTAGGGCCAAGAGAAAAAAAAAACATCAAGAGGAAAAAAAACAATACAAACACTGGAAAATATATGTCAGTTCCTTACCAGAGAATAAAGTGTGAATGTTGAGAATAAAGTCAAAATGACGAGAATAAAGTCGAAGTACATTTTTCAGAATAAAGTAAAAAAAAAAAAAAAAAAAAAAAAAGTTGTCAGATTGATGTGAACCAGCTTTACTCTGTAAAACACAATGTCTAGTGTGGATGTATGGATGAGCTTGTAACCTTGTATTTTAGAGTGGGCTTCAGCAACAAGGAAATTCTTTCCCTTTTAGCACATAAACAACAACATTATAATAAGTATTCGTACTTTAAAGAGACTGTATTTCGACTTTATTATCGACATTTCCACTTTACTCTCAACATTTCCACTTTATTCTCTGGTAAGGAACTGACATATATTTCCCAGTGTTTGTTTTGGGTTTTTTTTTCTCTTGATGTTTTTTTTTTCTCTTGGCCCTAATACTCCGTCGTACATTTTCTCCCCTTAGTCCAGGGAGTTTTTACAAATACATTATCCATCTGTTTTACTAGAAATAATTATACATACATTATACATGCATACAGCAACGATATAGTAGCATTTTATCTTCCATTTTCATCTTTCAGGGGAGCTCAAGGTTTACCCATTAAATACAAACTTTTATCATTAGAATGAGTTAATGAGGAACAAAATTAATAGGCTGATTAAAGTTTACAGACGTGATGCACAAGAACTGTGTTAGATAACTGTAAAAATTACTTATATTAACATTATGACTGAGTCAGTGGATCACACTCACTTAGTCTACCTTCTGTTAAACATGAAAAAAATGCTGATTCAGTAAAAGCAGCAACATTAATCAAAATGACTTGACAAACATCTCAACATGATTTATTGCCTTTATATTCCTTTCATGTTATAATAAATGTCCCAAATGCTCTCCTTTTTTATTAAAACTCATGTATGCATTGGAGTGTCAAGTGCAAACATTTCCCAGTAAAAATGAATGTAAGGAAGGTGGTAAAGATGGTACTGAGTGTGGAGCAGTCGGAGGGAGTTGGGGCCCGGGTCCGCAGGAGCATCGGGAGAAGAGAAGTAAGCTCTTCGATTGATTGTAATTCAACTTGTAATTCAAAGCTATACACATACTGTTAAGTAACTGTTACTGTATGTAACACATTCTACTTGCAGCTGAGTAACCTGGATCCTTTCCTCATGTTGGATGAATTTAAAGTCAGCAAGCCAGCAGGATTTCCTGACCATCCTCATAGAGGGTTTGAGACGGTGAGAATATACGGCTTGGAATTGAAAGTCTGTTGTGGAAAATGTTTTTTTTTTAAAGAAAGATTTTGGTAACTTGTTCATCTTAAAGAAAATTTAGTTATTTATTTATTGCCTATAATTGAAATAAACCCTTTTGCTTGCATACATTTTTGGAATAAAGGTCAAATAGATAAAACATGTTTTGTCAATGTTTGTTTCACTTTACATTTGAATTGCACAACGATAAAAAGCTGAATAAATAAACATGAGTTTGATGTTTGTACTTAAACAGGTAACACTTCTGAAATAATCATGTTTCTTCAACAAAAAAAATGAAAATGAGCAGAACAGATGAGGTCAAGTACATACTACAAGAAAAGACATTTGGACTTTAGTCACTAGATGGCAATAACGAGACTATCTGAAGATTAAAAAAGTGCCTCTTACAACAGCGTAAACTCAATATTTAAGATGTTACTGAAATATACTTTAAGCAGAAGATAACCTATTTTGTGGGACTGTTTGGTGTAAATATAATGCTAATTTAAGCAGAGCAGGCCAAGTGTGTGTGTGTATATGTAAATAAGGAATGGATCTAATTGTGACATGTTGTATCATCAAAGAAGACTAGACATAAACTTAAGCGTGTTTGATTTGGCAGATTTAACTTAAATCTCTCAATGTGCACAAACAGGGCTAGCTTTCAATCCCAGAATGCCTTTCCACAGGTATGTTTGCTCTCGCTCACATGGGTTGTAATAACCCAGCTGTGGAGACAGATAGAATGCAGTTCACTACAAGAGTCCAAATTTCCTCCCTTATGCAGCTGTTCCCTTTTGATACTGTGACCTCCGAGGTCACAGGTCCACTGAAGTGAATGCAAAGTGTAAACTGATGAAGCCCCTCTTTGTAAAGCAATGATCAGAATTAATAGAACTATGAATATTACTTTTTATATGACTATTTGTGTTCTTGTATGTTTCAGGTCACATATGTTTTAGAGGGGATCACAGCCCACGAGGACTTCTGTGGCCATTCAGGAAAACTGAAACCTGGAGATCTGCAAGTACTGAAATATTGTGAAATTCTGTGATATTTCTCCCTTTTTCACTTTACTGCCAACAATTGGATTAAGAGACTCTGTTAGTACAGTAAATATAAAGCCACATATACATTTTGTGCACATAAACAATGGAAATGGAGACACATATTTGATCTTTATTCTTTGATAGGTAGCAATATTTTCCCAACAGCCCATTGATGAAAGTTGAGAAGCTCTCCAAATTTTTTTCCCAAAATATCAAATTATTGTTTTGACTTTACTGCTTCAGGTGTGCTATCTCCCTTCTTCTCCTCAGCAGCTGGAAAATGATTAAGTATACTTGCATTGAGCTGGTACTTCAAAATTATAATCAAAATCATAGCAAACATGGTACTTTCATGTTTCAGCTGAAAAGAAAAGAAGCCGGAGGTGGAGTTTGTTTCCGGTAGACGTTCTTCACGTTCTCCCGCTGGTTACTCAGCACCCTTCCCAGCCCCATGATCTGAGCTGTAACTAAGTAAAGGCAAAGGTGTTGTCAATGTAAACTTCTAATCAGAGTTTCTATTTACATGTAAATGTGAAAGAAAATACTTTCTGTTCAGAATTATTCAATTCCAAATGATAAAACATAATGTAACTGTAGACATTAATATAAACTGAAAGCATTCTATTTCCTTGTAAATGGGAATGAAGTTGTAAGGACAGAATAACAAATATTTGCTTCCAGCTTTTTAGAAATGCTTTCTAATGTTCTGCACTGACTCTAATGGGATATTACTCCCTGTGAGTTGTTTCCTGTGTTGTAAAAACAGTAAAGTCCACTTACACAAGAACATGCAGCCTGCTGACTCAGCTTCTACCTGCAGCAGAGGTTCAGTCAGTTCAGCTGAATTTCTGCAGATTTGGGAGCTATAGATGCACAATTTATTATTCATCACATTATTTGATCACTGTTAGAGCTGTGTTAACTACGAACCCCCCCCCCCCCGTCTCTGTAGCCTCCTGTGTAACAGAGAGAAAAATAAGCACATATCTCTCTCTCAGCACCTGTCTAACTTCACCCCTCTCCTCCTCCTTCTCTCAGTCACATCATCTCTCGCTCTGGGTAGAGAAGCAGTTCATCTGCTCCGTCCCCTCCCTTTTGCTTTTAGCTGTTGCGGTGCCATGTTAGATGTGAAGGAAAGCAAGTTAGCCACCCATATCAGTTTCACCCCACCCGAGCAGTTTGTTTTATTTAAAATACATTATTCCTCTGGGGTCACGCTGATCTACTGTCCTTGCCAGCAGAGTGCTAGATGCCTTATAGACACTAACATGGACAATTAAACTGCATGTACATAAACATACATTCACTAAAATGACGTAAGTGTGAGCAGGCATGTGCTGTGTCACCTCAGCAGCATCTACAAGCTTCTGAAGCTACCTGACACGTGGCTAACAAGCTACAATTAATTATGTGAAATTAGTGTCTGCAATACTCTGAGCAAGACATAGCATCTGGTGGGACACTGATGCTCTGACAGACTTAGCTCACAGATGCTCTCGCACCTGAGGACACCTCATAGAGAAATAAAGCAGGGTGGAGTTTGCTTTGTGTCTTAGAGGGAAGATTCAAACATGCTCATAGTGGTTAATAAGAGGCAGTGAATGCTCAAATTAATTGATTTTTACTATATCCAGATGAATAACGATTAACTGTGGTATTAAATGCCAAAATAAATAAATTATATAACTTCTTCAATATCATCACCTCCACAAGGAGTCACCACATGTGTGTTAAACTGCTTACGCTGCTTTGTTATTTGCTTTGTGTCAGAGTTGGAATATATAGCAATGAATAATTATCCCATCCAAACAAACAGATACAATCATCCTTGTTGGATTTATTTGTTTACAAAGCATAATTAAAAAAAAGTTGCAGTGAAATATACCTCATGAGTTACCACTGGGTCAGTTAGACAAGGTGAAGGTAAATGTTCAGTAAATAGGTTGAAATATGTCCATGTTTATCTAACATAACCCTGAAACAAAATGTTATGTAATGCTGTAATTATGTACAACCTGGTTGTGTTTGAGGCACAATGTGTGATGCCTTCAGCTGCATTCACATGAGAAAAAGTAGAATACGTCTTTTCTGATGTATGGCCTCACTGTTCAAACATAACTGGTAGCGTGAGGTTGATGGCTTTTACTGGTCAGTGTGCAAAGGTCTGTAGAAAATTTCATTTCTATATATTACATTTGGTTTCTTTGCTCCATACTGTCAGTACTATCTTTCTGCTAAAGAACTGAAATGAAGTAGTGCATGATAACTGTTTAGGAGATCCCCCCTTTTTAGAACTGCTTTTATGAACTGGTCAACAAATGTTGGAATTTTTACGACTACCTTAAACTCAGAAAAAGCTGGATGTGTTTGTGGGTGCCTTTCTTTCTTCACATGGGGCTGGAGACAACCCCTCACATTATGTTTAATGTCATATCTCCTTGTTCTCAAGTTAATGCACAGTTAAAAGTAACTGTGGTAGGAACAGGTGGCAATCTCTAGCTGCCAATGGTCACGCTAATGCGAAAGTCGGATTAAATGCAGTTCACCCCTCACCGCTAGATGACTGGAACCAATAGTGAGCAATCCCCATAGACTACCATGTTAAAATGTCAGATTTTCCGATAATGACGAAACACCAAGATGGCGACGGTAGGACCCGCCTATTGGCTTCATTTTCACTCTCCAGAAACCTATGGGAAACATGACGTCCAGTAATTTATACTGTCAATGGGTAGGAAGCATGAGCTGAAATCACCCCCACAGAACCCTGATTGGCTGGCAGCATCCAGACCAGCCCTCTCAGCCAAAGCCCGCCTATCTTCACAAGACCAACACAGACTCTCTTGTCTTTTGTCTCTGGGCATACGTCCTTCTTCACACTCTGAAGCTCTCTTGTCCTCTTACTTACTCTGATGCTACGCTCCTAACTTCTTACCTGCTTCTGCTAATCATGCATGTGTGAAAAGGTTTGTCCTGCTTGTTGGAGAACAAAGGAGGGCACATGGTCTGCACATGGCCACTCAGTCAGGGCCTAGAATGAGGAACTAAAACTTCCACTCTGCAACCAAGCTGTGCCTCCTGAATGGAAGTTTGATTTTCCACAACAGCTTAAATACTCCACTTTTGGACATTATTGAACTTTTCATCTTCAGCCTCAACCTCCAGCCATCAACCCCAAAAGGAACCACTGAAAGCTGCGAACCTCAAAGACAGGCTTCTTCCGGATTCCAACGGTGCTATATGGACCGACACGTCTTGGCGCCCCTGAATGGATCCGGACCCAAGCCCAGTCCATTGGTCGTAAGCTGGGGTTCTAAACGAACCCCTATTTCCTCAGCGAGGAACTATTGGTTGGTTGACGAGTTAGAAAACTATCTCATCTAGGCCTTAGAAATGGTTAAATCTTAGACATGATTAAGGAACATCACAGTTTTACTTAATACATGTTAATTCCACACACATAGTTTCTTCTCCATAGA
>JBAMHX010000001.1:9754293-9769835 GCA_037177515.1 Pseudomugil tenellus
ATCCAAGCTTTAAGCTTTATCTCCTCTTAGATTTGAGGCACACGGTAGCTATCAAACATGGCCTCCTCCAAGTTTGTTTTTTTATCATTAGGGCTTAAAAAAATATGTACAACTACTTCTGTTCTTGGTGTTTTATATTTTTTCCTGCTAGGTGATCTGAAATATTGATATCTTAGTTCTTATCACTATAATATAATGATTTTGATATTTAGCGTGCTGTTTTTTTGTTTTACTTGACATTTTGATTTTGCTATCACTCTCTGCTAGATAGTTCAATTGCGTCAAAAGTGCAGAATGACTACAGTGATTTAATCCAATTTTTCTTAAAAATGTTTGTATAAACATTTATTTCATGAGTGGAATTTTGTGTGTGTCCCTGCAGAATGGGTGTTTGTGGTGGCAGTGGTGCTTGGCAGTGTATTATTCCTGCTATTGGTTGGAGTTTGCTGGTGTCAGTGTTGTCCACATTCCTGCTGCTGTTACGTCAGCTGCTGGTGCTGTCCTGACACATGCTGCTGCCCCAGACACTGTGAGTAGAAAGGCACCCAAAGACAAGCAAAATTTTGGCAGAGAATATTTATGCTGGGTTAAAAAAAAAAAAGTATGATTTGTTTCTCTATATTAAAATGTGTTTCTTTTTTTTTAGTGTATGAGGCAGGTAAAGGTATAAAGACAGGCACGTCCACTCCCCAGATACCTACTTACCCTCCTTACTTTGTCTCTGGTGTTCCTACCATGGTCCCCATTGCCCCACCATCTCTGGTGGACAAAATGTCTTCTGTTCCACCTTCAGATGGGACCCTGGTTACAGCTGGTGAGGCTTCATATTTGTCTTTAATTCCTTAAAGTATATTTTTCAAGTCTGACACTCCACAAAGACTCTATGCTTAAAACAGTAAAATAAACTATTTCAAATATTACATTTAAGCTAAGAGATATTCTATTTTTTTAGATTTAATTTTTTTTATTTTATTTCTTTATTTATTTTTTCATCAAGACTCCAATTACAATTTAAAGAATTTATTAGGCAACAAATTGCTTATAATATATTATTGTCATATATTGGTGGTTGATGTTGAGATTTAAGAGTCACGTTAACAACAAAAAGGTTCTCAGATCCATATGTATTAGATTGTCAATGCTCCTGAGTTAAGTTTGTACATATCTTTAGTCCCCATGCATGCTGTAGGGGTTCCCTACCGCGTGCCATCACAGCAGGATCAGGATTCTCTCAGGGTCCTTCAGTATGTAGAGAAACAACTGGCTCACTTCAACCCTGCCAGGTCCATCAGCCACCAGTGTAAGCTTCATAAAACCCCCTCTATCTGCAGCTTTGCTTTTAAGTATGCAGATGCTGTTGCTTATCTCATTACGCCCTTCTGGTCTCTCGCTTTCATTATACTGGATTTCCTATTATTCAGATGTGAAGTGGTAGCAGGTCAGCATGCCATCTTACTTTAAAGGTCCCATATTTGACTGTATTTGCTATTTCAGTCTATGTTATGCATATTTTTGATATTATTAAGCATTTTTCAACATTCACCATACTATAGATTTACCATTCCACTCATTTCTTGGTGCATGGTCTCTACCCGAAACTGTGAAACTCTGCCTTGCTCAAAGCTGCTTGTGTTTATCTGCCCCGCCTGCACTGAGCAGCCAGAGAGGCCCTCCCACTTCCCCACCGTGACACAAATGACCTCACCTCAAACACAGCATGTCTCCCCTGCCTAACCTGTGACATGGTTTAGAGTAGCAGTAAAGTTTTTAGGTAGGGGTTGGGGAGTCTCCACCATGCTGTGTCGGAGCAGTAGGGTCAGGCGTTTGCTCTGCCTAAACTGCCTGCCTAAAATATAAAACTACTTCGGAGATTGTTTTAAGATACAATTAACACTAATAAGCTCATAAAAGTCCATTTGCATAATATGGGACCTTTAAGAATATGTTTTAACAGCAACAACTTTCATTCCAACTCTCTTTTAGACTGTCTGTCTTCACCTGCTGCATCTTGCTTTCAGAAAAATGCTCTTTTCACTTTATTATAATTCTCAGCAGTCTTTATTAATTCTTTTCTTTTGACCTGTTCAGCCTGCAACCTCTCCGAACTGAGCTCCCTCCACGAGGCTGAAACCAACTTCCGCCAAACTTATCGAAATGTTCAGAAGAAAGCTCTGCCAGCTATCCCTGATCATGATGCTAAACCTGAACCGCAGCACTACCAAGGCAACCGCAGTCCAGAACTGCAACGGCACCGTAATAATCCCCCCCATTCACCCCATCGTTATCGTCATGACCCTGACTCAGATCCTCCCGACTGCCAAGACGAACCTTTACTTCCACGACGATACAGCGATGACCCTCCATCCTCTTCTCAATCGCACAGGTTCATTCGAAACCAACGGCAGGAGAACCATAGTGAGGAGGACAAACACACCAGGTACAGATATGTGTGAATGCATAAGATAAATAAATACTAAATTTAGCGTATACTTAATTCATGGTATATTTTACAGGTGGAACCCTCGTTCAGAGCATCTGCAGAGAAAGACGTATCGTAATGCTGACCGAACAGGCTCACTGGATGAGCTGGAGGAGTTCGCTGCTACTTATAGGCTAAGAGGAGGCAGAAGAGAAGAGAGGAGAGTAGAAGAAAGGGGAGACAATGAAATGCAGCTTCGGGAGTTTAGTCGATACCCTTCGTACCGTAATGGTCCTCCACAACATTATCACAATAGTGAAAATGAGCTCAGTGACCGCAGCGACCATGAAGATCATCATAAACCGAACAAGAACAGAAATAACATCAGTCCACTGCCTTCTCCCAAGACGCGGAGGGACACATGGGAAAGGGACAGTAAAATCCCACCTCCTCCCAGAGCAAGTCCACCATCAACTTCCTCTCAAGAGAAGGACTATGATGCTGCATTTCTGAACAGCCTGCTGGAGCGTAAAGCAAAGTTGCGAGGAGTTGGCCGGGGGAAGAGTGGGGCCCAGGGGGAGGAAGATTCAGAAACACCTTCAAAGGGCAGCTCCAAAAAGAGCAGCGGGGAGTCTAGCCGGCATTGCAGCCGTTCACCTAGTAACAGACTTGAAGCAGATTTACGGCCTCATTCCTCCGAGACAGAAAGAGACAGGACTGACAGGCCATCTCCTCGGCTGCAACAAGCAAATACCCACTCCTCTCAACCACCAGCCCATTTTCAACCAGGTCACAGAGAGGAACCCCGAGACAAGTCCCGGAAAGTGGTGAGTAGCCAGTAGATTGCTGACATGATGAGTTTGTAAATGTTTAGCTCAGTGTAGAGGTGAGTCAGGTCTACTCAGAAACACTTTGATTGCATGATTACCTCCGGCAAGGAGGTATATTTTAGTAAGAGCTTGTTTAAGCCACTTTGCATTCAATGCATGCTTATACTTTCATTTCAGTGTGCATAGTTAAGTTTGTTCGAAAGGATGTGTTAAGTGTTACTAGGTCTGATCCTGTTTGTTGTGCAGTACACATTAAAGCATGACAATGCTAGTTTCTTTTATGCTTATGCAACAAAAAAACTGTTGTGTTAAAGGAATTTAAAAAATAGATTTATATTTCCATTTGAAAGAGTTTATGTCATGGTTTGGAAATATTAGGAAAATAAAACCATTTACCAATGGACACAGACCGCATGTGGATGTGACTGGATATAACTGCAACCAATCAGAGCGGCAAAAAATATATACACAGTAATTACTGGCATATGCAAAATGTCCCCGTTCATTGAGTCTTGGGATAAAAAAAATATGTATTAAATTAGTAATGACTGGGTCAGAGCACACATTTTATAATGGCATAGAGGTCATAATCATCTAGCAGTACCTCAGTTCAGACTGGTTTCCCAGTCCCTGATGATGAAAAACAAACACATGGTTGGATTCTGCGACCACCAGCTTCAATCTTATGGTGTCTTTGGAGAATGAAAAGGGTTGGAGTTGCACCAGAAAAAGCATTTACTTTTTTTCTGTCCACTTTTCTGTAAAACCTCAGCACTATAAGCTCTGGCTTATAGTGGTCCAATGGATATATTCATCAGTCTATGTTTGGATCTTTTCAGTTCCTTCAGGGTTATCTTGGTTTTTTATGGGGTTTTGTGGCTTCTCTGGTTAATAACTTCCTTGCTTGAGAGTTTTGGTTGAAGGCCATAATTAGCTAGCTTTGATTCTTTCTATTTTGGTAATGGTTGATTTAAAACGCTTGGTGGGATTTTTCCACGTTTGTTTATATTTTTATAGTAGGCCTAATTCAGCTCTTTGTATTTCATCACAGCTTTGTCAGTGACCTTTTTGAAAAGGTTCTTGGTGTTTATTTAGCTTACTTTATAACGTGTCTTTATAAGTGGTGCTACATGTATTTGTCCTGTTCTGTTGCATATATTGAACAGCAAGTTGTGTACATGTAGCTGGTTAAAAAGGGCTTTATAAATAAATCTGATTTGATTTAACACAGATTAGAAATTACTTAACTAACCATCTGACTACTAAAGTTACTTAGTAGCACCAAATCTTACTTAGAGATTTCATAGTAAAGGGTGTGAATATATATTTGTTCACATTTTATTTTTCTCTTTTTCTTTTTTTTCTGGAATTTTTAATGCATTACGAAAATTAAGTTTCAACATATGGGGTTTTGTGCTTAGAGTAAAACAAAACAATTTGTAGGCCCAACATAAGTGTTGTTGTTGTACTTTTGACAGGTCAGGTTCAGATGCTACCAGAATGAAAACTAGGTAGAATACTCTGTTCTGTATCCAACTACTCCACATAACAAGCATAACTGTTTTTTACTCACTGACAAACTGGGGTCAAACTGGTATTCAGCACTAAAAACATCAGATTAATGACTTCAAGCCTTAAATCAAATCCAAACTACAAAACAAATAGTTTTCCCCAGGGTTATTTTTCATCATATTAACCATTTCTGGCTAATGTCTCTTTACTGATTTATTCTCCTGAACAATTAAAAGTCTTAATACTTCTGATTCAACGCATTGTTTCTTTGTTCACTTAAACATTTGTTTTTCTCACCAGAACACTCTTCTCAGCCGAGATTCCCTCATCGTTTGATGGAATTAAAGCCACGGAGAGCTTAGAGCGGAGAGAGAGCCACTTGACACTCTGCAGGAACTGCATGTCAGCTGAAAAAGACTGTAAAAAACAATATGCAAAAAAGCAGCCAGGAGAGCTGATTCAACACCGATAAGTGGACAGGAGGAGGCTTTCTGCCTGTGACATCACTGAGTGATGAAATCACTGGCTCTGTCACGATATCTCTGCTGGACTAACACTTCACTAATATGAGCTGAACGCATGACCCGTCCCTCTCAGAAGGATGCTGCTCAGCTCACTCTTGTTCCTTTACAAAGACTCTGGAGCAGTCTTGCTTTACGCTCTCAGAACAATTAGTCCATTTATTGTCATTTGATGAGATATGTGAATAGAGCGCATTGGCAGAATACAGTAAATGACAACACTGTTATTGTAAAGCACACTGTATCTCCGACTGAACACAGTAAGCTTACTGTTCCATTCAAGAGTATATTCAAGGAATACAATACTTAAGTGTGAAGCCTTCCATGTTCACTAATGTTTCAAGTAGTAACGAACAACCTAATGTGCCTACATAGATTTAACCACTAATTCCCAAACATACACTGGACAGAATGTGATGTAACCATGGATACATCTAAATAGTAGTGATGTGAAAGTTCAAATAAAAGATCAGAAGTGTTTCTGCATATTTCAACTTTTTAGTTTGTCTTTTGGTTCAGTTGCTCAGAGTCGTCATTGTTTTTCGTCAGCTTTAACTGAAACCTCAGAAAAAACATATCTTACACAACATTCCAGTCCACCAGTAAACCAACTAATGAACATGCTGGGACCGCTTATTAATCATCTAATAATTATTATTATTATGTTAATGTTGCTCCAGATTGGATGGATATGTAATTTTGCATAATGTTATTTTATGTGATTTAACTACACATGCGAGTGAGGGATTTGATTAAAAATTTTGGCCATGTAGCAAGATTTATTCGCCAGACAAGAAGTCTGGCAATCTACGGATATTTATTGGTACAATCTTTTAAAGCTGAAGCATTTTTACATGTAAATAATAACAAATGCAAAGATTTATAAAGTTCCCTTCTGAAAAATCTACAAAAAAGGTTTATTTAATTGAAAAAGTGTTTACTTTGAAGTGTTTCAAAAAGACGCTGTTACCACTGTGCTGCATCACCTGTTTGCATTTAAGGAATGAGAACAGCATTTGCTATAGATTTGAAAGCATAATGTAATCTAATTCTGACATGGAATTTAATTTCAGCTTTCTTTTAGGGCAGGGCATGATATTTCATCTACTAATATTTTGCCAAAATCACAATACAACACATATCTTAATATATTTTATTCCATCCAGTTACCAAAAGATGGTTCTAATAAAGTGCTAAATATGATTTTATTAATCATTAGCAGCAAAATTGCATGAAAACAGTTGACTAAAATTAAACTTTTAATTGATCTAAAATAAAATAGATGAAAAACACTCTTCAATAAACAAGTGCATATATTTTATTGCATCATCATGTTTCAATAAGCAAACCTTTCCCTGAAAAATAAGTACTCTGGATGGCAGCATTTATTACTCTAAAGTCTGTTCCACCAGCGCTCCTGATGGCATGACAAGCGTGTAAGAGGTTGTGAACCGGGAAGCTGAAGCATCTCTGATTTTGAGGTCAAATCTAAAAATGATCACATTTCACATCAGTCCATATTAAACAAGCCAATGCCAATGCAGTGACTTTCTCTGCCATACATTGGCGGTTATAATCATGCTTACTGTTTGACCGCCATTGACTATGTAATGTAATGATATCATGCGCTGTAATGTTGGAACCTTCCAAATCTATTTCTATTTTATGCTATTTAAGTCATGAGATTTACTAAAAGTTGGTTTAAGAGTTATGTCGTTGGTCTGATACTGTACTGTCTTCTCCAGGATAAGTGCCAGAAGACGATGTGGTATTATTGGTCTCTTTTTCTGCCTTGTCTGAACGTTTTGGTGTTGATGGTATCAAACACAAAGTGGGCAACTTTAAGTGAACATTTTCAAAATGAGATCATCCAACATTTATTATGCTAATATTACGCTGTTTTTATTTTAGTAGATGGCTTTTTTTACTTTCAACTTCGCAGTAAAAAATTTTAATCGGTGTAATACAACTATTTTAAAGTAATTAAACCGGGAAGTAGATTTTTTTTTGTGAGAAGGATATTGATTAACTATCAGTACCACAGTTTATGCACTGGCAAAACATGCCACTAACATTAAGACGGACATACTCTGACTTCGGACCTACTGTGAGCAGAATTTATTTCAGCATTTACATAGATAAAGATTTTTTTTATAAATATATTTTTGTTCCTTCTTTTAAGCAGACTTTTCTCATTTAGCTTATTTTAGAATTATACATAAAACAGTTGTCCTCAAGGCATCTTATGAAATTTTGAATAACTCAACATTACAATTAGAGATGCACAATGTTATCAGAACAATATTAGTACTGGATGATGTAGGATTTAAAATGATCAGAAAACTATTGTTTTTTATGTTCAACGTCACCAAATCAACTAATGCTGTCCTGTAAATTACTGGTATTATTGCTTTCCTAGAAAACCCACCCTCGCTTTCACTTTTGACTTTCATCTCACATGCTGTAGGATTTCACTGAGTGGAGTAAAGAAAATTCCATTTGTTATGAGCTATAAGTACATCGTTAGTGTTCTTAGATCTGTGATAGTGGATAAATTTCACACAGCATTGGAGGAATCAGTGACCAGCTGATGCAGCAGAGTTAGTAAAGATGTACAATAAGTTCCAAACCATCTTGTTTATAGTTTATGAAAACTGGAACAAAGCTGGTAAAAATACCTGCAGCACATGAGGCAAAGCCAGCTGTGGCAGGAAAAAGACCTTAACTGTGTTGGCTTTAAATAACATGACAGTGTTCTTGCCTACTTTCTACATGCACATGCTGCTTTGCTCACAATGATTGCATGTAAATGATGGATACGTTTCAGTGTAGTTTCAGTGTTGCTGGGAGACTGGGAGTGACGTCAAACTTTTAATCCAGAAAATAGATGTCCTGTTGTTCCTATAGCAACACATAAGGTTCCTGAACACATTATGCAAAAATATGTTAGATGTTGAATAAAAGGAATAAATTGTTCAGTATGTTCTTTTAAATATCTAACTTTAAATGTTATGTTTGAGTTATTCAGCTGTGGTAGAGATGGTGTGAACTATGCACTGTTTTCTTGTTTGTTTAGTTTTGTTGTTGTTTTCTTTTCAATGTAGCTGATCTCCAAATGAGCTACAAACAGGGATTAAGCAGCTGGTCTTAAAAGAATGAGGAGATGGTTAAATTTATTGTATTTCCTAATGTATAAATAAAGAAAAGAATAGGAACAGTGCTGGAAAGAGAGAGCAACTCTGAAGTGAGTGGGAGTTGTCTTACCAGGAGTGGGATGGGACGGGAATAATTTTTTGTTCTGGCCTGGGATTGAGATAGGAGAAGATTTTTTTCTGTGGGAGTGGGATGGGACATGAGTAAGAATGTACTCCTGTGTCATTCTCTAGTCTAGAGCTAGGGGGTCGGGGGAATTGGTACTGGTATCAGCTAAATGAGTAAAATTTGAGATATCTGCCAAAAATCCAATATTATGCACCTCTAATTTTAATATTCAAAAGATTCTTGGATTAAAATGTTTATTGTAACCTTGCTTATGTGAAATTTATTTTGTGATTTTTTTTTTAATGTCAAAATGTTTGTCTAAGTTTTTGCATGTGACCGCATGCATCAGAAAATGTAGATGATTGGTTAAATATGCTCATTGCGGCTGTGTGTCTGTCAAAACATAATCCAACATGTATGTTTAACAGTTACATGCTGATCTACAGCTTTTAGGATCAGCTGAATCTCTTTTTTTACCTACAGCACTCCATTGTTCTAATAAACCCTAATAAACAAGCTTATCATTAGACAGATAGAAACATGGTATTGTTTGGTTTCATTCATCCTGAATTCTGCTGTTTGACACTGACATCCATGTTTTTGTGCGTGAGTTTCAATGAAAACACTGAGATATGACTCAGCTTTTCTGTAAAGGAGACAATATGTGGTGGAGGATGACTCATGTCTTTGTTCATTGTTGCAATCACTTACAGCTTGTTTTGACTGTGCAGCTTTGTCAAAACTCACACACCAGCTCTGTCAGATAAACCACTGCTTTCCATCCACATAAAGAATTTGTCTTTAGGTTTCTTTTGTGTTTTTAAACTTTTTATTTGTAATTCTGGAAAGATGCATGGTGAACACTCTTACAAAAATGAGAACAAAAAGATTATTTTTCTGTGCAATAAACAATAAAAATAAACAGAAATATGAGTCCTTTGTGTTATATGAATATTTTGTGTATATTTCTTAATGTGCACTACACAGAGAGTGGGATTCATTTTATTTAACAGATTCTGTGTAGTTTGGAGATTACCATGAAAGGGCCCACAAAATATGGTCAAGATATATCCATCCATCCATTTTCTTAGCCGCCTCATCCAATTCAGGGATGCGAGTAGCTGGAGCCTATCCCAGCAGTCCTGGACAGTTCGCCAGTCCATCAACGAGACAAACATGCAGGCACACTCATATAACTCCTAAGGAACATTTAGAATGACTAGTGAAGCTAACATGCATGTTTTTGGACAGTGGGAGGAAGCTGGAGTACCTGAGGAGAACATGCACGGGAGAGATTTAAAACATAAAAGGATAACCGGTGAGGAAATATTCACATGCTTGCCTTCCCTTCCCATTATGTATTATCAATGGAAAGTTGTGCACAATGCTAAGATACTAATGATACTATGAAAAAACAATTTGCAATCAATAGAGTCATTACTTGTGTGTGTTTTTTTTTTCTAAAGCCCCCATTGTTTTGTTTTCTGTAGCTCGTGTTTCTAATGAGCAGGAACAGTTAATTCTCCATACACTCACTGCTTGACATGTCAGGAAGTTGCTGAACAGGTTTTATCTTCACAAGAACAAGAGCAAGGAAATGAAAGCATGAAATACCATAGAATACATTTTTTTAAAATGTTTTCTTATCTGGACCTGAAAAAGTTTCATACAAAAATGAAAAGCTAAAAGGATACAATATTTTGCATATTAAAACAAAATGTGTTATTATATTTACAAATATGCAGTAGAACTTGTAGGCATAACAAAAAAACATAACAAATGCAAGTTTAAATACATTCAGGATGTTCAGAGTAAAAAAAACAATGTTCAAATGACAAATTGGCTCAATTAAATATGAGATATGAAATGAAACAATAGGTTTATAGTTGCTGGCAGGGTTTGCTTTGCTGGGATGTTAAGAAGTAGAAAGATTTACACAATATCGCACCTACTTTCCTCTCTGTTTAAACTGGTAAACCTCTTCTTACACTTCAATTCTGATAAATAAACCTGTATAATACAGAAATATCTGCCCATTGTGTCTTCAAATCCATAACTAATAAGATATAGCCTATATTTAAACACTTCTCAATGTCGTTACTAAACTAGAAAGCTCAACTACGTTAAATATCAAGTTTTCAATAAATGTGTATGTAAAATTGCAATGGTGGAATCATCCCATCGTGAACTTGTGCTTGTAAAGATACTCAGAATCCAGGCAAGCGCAGGCAGGAAACAGCAAGTGGTGCTTGCAGACGTTTCCAAGAAAATTATTTAGAGGGGCTTCAGGTGCAAACTGGGTGTGTGCAGGGATAAAACAGGCTGTGACAATCTGAAATTCTCAGAAAAAAAACAGTAGAAAACGCATTTAGCCTACTGCAGATGGATCCAGATATTATTACATGAGAATGTGTTTAAACCTGTTGTAAAAGGAAGCAGTGCTTAAAGAGAGAGAGAGAGAGAGAGAGAGAAAAAAAGTTTAGGCTGCCATCTAGTGGTTTTACCATTTTAAAACGCAGGGCTGTACGCCATTAGTTGTGTCACATAATGTATTTTTGTCCATGTACCTACATATCTTGAAAATAAATCCAATTATAAACCCTTCTTTAAATCCAATGTAACATTCTGATAATTTTTTCTACATTAATCAGCATGTCGAAGTGCCATTGAGCAAGACACTGAACCCCTAGTTGCTCCTGGTGGCCTGGCTGGCGCCGGTGTGCATGGCATCTCTGCCGCCATCTGTGCGTGAATGGGTGGATTGCAGGAAGCGCTGTATACGTAAACACAATTTACTATTTAAATTTCTATCAGAATGTAATCTAAATGTGCCAAAACTGTTTCATATATATATATATATTCTTGCAAGTCAAAATTGTAAGCCCTAACAAGTTTGTCCCTTATACCTCATAAAAATCCAGAAGCTTATGCTTATTATCTAAATGATGCCCTAAATTCCACCTGGCAGTGTTTTCGACACCTGTTTTCAGGGGGAATTCAGTGCGCCTATCCACGTTCCAGTCAGGTTGAGCTCACCTGTTTCGGGGTGTGGCCAGATATCAACGCAGTCTCCGCCACGGAGATAAGAAAGTATTCAGCCTTTATGTCCTGGCTTGCATGATGACAAGTTGACTTTAGCGTCACGTTTAATTAAAATTCACTATTTTTTATTCTAGCTTTCTCTCTCTGGAATAATCGTTGTTTTGAAGCAAACCATCTCTGCGTCTGTACCTGGAGCCGCGAGGACTGTTGGGAGCGTTTCAATTGGATCATAATGGGGAAACTACCTGTCGCGGTTCTCCTCTCATTGTGGTTTCTAAAAGGTAGTTTTTTCACTTCTTATTGCCTAACTAGCTGTTTTAATGGAAGTGGGGTTGACTTGTTAACGAATTTAACGTTTTCTTGTTAATTTGTGTCGAATTACTTCATTTAAAGTGCAGGTATCGGTCATGTGATGTTTGTAATATACAAACGGAGGTATCTTGTTTTATGTTGTCTCCTAACCGGTTTATATAAAATTAAGATCTCTTACAAAAACCCTAGGAGTTTTTTTTGTGGAGTTAACATTTTTGAAACCATAGTTTTTAAAATACTGTTTTGTTTTTGTTTTTTTTTTGTTTGTTTGTTTTTTTTTTAATAGTAAGCTTAACCTATATCTGCAGACAGAAGTAGATCCAAATGTTTTTCACCTGTTGCGGAAATTTAATTTCCAACTTTGTTGAAATTGCCTTTGTCACCTGAACAAATATGGTTAATTTGGTAGCTACTCAGCCGGTTTCATTCCACTACCGGTTGAATGTTGATAGTTTCACAGTAAGCCATTTCCTGTGCTTAGTCTGTGTTACCTGTTTTTCTGGTTCTCCCACTTTGAAATCGACTCATTGTTTAAAAGTAGGCCTTGAACCACCCTCCTTCCTGGACTTTCTTAGCTTGATGAGCCTGTTCCTCAAAATGTTCCGAATCTGTTTTTGTCATATGTGCCATGTATGTATAAGATGGGATAACCACCTGCCTGTCTGTCCACAGGGCATCACTGTGTTCAGGTGAATGTTCCACTGACGGAGCGCAGGACATTTTTGTTTGCCTCAGTAACCCTCGTCTGTGATTACTCCACCACTGCAAACCTCCAAGATGTCCTTGTCACTTGGAAATTTAAATCCTTCTGCAAGGACCCTGTACTGGAGTATTACTCCACAAGTAAGAGTGAAACCACCTTTTTATGTATTTGCACCTTTTTTTCTGAATGTTCTCTGAACTAATTGATGAGGAATTGTAGAAATTAATTTTTTTTAAGTTATCATGAAGTTTGCAAATTGTTTAAGTAGATTTCTTCACAACAAAAGTATCAAGTTTTGTAGTATTGCTTTAGCCTACCAATGCAACGGTAAGGCCAGGAGTGGTTGTGATTAATTTGGCTTATTTGTTTTACAGATTACCAGTCTGCACTACAATTGGGACAGGATCCAGCAAATGACTGTCCAGACAGTCAGCGGACAGTGCGTATTGTTGCACAGAAGAGAGGGACTGGCGAGGCAACGCTAGGAGCAGAATATCGGGAACGGAAGATCAGCATCCAAAATAGTGGGTTCATGCAAAGCTTACAAAAATTTTGGTTTTATTGTAAATACATAAATTTCAGTATGTATTTAATAAATCACAAATGCCTAATTTAAATAACAACAAACCTAAAAAAAAATCATTTGATTAATATACTAATCATTAAAATAAAATTATTATTGTTATTACTACTACATTGGTTTTTGCTTCTCAGCTTCCAACAGTTTGTGATCTACATTTATATCCCTAAAGAGCTTGTTGGGATAATAGTTTCCCCTGGGCTGCTGCCATGCCAGCTTGGCCACGAGGGGGCGCTCAAACCTGAAAACGGTTTTTGCTATATCTTAAAGATATTTATTCAATTGACCTCAAAGTGTAAATGAAAGGTCATGACCTAAAGATGTTTCATATAATGAAATTATATATGAATATTTCTATATATGTATATGAAGTTTGGGGAAATTAAAGATTGGCAAGTGTCCAGGGATATACCTCTTGCCCTCACCTCTGACTGCATCATTTCTACCTTTTTGATAAATATAACTTTTATGTCTTTTTGTATAGACTAAACTAAACATAGAATAAACTATTCCTTAACAGAATAAAAAAAACAATTCTGGAGTTGGACACTTATTAAACTAGAAATGACACACTCTATGCACTTTATTTGCGGTCAGTTGGATAAATACTTTCAGATATAACCAAAAAAGTTTTCAGGTTTGAGCGCCCTTTTGTGGCCAACCTGAAAATGATAAATGGCTCAAAATCGAACTGGTTCATCCTCTCTATGATATCTATGCATATGCAAAACAGGAAAACTCTAAAGTGAATATTGTTCAAGTTATTACGTTAACATTTTTGAGGCATCATTTAAAAGTAATTAAATATGTGCAAATGAATTATGATACAATGTTAAACACATTTTCCTGTTTTAACATAATAGTAGGTTGAGAAATAATTTTAAAATAGTTCTTTATTTACATTTGACACAACGTCCCGGCTTCATTGGGATTAATATTCAGTACTACGTCATAACAAGATGATTAATCAAGACTTTTAATTTAGTAGAAATGTTAACGTAGGATGTCTTCTAATTTGAAGTACCTGTTTTGTACAGAGGCAGACTTGGTGATCAATGAGGTGATGTGGTGGGACAATGGGGTGTACTACTGCAGTGTTACTGCTGTTGGAGACACCACAGGAGGCTTGGATAGAGATATCAAGCTCATTGTCTACCGTAAGAAAGAAACATTTATACTTTTTGCTTTAATATTCAGTCATGTATACGACAACTTCTGCTGATGTTATCAAACCAAAAACTCGTTAATGAAGCTGAACAGATATATCTCTGTAGTGAACACACAAACATCTAATAATGAATGTTCATGTTGTATCTTGTCATTCCACAGATTGGTTAACAGTGTTATTCATCATCATTGGTGCCCTCCTCCTCATGATCCTCTTCTGCGTTTGCTGCTGTCAGTGCTGCCCACAGAAGTGCTGCTGCTATGTCCGCTGTCCCTGCTGCCCACAGCAGTGCTGCTGTCCAGAAAAAGGTAGAAATCTTATGATCGAGGATCACTTGAAGTGGGGATCCTGGATAATTTAAAAACCTTATAACTTAAATGATGCAAGCCTGTATACTCTTAAAATATGGTATGCTTGTTTTGCCATCATTCTTCAGCTGTTATGCAGCATCGCTTCATGAAAGAAGCTCAGAGGGCTATGAGTCCCTGGATGAATGGACAACCAATTTATGCACCTATGAGCCAGTCCTCCCAGATGAATCCACTATTGTACGCAGGTACCCGCAAATCCATAATGCTCAACTGCTGCATACCAAGTGTGCAAGTGTTCTCATATCCATCCACAGATATGTCTGAAGTTGTGTAACCTAACTTTACTTGGTATATGTTTTTTTTTTTTTTTTTTTTGCTTCTGCAGGATCTGTTTCAGGAAAGAACATCCCTATGAATCCAATGCCCCTACCTCCCCCTCAGGCTCCAGCTTACAGCATGCCGGCTCAAAGTGCCCGAGGTTCCCCTGCAAACCCCAATCCCATGCTCGACTACCTGGAGAACCAGGTGCGAGGAATGGATATGACAAGTCCTCTGCTCCAGGTGTGTGTTCATATCTTATTATGTAAATACAGGAGTGTCAGATAATCCTGTCATGTTTACACACCTTTCTGTCATCATTCCTGTATGCTTAGCTGTAGGATGTGGAGTGTTTACAATGGTGACTGCATTAAATGTGAAGGGTATCATTATTAGCACCTTTTTTTTATTTGATTTTAATGAATTTTCTGAATAGAAACAAACATGTGTATTTCTCATGATGATCTTAATTTCCACACACACACACACACACACACACACATAAACATACATCCCCCCCACAAGTTCATACATCTACATACACACACACCCACATAAACATACA
>JBAMHX010000001.1:9769935-9795294 GCA_037177515.1 Pseudomugil tenellus
ATTATATTACATACACATACACACGGTTATTTTTACTTCTTTGTAGTGCTCACTATAGGCGGGCAAAGGTGTTACCACAGAGGTCAGGTGCTTTCCTTTTTGTGAATTTTCCTGATTGTTCCACTTCCCTTCACCATGGTGGCCTTGACTGAGCCTTTTAACACACAGCTTTAACGCCTAAACGTAACTTCAGCAACTTGTCAGTAAGTAGGATTCAGCAGGCAAGCTCAGCACTTTAAGAATTGCTGGTGTGACGTGATGTTTCTCTTTTTTAATTTTCAGAGGAATTTCTCTAAATGCTACGTTTCAGGCTTTCCTTGCCCATTTAAATTAAACTAATATTTTGTCATAAATGTGAAGATGATGGCTTTGAGTTTTGTCTGACTTTCTAAATGGAAGCCACCATGTCAGACTGAAAATGGCTGCCAGCAGTCTAATGTTCAGAAATGAGCAGCAGATAGATTCTTATCTAGGAGACCATAAATTAATTTTTAGCTGGAAAGAAATAATCTATTCTTTAGTTGTATTGTTTCACTTCCGCTTCAATGTGACTGTCTCTGGAAAACATACTCGAGCCATTATTATCCTCAGTGTGTCTAAAGTGCTTTTGGAAAAGAGTGGCTGCTAATTACATGCAAGGCAGTTTTTGTATTATGTAGAGTGGGCTTGGATCACAGCTCAATTCAGTGGAAGTCATTAACACATAATAGCTGGGTCTTTTGACAGTTTTTATGAATGGTGAACAAGTTAAGCTAAGCTAAAAGTTTGTATTTCGCATATTAAATGAAGAAAAACTTCTCATCAGATTATCAACAGTCTATATAGATGATAAAACTCTTGTAAGTTCTGCAAAGTATATGCACATTTTACCAGTAAATTGGTGGTGTGATTTATTATCTATAAATTTTATATATTTAAATTTGATATAATAAATTTTCTGTCCATCTGTCTAAGGCACCACCTCCACCATCCCATATGACTCAGATGCAACCTCCTGCCCAGCACATGCCAGTCAATGTCCCATTTTCCCCCGGCCCTCCGAGCATGATCTCCGCTCTTGATGATGGTCCAATAGAGCGTCGTGTCATTACACTTCCACCAATAAGGGAGCAGTACCAGGGCAGAATTCCACCTTCAGCACCCAAGACTCGCCCGCCAAGCTCCTGCGAGAGCAGCCGAAGCGGCTATAGTCGCCATGATGAGCGAGGGTCAGCGGGGAGGCGTTACCCTTCACCGGCCAGATCTAGAGGCATTCCCCGGAGCTACAGTGAAGAGTCACTGGATGGAAGAGGCCGCAGCAGGTCACGAGGAGACATGGGTCCCCCTCGCTCCCGTTCTAGGGATGACTTGTTTGACAGCAGATCCAGAGGAAACTACTCTCCGCCAGCATCAAGACGCTCCAGAGGATCATTGAGCTCTGATGATGAGGCTAGCAGCAGGAGAGGAGGAGGAGCAAGGGGTGGAGGTTGGATTGATAAACCTCCCAGCTACACAGAGTACGAGCCTGGACAAAAACCAGGGGCACGGAGGAACGAGCGCTACTCTGTAAGACAATCTCTGCTTTAGTAGATGTAGACACAAAACTACAACTAAGCACTTAAATCTCAACAAAAGTTTTTTTTTTTTTTTTTGCGAAAAAAAGAAGAATAGTCATTTAAAGAAGAGCTAATAGTGAAGTCAAATTAAAATTGGTATGTTTCTCTCAGGACAAGAGTTCTCGCAGTGGCACCAGCATCGTCATCTGAGCCCTCTCGTTGTGGAACGCCCTGTGACCTCTGGTTCAGAGAACATGTACAAATTACCTGCCTTGGTGTCTGGCTTCGGTGAAGTTTTGAAGGCCACCACTTTATCTATTACAAGGAAAAATTCACAAACTCTGTTACCTCTTTAAAAGATAAAATGCTCTCAAAGGCATTTATAAAAGGTTAGATAGAAGGCCTGAATAATTTTGAAGATTTTTTGACATAAACTTCTAAGGTAGCTGGTAAATCAGTTTTTCATCGCTCTTGTTTTGTTTTTTCAGCTAAATATAAGCCATAAAATATGCATGACACAAAGAAGAAATAACATGAAACCCCAGTTTAAAAGTTTTTTTTTTTCTCTCTTTCTCCTGAAACCACCTGTAAATAAGTTATTTTACCTTTCTGGAAGCCTTAAGTCACTGTGATGAATTTGTTTTGTTGAAGTACTATTTGAAATGTGAAATTGCATTTTTAAATATCTGTGCATAGAATAAATGTCACCTTTGAACTTGGTGCTCAACAGCTTGAACTCCCACATGTTGGTAGCTAACTTGCACAATTATGTAAAAAATTGAGCATATTGAGACTGTTGTTAACCAAAACATTTGTTTGAAGTGTGCAATTGTTGAAACAATTTTTAGAAAATGTGTTTTTTTTCCCCCCTTTTGCTTTTGTTTAACACTGTACAGTCAGCATGAGTTCATTATTAGTATTAATAAATAAATGTTGTGCCTTTTGGGTATAAACTGGCTTATCATTATTCTTAAGACCATCAACCATAATACAACGTAAAGTGTGTCAGTGCAAATCTAAGCTTTTTCTTCTGATTTTTGTTCTTGGTCTTTTTTTTTGGGGGGGGGGCAGTCCTCTCATAATCCTCATAATAGAGGATCATTCACCCTGTCTACTTTGAACATGTATTCAAATAACCTACCTAAAACATTTATTACCACAAGTGTAAAGAGTTTCAGATGATAATCCTCAAATTCTGGCATTGAAGGCAGATCAATCCTGCAGGCGTTTTATTTTCTCTGCTGCAGCACACTTGATTCATATTAAATCCATTCATTTTAATCAAGTGTGTTGCAGCAGGAAAACACCTAAGGTCAGCACTGTTGCCATTAGGTAGCTGCAGGAGTAGGGATCCCTGGTTTAAGGGACATGCTTCAAAGAGCTAATCCAATTAATTAAAATGTGTGCCTGCAAATTTAGTTTTTCTTTTTCACCCCTGTATCTAGTTTAGTTTAAATGTCTCCCTGGTCTGAAAACCTACAAACCTTCCCGTGAGCAAAAGTAATAACTATGTCCATGGTTTTTAAACTGGACTTACTCCACAACTTAACTCAGCTACACATAACTGAACTGCGACTGTGCAACTCGAGCTGGCTGGAGTCGCGTTGTGATGACGACATGTGGAGAGGAGGTGCTGGTTTGCCACGTCGGTCTCTGTGTAACGCATTTACACTGTTGCTTCAGAAGCCCCGGAGTAACTTTTAGACCCGTTTTATGTTTTCAGTCCTGAAGAAAAGGACCACCACTTTAATCGGTGCAGTCATAGCTCATCACAGTGTTACATTTTCAAGCTGGAATGCGGAGAAATGCTTGGTGCTGTCTGGACTCTGTACACAACTGACTGATGCATCCTCGTTCAGTTCAGCCCCCCGCATGTTGTCGATGTCGTGTGAGTAATTAAGGCTCCGTGTATGTTTAAAATGGTCTAAGTTTTAATACTCAGCCAGCTAGCGAGTGGCAAGCTTAAATGTCTGGTTTTTAAAACGCCCTTTGTAAAGTGTGTTTCCAAGTTTCCGCAATGTAAAAAATGATAACGCAGTCTGATAGCATGATTCACACAAGCTGCTTTACTGCATGTCTTAGCAAGTCTCTAGCCAACAAGGCATTTTTTTTTTAGAAACAAAACGTTTAAAGAAAATCCAAGAGTGGGATAAATGTGTTAGATCGGGACCACTTTATCTCCAAAACACACTTAAATATGCAAAGTGGCTTTAAAAAAAAGAAAGGAAGAAATGTTGCACCTCAATACTATGAAAATACACCACAGCACAATCCTCCATTGCAGTTAATTTCTGATGCTTACAGTTCCTGTTTTCACTTTTGACTTTCAACTGTAAGTTGGGTACTTTGCGGTGTGATTGTGTGGCGCGTGCGCGTGTTAACGTTTATTTCCTGTTTGTTGATTCAGCTTTAATACGGTTTAATATCGCAGCCACGCAGAAGCATCTGAACGCTCTTTTCATTACAAAGACAATGTAGATACTGCTGGATACTGCCAGCCTCAGGTTTGCGTTTAATTTAGGTGCCTTTAACTGGTTGAAAGTAAACAAGGCAAGACAAGTTTATTTGTATAACACAATTCATGTACATAAAACATCAAAAGCATGTTGTGTTGTAAAGGATAAGTAGGTGTTCTTCAGTATCTTGTAAAGCTACTGAGTGATAAGAAATTGCACAATTTATGGCTATTGAGTGTTTAGTGTCAGGTGGCGTTTTATTTACATTGCCTGTGATTGAACTCCAACACAGAACAGTTTTTTAAAATAAATTTATTTTAGAGGGCCAGAATTCAAATATTTTGATCTGAAGTAATTTAAAAACTATATAAGTACAAAGCTCAACAATAGATCTTCCCATTTGATAATATGAAACAGATGCTTTCACCAAGATGAGTCATAATGATGTTTCTTTTATTCGTTATTTGCAGAAATCAAGTAGGCCTAATTAAAATGAAAGTATTTTAGTTAAATTTTCAAACTTTTTCAAACCTAAACTTTATAAAGCTGATGTGCCTTCTGTTAAAATGCGAAGTGATTTATAGATCATGGAGGAATAGTAAAGTCATGTGATTATTTTCACAATGAATTATTCCTATGTGGTGTTTAGAAAGGTCTCTGGTTATCCTAACAGGAGTCTTATCAGTAACACACATGTCTGCACTGATATTGTTTTTGCTAATGTTATTAACACCTGTGGTTATTCTGCCAATTTTCTGTGCATAGTGAAAAAGATGCTCATCAGCATTTGGACTCATACTCTTATTTGTGTTGTGGAAATAGAGATGATGTTTATTAACCTCCTCCCTGCACCTTCAGTGCTAATGGTCTCCTCTGTAGTTTGTAAGTCAGCTTTAGATTATGCCTCCACAAACATCTACAGGCAGTTGTTTCCCAAGATGAGCTTAAGCACGCAGGGCTGCTTATAAACTGGTTTGGTGTTCTGGGTTGTTGGTAATTGCTGATTGCTCTGTTTGTGTTGTCGAGCGGTTTTTGACAACCACCCAGGGGCGTTGCAACCAAAGAAGCTTTGGGATGGTTTTCTGATGGCGATATGAAGAACTATTGTTTTGGTTTTTGTGATATTTTATCTCCAGAGGATGGATGATTACTTCAGGTTGTGTATTATTTGTACACAAGTGTGTTGGTACACTAAGTTAAAAAGAATGCAGTGATAATCTGTAGAACTGCGATAAATCACACAGCATAGATGCTTCATGGGGATTTCACGGGTACTTCAAATCTGACAAATTGATACAATTTTAGAATATTCCTTTTGAAGAACAATAAATATCCACTTGATGTGTTTTGGAGTCACCTGTAGCCTCCTCTTTCATGTAGATAATCTCGAAAAAGCATATTCTTATTACACTGATCAAGCTTCTGTCATCTGAAACCTTAACCCAGTTAATGGGGACAAAAACAGAGTTGAGAACCAGTCCAGCTGTGCATTGCTCATATTTACTTAACTTTACTGCTGTCTACTTCTAATGTGTAGTTTAAAGCAATTACATTGGGAAACCACTAAATCGGTGTTTCCTAATCATGTTCCTCAAGTAATGCTGCCCCGCATGTGTTTGAGACAACCTTTTTTTACATACCTGAATGAAAGAAATGGCTCATTAACAGTCTTGCAGCATACTTAATGAGGAAGTTTATTAATCTGAATCAGGCATTTTGGAATAGGAACATGTCTAAGACGTTCAATGCAGTGCTTCTGATCTATCTGGTTTCTATACTCTTAATTGCTTTGCATTTCATTACCAGAAAATAACACGGTGGCGGGGTGGTTAGTGCTGTAGCTTCACAGCCAGCAGGTAGCCGGTTCGATCCCCGGCCTGTGTGGAGTTTGCATGTTCTAGCGTGGGTTCTCCGGCTTCCTCCCACAGTCCAAAGACATGCACCTTGGGGATAGGCTGATTGGAGACTCTACATTGCTCATAGGTGTGAGTGTGTGTGTGTGTGTGCAAGGTTGTTTGTCTATTTGTTGGGAATAAGCGGTAGAAAATGGATGGATGGATTTTCTGATCTGTTTACTTTTCTTACTATTTGGGGCTTCTTTGTTTATGCACTTTGCAGTGGCCTGGCATTACATGGTGGCTGTCTGAGAAGAACAGTAACTGGCGACCATGCCAGGAGGTCGCAGGGGTCCCAGCAGACAGCAGATAAGTCGCTCTGCTTTGCCGTCCCTGCAGACTCTAGTTGGAGGCGGCGTCGGCAATGGCACAGGCCTCAGGAGCAGGTATGTACACATGTACTTTCAAACTAACTCGTAAAGGAAATTACTTCAATAGTGTGGAAAAAATGGACAACACCAAAGACATATAAGACATGTAACGCATACCATCCATCCAAAGCAGACCATCCATTGTCTTTTTAGTTTACATAAACATTAAAATGTGTAAATTAATTCAAAAGTGTTGGGTATCATTTAAAATGAGAAAAGAAAACTACATACCATCGTTGTTGAGGATGAGGATGCTTTATTTTAATTGCTGAATCAATGGAGGTGAAGGGCTCAATTTCCAAATGACGCATAAATCCCTGAAACTTTTCTTACTGTCAATGTGCAACTTCTGCAATTTAAGCTTAAACTATGACCTGAGAGGTTTACTACAAAGCAAGTTCCTCAAGTTTGCTGACTTGACAAAAACTTAACATCTTCTTATGGGGACCATAACGGTGCCTCAGATTTATTTGTTTTTGTTAATTCTGGCTTTCCTCTTTTTGCTTTGTGTGCAAACGGCATGTTGTGTGTTTTTCATGCACATCAATAATCAGTTAACCTGTTATTCATCCTTAAAAACAGGGATCCTCAATCCTGGTCCTTGAGGGCCGGTGTCCTGCACGTTTGAGGATCACTGCTTAAGAAGAACAGATTATATAAACGAAGAGTTTTGAAAATCATGATGAAACTTTGCAGTTTACATGAAAATCATTTAGCTCTAACAGAGTCGTAATAATAATATTAGATTAGATAATTCATCCCTCATTGGGGAAATTTACAGTATTGCAAACAGCTGTATTTAGTGTACACAGAACCTGAGCTAATGAGTACACTTGTCTGTGTGCATACTTGTGTACATACATACAAAGAATGACAATGCAAAAAGACAGTAAAATGTTATAAATACTGTAAAAAATGCAATCTGTCACATGTCATAACTTTATTTATATCAAAACCTTATTAACCTTAAGATCAGAATAGATGGAATATTTTGTCCTTGACTTTAAGAGGAAGGATCAGTGCTGTAAAGATGAAGGTGCTTCTTAAATTTCTCTGTATATATTTTCTTCTTCTGAATTTTTTTTTTTACATTTTTTAAAAATAATTTTTAAAATGTGTATAGCCATATATCTAGTTTCATATGGAATAAAAAAACAACCACAAATACGGAAAGAACTTTTACAGCTTCTTCGAACAGCAGGTGGTTTGTTGCCAAATTGTTTTCATTATTATTGGGCAGCACATTTCAGGCCGTTGTTTAGCTTTATTATGTTCTAGTTTACTTTTTAAACAACCTGTATCTACACAAACACATAATTTTATTATAACCCACACAAATAAAATAAGGAATCAATCAGAAAGAGCCTTTACCCTTACTGAGATGTGGGTTGCTGCTCCAGTAATAAAAAAATAATTTGCTTCCACCCTCGGTTGTGGACGAAGCATTCAATAACTAGCAAAGGTCTGGAGTATGGTCATTAAAAGATCTATATATAGATGTCAGATTTGCCTCTTTTTGAAGAAGTGCCCCAGAAGTTATTTGCAAATCCACCTCAGAATGTTTCCCTTTGTGTCCGTCTACTCTACGTCTAGACTCTATTTGATATTAAAATGAATTCAAAACAGATCATGGGTAAATTATATGCAATGTTTAATTAATACAATAGAGCCAACCTAAAGGAGTTAAGACGAAGACAGGAAGGAGACTTGGGAGAACCAATAACAGAGGCAACCTGGCTCCAGGTCCTACAAACGATCTCGTCGTCAGTATGCCTGAAACACTCTGTAATACAATTTAAAATTGTGCACTGTCTTCACTGGTCTAACAACAAAGAAAACAGACCTGGATGCCACATGCGATCGCTGTAATATGACCACAGCGTCACTAATACGCATGTTTTTTTTTTTTTGGACTGTAGAGTTTAGTCTTTGAAACTTACTCAAAAATAGCAGCACATACTATTTATCCAACTCTCTGTTATGCTTTTTGGAGTAACCCCTTCACAATACCTTGAAAATAAACTTTATTCAAATATGATTGTGTTCAATATCAGTATGTAGTTATGTTTTTTTTCCAGAATGTCATTCAAAAGTTGTACTGATGTGTACTGACTATTATTTCATTAGTGGCTGAAAATAATACTGACGTGTGGAACCCTTAAGTCCTCATTCGCTATTTTGCTTAATTCTTCCTGTCAGTAAAGTCAGCCTGAACGTTTCTTCATTTTTAATAATCCACAGAACTTGTAGGTGTGATGTGACATAAATGTAAATCTATTTATGAGTTTGTGTGTCTGTATTCTACCAGGAGCTGTAACTCTGTGGGTTTGTCTGCCCCACCTCTTTCTGCCCTCATTACTCCGGAGCCGGTCCGTCATTCAAGGATTCCCGAGCTGCCGCTGGACAGCAGCCTGCTGTTTGAGTTTCTGCTCTTTCTCTATTTACTGGTTGCCTTGTTTGTCCAGTACATCAACATCTACAGGACTGTGTGGTGGTATCCATACAGCCACCCTGCTGCCTCTACCTCACTTGTAAGAATATACTTGATTTCCACACAGGTTTAAAACTTAAACATATTTTCACTTATTTCATTTTGAAGTTCAGGATGAGCATCGAATATCTTTGTTCAATCTTTTGTAGAACTTTCATCTAATGGACTACCACCTGGCCATCTTCATCACTGTCATGTTGGCCAGGAGGCTTGTTTGGACAATTGTTTCAGAGGTAAACACACTGAGCTAGCCGTCCATTTCCCTTGAAGGCCCAGTTGAATCGTAACCCTCATGATAACAGTTTATTATATCTTGGGCAGGTGTCCCAAAGCAGCGGAGGATCACTGCTTCGCTATGTGGTACTAATTGCAGCTCGGCTCAGCTTGCTGACGTTATGTGGCTGGGTGCTCTGCTGGACGCTGGTAAACCTGTGCAAGAACCACTCTGTGCTCAACCTCCTCTTTCTCGGATACCCGTGAGTCTTTGCGCTTCACCTTAGTTTTTGTTGGCTGTCTTACAGCCAAAGTAGTAGTTTCCTTTGTGGTGCTTGGAGGCTGAACACAAATCCCGCCACTGATGTACTCGGCGCATATAAAAATGATTGTTTATGACAAGAAAGGATAACAAAACTGGGGGATAATGAAGTTTCAGAAGCTTTTACAATAAGCAGATTCTAGCAATGTAAATGTGTGTTATTTGTATATATTATATAAAAAAGCCATTAATATTGCATATAATGTCACATTTGCTCTCCTAATGAACCACAGTGTTTTGCATTAAATTTTCCTTTTTATTTAAATCTTTAGAAACTAAGTTGCACAGCTTCATTTTTTCGTTATCTTTCTCTCCAGATTTGGCGTGTACGTCCCACTCTGCTGTTTCCATCAGGAAGGAGTGAAGAGCCAAACAGCAGCGCCTGAATGCGATTACCCAGCTGACCACCAGCAAAGCGACCTGACTGAGTCGCCATTTTTTCGCCCACGAGACTTCCTCGTCTTGTTGCGCGAGAACCTCAGAGAGCAGTTTTCCAGCCCCCCACACATGCCCACACACACCTGCCCACCACACACACATTCGGACACACCAGAGATGATTCGAGCAGAGGTGGAAGAGCTTAAGAGTGACTTCAACCGACGAATCAAGGAAGTGCTGTTCAACTCTCTGTTTAGCGCTTACTATGTGGCCTTTCTGCCGCTCTGCTTTGTTAAGGTTTGGATTGTTGTCTTTTTATATACAGACATTTGATTTAATTAGCCGTTTCACTGTAGCTGCTGAGTTGCTTCCTGCTACGTTTTAGGTTCTTCACTTCATCTTCTTCACTTTACTCCCACAGAGTACACAGTACTATGACATGCGCTGGTCATGTGAGCATCTGATTATGGTGTGGATCAATGCATTTGTTATGTTAATGAGCCAGCTGCTGCCTCCCAGCTACTGCGATTTGCTTCATCGCTCAGCGGCACACCTTGGTCGCTGGCAGAAACTGGAGCATGGATCATACAGTAACACACCTCAGCATGTGTGAGTGGCTTTTTTTTTTTTTTTAAACCCTACTTTTCTTTAATGGTTTGTGTAAAGTGAAATATTGGTGTTAATCATTTTCAGGTGGTCAGACGGCACCATTTGGCCTCAGGGGGTGTTGGTACGACACAGTCGGTGTCTGTATAAAGCAGTTGGACCTTATAATGTTGCTTTGCCCTCTGATGTTTCTCATGCAAGGTTTTATGTGAGTATTTAGCTCATTGCAACTTCTTTATATAATGAGACCATGAATTTTTGTTGAAATCCTTCCTTTATCACAGAAACCACATGTTTGAGCTAAGCTGGATTTATTCTGTTTAGGTTTACCTAAATGCATATTCCAACAATATCACATTTTATTCTTTAAAAAAATAAACGGTCTAAACTTAATGGATTTGATTCCAGTGACAAGGCTGATGGATGTGTTTTTATTAATAATAATAATTTTAAAAAAAGTTACATATAATGTTTGTCATTCAGCTTCACGGTCTTGTACTGCAAAATTTTCAATTACGTTACAGACATTTAACAGACGCTTTTCTCCAAAGCGACTTTCATCTGAATTAACATCCACTTCCTGGAAAATTAATTTAGTTGCTAGTCCTGCCTGCTGTTTCTGTAAGCTGAAGATTAGTTTCCAGTTCAGAGGTGCACTTCCAGACTCAACTTGCATGGCCTCACTTAATACAAAATTCATAGGTGAGCGCAAGCTCCCTACAACCTGAGGCCCCAAAGTAACCCCAAAAAATAAATATCCATCAACTTATTCTCTAGGATGTCACTGCCAAACATGCCTGTTACAGCAAAACAACTCCCTGATCCTCCGAGAGCACATTAACCAAAAGACTTGTGTTTTTGTGGGTACTGTCAGAGGCCGATTGAATGTCTTTTGTGTATGGCTAATGCTTTCTGACATGCATTTTAATGCACATCGTTGCCTGTCACCAAGAACAGTTTTTTAATAGAAACAATTGAGAAACCATTTGTTTTGCATAACTATGTTTTTGTTTACCTGGACGCTACATGTTGGCAGATGTAAACACATTTGAGATCTTTATAAATACCTTTTCAGAATTAAAGGTGTTTAGTTGGCAAAGAGACTGCCAACTCTAAAATCCTAGAAATAGAAATAAGGTTGTCTTCCTGTCTGTGACGACTATGGATTATAAAGGAAAACTTGCAGGTGAGCAGTTCTAATGACTGCAAGTATAGGAACATGTAGCAAGAGCTTGGTCTAAAGATACAAATACTGTGTTTAACATTTAAATTTTTAGTTTGTATTGTAGCTTTTGTTCATCTTAAGATAAACACAGCTTGCCAGTGACAAACCATAATGAAAAGTTTATGTATATAAACTGTTTGTGTGTATGTATATATATATATATATATATATATATATATATCCACACACACACATAGTTCTAATTTCTAACAAACTGGGCTGAACTGGTTTCTACTAAGTCTCTCAACTACTTTTTTCTATCCAATTTAAAGCTCTATGAAATCTCTTAGGTACATCGTCTAAAATGCCACAAATAAATGTTTCAGGGCTAATACATGAGTAAGACCATGTTTGATTACTTGAAAGAGGGAAACTTGTCAGTAAATGTGTTTTGTGGTCTCTCGCCTGTAACAAACACCCAATTTAATTTCAAGGTGTTTCAATCTTTAGGCATTTTCAGCTTTTCAAATGGAATGAGGAAAAAATTTCATGCAGCAATAAATTTCACATCTTCCAGCAGCTGGGCATCTTACCTTTTTTTCCATGCTGTCTGTCTGTTTTTCAGTTCCTGTTCCACAAACCATTGCGGATCCTGAACCTACTGATATGGATCGAGTCCAGTGTGGTTTTATATCAGTTATACTCTCTGTTGCGCTCTGAGCGCTGGAACCACACTTTGTCTTTGGGCCTTATTCTCTTTTGCAACTATTATGTGCTTTTTAAACTGCTCCGAGACCGCATTGTGCTGGGCAAAGCTTATTCCTTCCCTCTCTCCTCCGACAATTTGGAGCTCAAGTCGCAGTAAAAAAGATCTGCACAGCAAGACCTCACCTACGAACTCTTGATATAGAGGGGGGAGTAGGATGTCAAGGGACAGTCTGTGAACTCATAATTGTTTTGATACGGTTCTATTTTTAATGCAATGTTTATACACTTATTTAAAAAGAATATTTTTATTTTGTATACTATTTTGTGTTACACCGGGCATTACCACACTGACTACATTAGCATCTTGTTATGTTGTTACTAGGTGACAGGGAAGTCAAGGAATGCCTGGGGGTGACTTTCACCAAAGATATTTTAAGTGCACATGGCCAATCACAGAGCAGATTTGGCTTCAGATTGTCAGTAAAACCTGATGAGCAACACAAACAGGAGGATAGAACTCTGCCTGAGATCCTGATTTTTCTATGTTCTGCTTCAACCGTGTTGAAAATGTGGATGGTAGCATTTTTTTTTATTCACACATTGGTGCAGCTGTTTATGCCAACTCTGTCTTACTGTTCCTAAAGAAATAGTTTCAGTTTGTAAAGAATACTTTTCCCTTCTCTCTCTTGGTAGAAAAGTGATTGTTATTATACCACTCGCATCCTGAGAGCAGCAGCTACTGGATATAACGGAAGTCTTGCATAATTTACCTGCGAGTATCTCTAAAGCATTAGTATATTTTTCTTCTTACTAGTGAAGTATTCATAAAAACAAATGAAAAATTAATTATTCATGGCAACTGGCAAACAGGCCGTTTAGATTTGTGTATGAAACTTGAAGCAACAGAATCAACTAATTTTGTTTCTGGTTATATCTTGATCCACACTCCTATCCTATTGTCTCTCTGAGTTGAGTAAGTCTCACATTTACTAAATTTGTCAAGAGAGTGCCGTTAACTTTCATACTTCAATTGAAAAAAACATGATAATTAAATTGTCAGTTTTGACTATTTCTTAAAGCAGAGTCTGTGATTCCCCCCCCCCCTTCCCCATTACAAAGACCAGTAAAACTTTTAGCACAAACTGACCTGAGAAGAATCAGTAGGTAGGTAAGGCCTCCTTGTTCACTGCTTTTGCAGAGAATATTCTTTTCACCATATTCCTGTTTTAACTTTCAGTCTATTCTTCATTTCATTGAAGACTTACTTGAGGCATAGTAACAACAGTCTTTAAAAGCCTGAATGTGTTATGAAGCTGAAAAATGTCATATTATTGACTTCCCTAAACTCAAATAACATAAAAGATGACTAAAAGTGAAGCCTTGTCTGGTATGGTAAATGAAAAAGAGCTGTTTGGGTAGCTGCTACTGAAGCATGTGATTAGGTTTAAAACTGATGGATTCCTGCCAAAAGTTTGACAAGTAGAAAGCAATGCGAATGAGTTACTTTTAACAATTCCCTCAGTTCAGCCGGTGCATTTAAATGGAATAGAATTTAAAAACATTGTTACAACTATCTTTTTCTGATAAGATGCAAGAAACAAAATAAATGTGGCTAAAATGGGTTTCTACTGATGCATCTCGGGACTTAAGCCTTCTCTCACTGTAAACATGTTTACATGTGACTTTTTTTCCTTTTTTTTTTTTTTTTTGCAAGTGATGGCAGAACAATCAACTACTGGCTGAAATGATTGTCACATTAACACTTTATGTATTCTGTTACCAAAATGGTATTTTAACAAATTGCCTTCCTGATAAATTATTCTTTGTGAACCTCCACTTATCATTCATTGCTTTTCCTTTAGTGGGCCTTAACTGTATCTGCTGTTTTAATCGCATTCAGAGCATAAAGTTGAGGCACCGTTGAGGATTAGCAATAGTCCAACAGAAAGCAATGCCACATTAACGGAAATCCCCTGAAAATCTTAATATTTCCCTCTCCTGTCCCCATTCACAAATTGACTTTCTTTAAACTATCAGTTTGAGTATTAGTGGTGTTTAATTTGGAGCACTCAAATTTAGGGTTAAACTCAAATGTCATCCATTTGCTAATTTTCTCTGTAAACGCAAGTCAGCTCTGTAGTGCTTCTGTTTTCCTTTTTCACACAAATGTAGCAAACTTTCCCAACTAAACTGTCCTTTTCAGTTGACATGTTGGCCTACTTGACAGCAACTAACCCTCGGTTGATGAAATGATCATTTTGAATTGTTTTCAGTATTTTCCTTCATGTTGAAATGACAAATTTTAAGAAGCGCTTTTCCAACCCCGCTCCTTGGCAAGTTCTTGACTGCTTGTTTTTGTTTAGTGACTTCATTGAAGGCAGAAAATAATGGATGAGAAATAAGGTCTGAAAAGAACTAAAATCCATGCATGTTCATGTTTTTTCTTTTTTTTTTTTTTATTTAAGTGCCATATTCCAGGATCCAGGTTCAGATTTTGGTTAAGTGTACTAGTTCCAGATACATTTGAGGTGTTGTCCCTCATATCTCTACTTTTGACAGTGTTTAGCTTCTCCACACCATTTCTGAATATTCTGACAACTCAAATAAAACAAATCCCATCTAAACTAAGAATTTTCTCATTTTTCTCATTCATACTATGTTATAATAAGACAAATGTGACGCTGATTTATATTTAACAGCATGTATTTCAATAGATCCTCTGAGTCTTCCATTTTAGAAAAATTGCACATAAGAGAAAAAAGTACACACGAAAGCCAAACTAATCGGGTATATTGCACGTTTTGGAAACCTGCATTGCTTTACGTGGCCACCAGATGGCAGCAAAGAACCAATATTCTACTAGAATTCCTCGTGCAACAATCAACACACTTGGGAGGAGACATTTGCTGTTAAAATCATCCTGTAAAGCATCTTGCGTTTCCTAAATCATTTGTTCTTGTAAATTGAGTACAGTGTGCTTGGAATTGTCCACAAAAAGGAGATACAAGGCAGACTGGAATTAAATCTGTACCTTTGGTAGCTGACTTTTACATTCATCAATAAATGTCATTTTTCAGTAGAGAAAAAGTTAATTACAGTGTTATCTTTAGTATTAGCTCAACATGAAGGCTATATGCGTGTAAAGGAACAGTTTTATCCTTCCCACTCTATTGGTCCATGTTACTGGTTATAGGAGCTCATAGATTACTGTATTATCCAGATAAATGTGAAGCACATAGCATCATTTTACATTTTTGTGAATGAAAATATAAGACAGAACACTAACAAAATTAAACAGTTTGCTTATATAATTTTCTTGCATTTTTTCTGTCTTGACTGTGTTTATCACGCCAACAGTGATGTTTGAGAATGCAAAGCTGTAGTAATGATATGTCAGTGTAACATGTACTGGAGGGTAGAAGCAGGGTTCTTTTGGCCACCAAATTAAAGGAAGGTGTATAATTTTTGCCATGTAGCTCCACCTCGATGGTGTCTTCTGTCCTTTCCACCATTTCTTCACCCCTCTCTGCAGTCCACAAAGTTTCCTTTAATCCAGTAGCAGATCTGTGCATATTTGAGAGGAGTAATCCTCACAGCTACATTAAACTCCTGAGATGTTCCTTGTTGTTCCACCCACTGATGCCCAGAAAACACACCTATGACCTTCCGCTCCCAGCGCCGGCTCTGCCTGTTCCACATCCGAGCATAAACTCCTGACCCGCTGGCCCCGGGCTGAGCATCACAATGCTGGTACAACAAGTCTCCAGTCTCTTCTGTGGCTCGACAGAATCGATACACCAGCTGTCCTGGACGGTCATTATCAAATCCTGAAAAGTGAACCCGACGTCCAGGCAGCCTTTGAGCTGGGGGGCTGACACCTAGCTTCATGTGGCGGCGTTTGTGGGGTTTCTTGAGTTCAAGTAAAGCATAGTCATAGTCCATTCCAATGTCATTGGCGTTTCCTTTAATCCATCCCTTTGGAACATGGGTGCGCTTGGCTCTGATCCACTGGAACTTCATTTTCTCGTTGGATGGTGGAGCGTAGGGAGCAGGGCTTCCTTTAATGTGACTGGTAAGGTTGGAAAGAAGATAACTGAGAGAAGACTGTGTGTCTCGATGCTTAGGTTTTAAAAAACCAACACGGAGCCTCTGTGCTCCTTTTACGTAGTTTTTACCATCATGGACACAATGTGCAGCTGTAAGTACATGACGGTCCCCCACAAGAGTACCAGAACACCCAGTTGACAGTTTGACAGCCACTGAGAAAGGATACTTCAACAAGTAGTTTTGGCCTGCGATGCTAAAACGCCCATCATGGCCAAATATCTGCCTTTTTCTTCTCACATGTGACCTCTCAAGCTTGTTAGTAGAACCAGTGTAGACTGTACTGGTGTATGAAGTGGGGTTGTAGCCATAAATTCCAATGGCAGTCTCAGTGAGCTTTCCATCAGAATGCAGAGTTTCGTAGGCCAGAATACGCCGCAAATCCCAGTAGCTAGGGCGAGGGGCTTTCTTGTGGCATTCCGGGTCACATGGTGAAGTGACATCCAAGCGGGCTGGAGACAGGAAGTGAGGGGCTGGTCGAGCCTCTGTCTGCTGGGGTAGGACCACAGGGATATGCTGGAGAATCCACTGAGGTCGGGAAGAGGAGAAAACAAGAGGAAGGGAAAGGAGACATAGGATGGTGGTAATCCTGTGGGTCAATAGGAGGAAAAATCATGAGTAGGCTGCTACTGGGCTACAAAAAGATTATTTTTTTCAGGTCAAATATTCTTACCAAATAAAAATGGTTAACAGGACCAGATATCTGAACCCCTCATTAAACATATTTATTCCTTAAGTCTGCATCATACGTCATCATACAACAAGTCCTATGCTGTCGGAAGCGATGGCTAGGGGTATGTCCCCGAACGCCCCCAATCCTCTTATTTTCCAATCCTTGAATAAACACAATACAACAATGCAATAATATAAAGACACACATGTTCAGTCCCAATGCTCCTCTTGGTGTGGAACCAGCACAGTATGGCATCAGGACAGGATGCATCCTGAGGTCATGATCTTTTATTTGCTCTTGATTTGAGGTCAATGAGAAAAATAGTTCCAGAGATATTGCCAAAAAAAACCCAGTTTTTTTCGTGAATAAACCGTCATCTAGCAAGGAAACCATTATTCCAATAATCGTTCCAGAGATGTAGTAAAACATATGACTTTTCGTGCGTAAAGCGCCACCTGGTGGGGAAACCATAAATCATATAATTATGAAATTAAATACAGGTCGTCCCCTTGAGGGCATAAACAGGTATAGGCTACCTGAAAATTTAATTATGAAAATCGTTCGCGTTGTCGCGCTCACACGACAGATATCCATCAGTCCTGAAGACACTCCGCGCTCGGAGATATAAATATGACAAACAGGGTAAAGATCAGGTCCTTCCAGGCACCAATGGAAAATTCCTGGAGTGGCCTGAGGATTGTGCATTGGCCCAGTAAGAGTGGGCTAGCAGAAAAACAGTTTCTGCAGTAGTAAAAAAAAGAAAAACATCTTTGTAGGCTACTCTTTAACATACGGTTTCAGTCTTCTCTCTGACAACTAATATGCAGAGGTGGCCAAGAAGGTGAAAGGTTATAAATCATAGGAGCGGGAGGATTACTTTTTTCGAGACTTGTTTTCTATCCGCAAATAGTCGGAGTCAATTTTCCTAGTTTAAAAAACTTACTAGACACCCATTCGTCCTTTACGCACAAACCTATAGTGTAGACTTACCGGTGGAGCGCAGACCGGGGGCGCATGACCTCTTCAGGTGAGCCGGGAGCTGAACGCTGAGAAAAACGCCTCAATCAGGAGCAGTCAGAATCTCCTATGAAAGATGAGCTTAGAAACCCCCCCACTCAAAAAAAGTCACCAGTGGTCTCCTTGGTTTTTTTCTTGGTCACTGCAAACTTGATTTGATCCTCGGCAATTTGGAGAGGTCCAAAAGACGCAGCCCGGTCCAGAGTGAAGAAGCTGGATCATTGCGGGCTGCTGCTGCCGGCACGGGGGGAGGAGGGGGGGGAGGTCTCCTGTCTGTCTGAGCTCCACAGTTTCACATCCGCTGACGGGGATACAGAACAGGCAAAACTGAGCCCAACACTGTCATGTGATATCATAGCACTGCTGCTCATTTCAAGCTCTGTAGCTTTTCGGCGAGGCTTTTTCCCACAAGCAAATCAAATGCAGGCGGTTCTTTTAATATTGCAGTCATGCAAATTCAATTATATCTGCATCAAATTAGGATTTTCTTCATAAATTAAGACGTTTCAACTGATTGTTTGGTCTCATTTTTCTCTTGCCAGAGAAACAGTTTCATATCCAAATGGAAATGACTCCTCATGAAATTATTCCAGATAGCAACAATATTTTTTATGATATTCCACAGCCTGCTATTGTTTCTAATTAATGACTGAATTAATGTTAAAAAATAGTTTATTGCCTATTTGTAATGTTAATCAACGTATTATTTTTATTAATTCATTTATTTAGTTTATCGTTAATTTTGATAATCTTTCCCCTCCTACTCGAAGTAACAATAAAGAGGCAAAATGGTATTGAGAGTGTTTCTCTCCAGGTTCTCCTGGAAATTTTCTACAACTTGACAGCCTTTTTCAGGGTCTCAAAAATAAATTCATGTGGAATTTAAACTTTACAGGTGACAATACTGCTGCAGCTTCAGCACATGAGTTTGATTTCATATCAGGAACTTGAATTTTCACTTCCATTAACTCCCAAACTTTGTGGAGCAAATCTGACCAGACATCTGGACTGAGCAATATGCTCCATTTACTAAACCTATGTTGTAATGAAGGAAAGAAAGGAAATGTAAGTGCACGGAGGATAATGGAAAAGGAAACCGAAGCCTTTGTCACTTAACATGCTTGTAGGTTTGATGGAAAATATGACATGGTGTGCATACATTGTGTGACTAACCTATAGAGTAAGTCTGTACTCCCAATACTCTTTTGTTTTCTGTCTTTATTTCACTTTATTTAAAAATACAGATTCCCGAATGCTCTCAAACAACATCACATATCTATGTCACATTTGTCAAAGTTTTCCCATAAAAAAGTCTCGCTTTGTTGATAATTAGTCACCATTCATTTTTATGACTTGGCAGAAACTTTTTTTCACACCATGCAACCGTGACTTCATTCTTTATGTGAAAAAGCTGAAATGCTGCTGTTGGGACTGTTGTCTTAGAGGAATTAGTTGAGTGGGCAGCATATGCCACTGCAGCGGCTCGCTCTCTTCTGCGACCTCCCATGTTGAAAATGTGCGAGCTGTTGGTGGATGTTATCTCATATAATGATTTCATTAGGATAGACTTCCACCACAAATGGGGGGTGGGGGTGTCGGAGATTAAAAAGGGTGTGGGTAGTGAGCTGGGGAATTATGGTTGGCTGAACAGTCAACCAACCTTCACCACTCATTCCTCCTTCATAGCTGAGTGTTGCATGTTTGTTTTCAATCATCATCACTATGAAAAGTTTCCAGATAATTATAAAAATCATGATGTTCTCGGCAAGTAAACAGATCTAGACTGCAAGCAGGCCAGTATAGGGACAGGAGCCAATCCCAGCTGATGTTGGACGATAGGCAGGGTACACCCTGGACAGGTCGCCACACTCCTCTTTTCAGTCATGTTATTGTAACCCATGAGAAATGTGGTCAACCATTGTGTTGCTAAAATGAGCAAGGCCTTCCCTAAAAAGATGCAAATCTCGATATCAGCACATGTTGGGTTTTTTATATATTTACTCGTGACAAAAAAAAGTAAAAAATGTTAGGGATACTTGGCTTGTTAAATGTTGTCAGAACAAAACTAAATGTACAATAACATGTACAGGTGAACTTAATTAGACTTTCTCTAAAACTTTGAATACTAATGTGCAACTGTTCAAACGCACAGCTTGCTGTTCGAAAGAAGACTGCAAGAAAACACAGGAGAAGTGACTGAATCATGAATCAACCACTAAAAGCTTGATTCAATAACGGCCTGTACTTCAGCAGTCCCCTTCATTATCCTGTTCATATTTAGACATCATCAAACCGAAACCACGCCAAACACATGATAAGTTATTGAGATGTTGACATTTTGTTTTATTTGTTGTTTTGAATTTTAATGAACTTTTTGAAATAAAAGAATTACCATTGCACAATTATACTTAAATGTCTAATATTTATGATATGATATGATCAACGTTCTACATCTTCTGTATATTCCACCCAATATTTGAATATCCCAAACTTTGTTACTATATTGTTTAACATTACCAGTGTCTTGTAGATGCACACGTTACCCATTGCATGTCTTCTGATAAAATCACCACAAAGGCTAAACTTAAACCTTTACTTTAACTAAGTGAACAGATTTTACCCTGTTTAATCTGCAGCATTTGGTGTCCAGATTCCAAAAAAGAAATACGAAACTATGTATTAGATTTACAGGACCAAACAAGAACATTTTCCTGAATACAAAAAATGCAAACAATCACAAATCTTTGCAACACAAAATTGTTGATCAAGAGGGTCAGCCTCTTAGTTACAGCTGGGTAGACTGAGAAATGTCTCTTTTTTAATGGTTAAAAGTAAAACGTGTCTGTGATATCTATTGAAACAATCATTTAGTAATGATTAAAATGGATTGCCAGCCTCATCTGTTCTGCAGTTTGCTTTGACATGCTCGTTCTGCATTTACAGATGATTTTAACTACTTCAATTATTGCACTAATCAAAGTAATTTTACTCTCAATCAAGGGATTACAAGTTCTAATCTGGTCTAAAACTAGATTTCTAGCAGTATTTTTTTTTCTATTATGTTGAAGCACATGGTTTAAAGATAAAAAGGCCTGGTTTGGTTTACATGTTTCAAATGACATGGTCAAAGTTAGAAAGATAAATGGTCATAGTTTAATTCTCATTTAAATTCATTCATAATTTCTAGACCTGCACATGAAAATGAATCAGTCTCTCATGTGACTGTTGATCTGAAAGTAAATAAGATGCTAAGCTATTGTTCTCCTGCAAGTGATTATAGACCTGCACCTTTGCCAGAACCCGGGGTGGACCTGCTGATTCATCACACATTGCTCTTAATATTAAAACCCCACCCCTCCTTGTAAAATAGTTTTCACTTAACACTCAGACATGTCCTTGTCCCTTTCTGAAGAGTCAGTATCTGTTAATCAGCCTTTTAATATCTACCACCGTTCTGTTTAAAAAAAAAAAATCTGATTTAGCTAAAATACGCATTTTAATGTGTATAAATCTTTTTTTCAGAAATAAATAAATACAGTGCAGAATACAGAAGCTAAGTTTAATATTAAAGAATAATTTCAAAATGATATTATGGCAGGAATTGTTGCCCCACTTTCCCTGATGCCAAGATTCTAATAAGGGAGGCATCTGTTTGTTTTGAATTATTATGAAAGGATCCGTTTGTTTGGCTATCCCCGTTGTTGTCAAGGAAACCGCCTTTCAGCAAAGTACTGTTCATTTGATTGTACTTTTCCTCCTACTTCCTAATCTTGCCTCTGGCCACACACACAATGAAGTGAGTGTAGACAGACTCATGAGTTTGAATCTTCTTCTTTTGTGTCCTGCCTTCTTTTCCCGTCTCTCTCTTCTGTCTTTGTGTTTCTCCCATTTCTGTGCCTCTCGTGTTTGAATGATCTCTCCCATCCTGGACCTCTTCTCACACTAGTCCCTTATGGTCATGAAACAGCTGTTTGGCAAAATAAGAAAACTTCAGAGGTCTTTGGAGAAATAATTTGCTGTGAAGCCTCGTGACGAACTTAAGCCAAGTTTACAGTTCAAGCAAAGCAAAAAGAACATTTGGCACACACAAGATATAACGTTTTAATACCGCTTATAAAAGGTGTCAGTATCTCATTCAGCTGTAGTTTACAGAAAGTTACTTTTTTCTGCTCACTGAGTTTTTACTTTCCACCATCTTGTACGCACACTGCATACTGTCATTTTATGAAAGCCTACATTTGCCAAGAAATCACTTTAAACCTCCCATGACAGTAACAACAGTACTGAAATGTACTTAAATTGGTTGCAGTCTGTTCTCTAAACAAGAACGTTTTCCTGAACACACAATACACAAAAAATGCAAACAATGACAGATATTTGCCGCACAAATTGTTGATCATTTGCACACGGAAGAATGTTCCATGGGGTCAGCCTCTTAGTAACAGCTGGATACACTGAGCCAGGTCTGACTTCAGTTTTAATAGTTAAAAATGAAACTTATCCGTGATCTTTGTTAAAACATGCATTTAGTGATGATTAAAAACGGATTGCAGGCTGTGTCTGTTCTGCAGTTTCCTTTGACATGTTTCCCGTGCAGTGCTGATTCATTATTCAGGCTTCAGCAATGAAACTGCATCATACAAGTGATTCAGGCTAAGACTCAATGATCAACAAAAAAAGATGAAGAATATAACACAGTATGTTTTTCTGCTGATTCAGTATGTCAGCAGAAAAAAAATCCAAGATAGGCTTTCTATGTGCATGTTGGTTTCTCATTACTACAGCATCTCATACTGCCTTTACTTCAAACCTGTGAAATCTCCAAGGAGGCTGGTTACCAACAATCCCTCTCATTTGTTCATTTTGCAGACTGAAATAATATATAATAGGATTCATTAAGCTCATAGCATATTTTGTCATATTTTAGCTAAATGTGATATCTGTCAAACTGTAAAATAATTATTGCCTATAAAACCTTATGACCTGGGCAGTTACTCTATTAGGATAACGGTTTGTAAGATGTGCACTCCTAATCATGAGAGGAACTGTATGTAAACTGTAGAAATGGATGCCATGAGTTTCTGTTGCATTAAAATATCAGGTTTTTCTTTCATTGTTTTAAAAATGTGCTAATCTTAACCAAGTAAAGTTTTTGACAGAACCAGGAAATAAGAAAGTTATGCCATTGTGTGTTGTAACATGTATCTAAGGCAACCATCAAAACGGAGCATTTAAGACAGTTTCATATATATATATGAAACTGTCTTAAATACTTCTATAAACGTTTATGTAATATGATGTTATTTTCTTAAACCATTATCTCATATGATTATTGTTGATTTTCCAGGGAAAAACGCAGTGTATGGCTTTAGATTTACTCTTGTGAGTTCTGATGGCCAGCTGCTGTTTTGTCACTTTGCAGAATATTTTACTATAATTTAGGAGTATATTTACTTTTTCAAGAGTTTTTCTAGCACTTGCAATGAAATCGAGGTTGTTTTTTTTAAAAAATCTTCTTTTATTTACTCATTTATTATTCAATGTTCCAAGCCATTGATAAGTTAACTAATTTTGTTTATTTGTTTTTATATTTTTATGTGTTTATGTCTTTACAATGCAAATTCCATAGTAAAGTCCAAACTGAGTCATTTTCCACAAAAGAACTGTTTCTGAATTATTTGAGATAATTTGTTCGTTACACCTTGGTCATATCTTAAAATAATGGAGGACTTTCTATCTTTATTTGAAGACATAGCCATGACGATATGTATAGTGCCTGGCTTGACTGAATAATATAAAGGATTTATAACATTTTAAAGAAAAAATAGTCTTAGATCAATTAAATGGACTTAAGACATCCAATAATAAAGCACACATTTCGATCAAACCACAGATATTAAAGATGCATTTTTTAAAAAAAACTTTATAAAGATTGCCCTTTAAATTTTCGTATGACTCCATGTGCGGTCATCTGTTAAATCTACTACTGGACAAAAAAAAGTTATTAATTATATTGTGTAATCAACACAAACACTTCATTCAGTTATTTTCCATTACAATGGGGTGTTTGTTTCTCTCTATATGTCCTCAGACACAGAAATGCTTTAAGAACTGAGGTATTTTAGTTTAGCCTGCAAGAGCAGAGTGATAGATAACCCAAAACTTGGTTAATTGGTCTAGCAAGACATGTGATTCCAAAACTTTTTGGAAAGTTATTCATACCCATGTGAAAAATATTGCAAATCCAAAACTCTGACAAATCTATGAAATCCTGCAGAATATGTGAATTTTGTTCTACTAGATCATTTTATGTTTGTTTTTCATTTCAGTTTGAACTCATTCGATGTTCCTACATCAACAATTATTTGAACTGAGCTCTTCCTCGACTTTACTGCTTACACATAAGGTAAGTGCATGTAATAAGAACAGTCTTTTGCAAAACAAAGGCTGTGATGTAGTTGCACATCAGCAATAGAAATGCTGGTCATGAGTGAAAGTTGTGAACTTGCACTCTGACAGGAATGATAAAATAAAGCTGCTTAACTTTTCCATTTCCTTTCTTTCTTTTCTGTTTTGATTGGAACGCTATCTCGCCCTCTGTCAAGATCTCATAAGAATTCTTTGACTTTCCGCTCTTTGGGTGAGTTATTGTTTTGATTGTCCCATCAGCTGCAGAACTCAACACCCAGCTTCCATTTAATCAAAAACTTCAGTTTGTTGTTCTGAAATCACTCTCTCTTGAGGAACAATGGCCTGCTCCCAAACAGGTTGAGTAACTGAGTCTTAAAAGCAAACATATAACAGTGTCTGGTCAGCCTGATTATTTATACCCAAATGTTCATCTACAGAATGTAAAATAGCTCCAAAAACCTGCCATTACCCTTGCTGGTTTCATCTGTTTTCAGATCTCCCACCAGTAAACCTCAGCATTCAGACAATCATCACAAAGCCTCACATCCTAAAATATAAAGGTATACTGCTTCTGTTTGTTCTTATACATACTTGGTCTTCTAAATGTCAGAATTGTGCAGGCTTTGGAAGAGGGGAGCAGTCTAGTCATCTTCCATAAGTCCAGTTTTAGCATCAATCTACTTTTGATTGCTGACTGTAATATCAATCTATCTTGTCCTACTCATTCCCAAACATCTCATTTTTTGGATCTTAAAGACTCCTTTAACCTCACTAAATATGTGGAAGAGACTTTAAATGACCCATCTCACACCTCATGTCTGGATTTATTGCAAATGACATTGAACAACCTGATATACCTGAATTCTTGAATCGCACTGAATCACTGCTTGGATTGGAGGTCAAATGTTAAAGAACTACTACTTTCCAATCTTTAACCTAGCCTACTTAAAATCAGGAAGTAAAACTCATATTTTTCTTGGACCAACAATCACACTTGTGTACATAAAAATCTAT
>JBAMHX010000001.1:9795394-9807071 GCA_037177515.1 Pseudomugil tenellus
ATATAATATAATATAATATAATATAATATAATATAATATAATATAATATAATATAATATAATATAATATAATGTTAGAAGGGAAGTACAAACACTTATGGATCATAAATCTTTTGGGTTGGCAGTCATTTCAGGAAAGTAAACACACAAAAGATATAGAGATCAGAAGTGTTGGCTGGTTCACTTTTATTAGCAGCAGGAGCTAAACATACTAAGTAGATCAGGAAATCTGGAAGTGATGCATGTGTCCCAAAACCCTAACAATGACATCCCCCACGTCCTACTACATAAACACAGAAAACCCACTGCGGAATGGTATGGATAATTGATTTGGCCTGGCCTATAAAAACAGAGATTATCTCATCATCAATACTGTAAATGGGGGAGGGGTTGAAGTCTGCTGGGAGTCGATAATTGTCAGAAGTGATCTTACTGCTCTGTTAAAGAGCAGGCGTTTGCAAGAGTTTAATCTCCAATATCTGAGATGTGAAGTAGATATACAAATAAGTAAACTTATGTAGGCCTACCTGAGCTGGGAGCTTTGCAGGAATTTGGCATCTGATGAACTGCTGTCACCGCAATGTTTTGGATTATTTGAACCATGTGGTAAATGCAGTCTCTGCAACTCTACAGAGATCTCCTGCAGTGCAGACTCTCATCTTTCTAATCGCATACTACTGCATTCTGGATCACTTGTTGCCTTTCCAACATGTCATATGCACACACACTGCAATGACTGAGAAACAACATATCTAAACATGTCTTTTAACTGTATGACATTAGTGTCTCAATCCTGCAACTACTGAAGAATAAAGAACAAATGTCTTTTTCTCTGAGAATGAGGCAATCTCTGGATAGCAGCCCTGAAAAAGCTTTTGCAATACGGTTGATGGATTAAATTAATTCAAAGGGATTTCTGATATCTGTGTTTTATCAGTGACTGACAGGCTGCCACTTTCAGCAGTGTGTGGTTGCTCTCACAGGGATGGGTGGATGTCCAATGACTCAACTTGGATCAAACTAGAGGCAACCACAAGCTAATAAGGTGCTTGTCTGAGTCACTGAGGTTTTTTTTTTTGGCATGCACTGGGTTTAAATGATAAAAGCATGTTGCTCAAATTTGAGTTACAGTTATGTGAAGATTATGATGACAAATATGTTTTGTTTTGATTGAATTCACTTGTGTTTTGTTGTGAAGCAGAGTCTGGACCAGCTTTGATGCTGCAGTGCCAACTGTCCTACTGATAAACACAGCCACCCCCTCAACCCTGTTTTCTCCTGAAAGAAGAGCTCCATGACCTGCAGACTCTGCTCCCTGCGGTGCTCTTTTGTCTTTTTGTATTTGAATTGATTCTATGTTATTCCATTTTGTAACTAGCGTGAATGTGAGTGAAGTATTATCTTTATCTGTCTATCATTCTAAGTCTTCTTGCATGTGAGAAGTTGAACAGCATGAGAAGTCAAAATGAATGTCACCTGGAGAGAAACTTTGTTTTATTCAGATAAGCTTCTTTGAACAGGATGACCCCATTTTAAGGCAGGTTTAAACTGTATAATCATCTAAACACAGAAAGTAGAAAGAAATAGAAAGACTCATATGGGGCCACAGAAAGGTATAAGCCAGTATTCTTCTTTTCAAACTTAACTTTCTTTCACAGCTTTCTGTATTTCACTCACTGGCAGGCATATTTATAATTTTAGTGGAGGGAACAACTTCATAGTCCACATAGTATAGACTTGGATCATGCCAAAGATTTTACAGTATGAGAAAAGAGGTGGAGGTTGTGCAAGACTCTAGATACTTGATTCAGCTCCAAGAAATGACCTTTTTTCCAGTTGTTTTCCAGTTTTGTTTACAGTTTTCCAGTTCTAGATAAATGTTTTCCATTTGCAAAAGATGCAAACATGATGAATATATATATAAAAAACTTCCAACTTAGATCAATCAGTTTTGACAGTTGTGCCGGTTCTGTCCATGTGTACAAACAATGTAATCTTATGTCTAAGCCTATTTCCTGATTTAATGCAAAACTGGGCACTGAGTCAGTAAGCTGAAGCATCTCATCGAGAAGCAACAAACAGTAGAAGTTGTTTCAGGACACTGGTGTTGGCAGTCACGCTAAAGCTAATGTTATTTTGATGGTATGCTTGCTAAAGTCTGGTGTGACAAGAAGCAGACTGGCTATCTAGCTTCCAGAAAATACATGGAAGTTTTCACGCAGTTTCAACCAGCTAGAAAAACAACAATGAAATGCTATATCTGGTTAAAACTTTGTGTGTAATAGTTTACTTAAACGATGTGATGTCAAATTATTTTTATTTGAATACTGTAGTTCATATGTTAGTGTGTGTTAAACTGCTTTCATGACTTGGACAACCCAAAATGTCACAAGCACCATCATCATCAGTTGTCCTGAAAAATGTGTCCTGTTATTTTTCTTAGCATTGCCTGAGTGAACTAAAATTTTTGTTAATTTTTTTTCCTCAAATGTTTAGTGCAGCTACGCACAATAAGGAAGAAAGGAGAAGTCAATGTAAAAGCTTAAGCTTTCATAAAATCATTGCATGTTTACATGGGGTGACAAACTCATCTGTTTGCACAGTCTATGTGTAAATGGATTTGTCCTGAGCTGTCATCTGACCTCGCTCTCTACCTCCCACCAAACAGCCATTCCCATGGTAGCCCCTTAAACAGGGCACAATCACGGACCAGCAGGATGTGCAGTGCATTTGGGTTAATGAGAGCTTCCGCGTGGGAAGGAGTGTGTTCACAGTAGGAGGGAGACCTCTGTGTGGTTCTGACAAAGGGGTTTTCCATGTTTTTCATGGGAATATATTGTTGTAAAGTTACTGTTAGTTCACGCAGTACCATGACATCCTGGCAGCTTTGAGTAGACGGTATGCCTTTTTTATTTATCCTGTCAGGGGTCCTGTGTAACTGATTCCGTCTATTGTGTTACCTGTAACCTTTTTTTTCACACATCCAAGTTTGTCTAAATAATGCATTTAACTCCTATTTCCATGAGAAAATATAACATGGTTGCCATAGTACAAAATGTCATGTTATTGAGTTTGCATACTGTCAAGGTAGCCTTCCTGTTGTCAAGTCTTATTAAGACTGTTAGATTTTTCTACTCTTGATATGAATTATTCTCCTGTATTTAAATTTTCTTCACACTATGACATTTTTATCGCTTGTCTTTTCCCACTTGGAAAATAATTCCCTTAAAAAACATTGATAAATACTGTTTTTGATTAGGATGGAGGAACGTGTTGACGTTTTCCTCTCAGTGGGATCCTCAGCTATTTAATATTACCTCCAGGGTTCTATTCCTGAAATGTTTCTGATAAAAGACTTATTGCGGTCTACTCATGTTTTTCACATCGGTCTGTCAAGCTGATGCAGAATGGCTGAAATATTCAATACATCCAGCATGGAGCAGGAAATAGTATGTGTTTGGCTCAACTTCATCTGCGAATAATTTAGTTATGATAAGGGTTGATGCATGTGAGCTTCAATCCCCAACAACACAGAAAAACCCAACTAATTTAGACTGTTATTATTATTGTGAGAACACTATAATCTGATGTATACTGGTCATAAAAGCGTTTAAAATGATTAAAGATCACTGGGAATGACTGATGTTGCTGGGAAACGTCTGTACTTACTATTTTAGGGAGCTTAGTCTAAATTTGTACTAATTGTCATAAATTGCTTTTAAAATGGCTGAAGTAGCAGTAAGTCATTCATCCGTAATCTGTGATGATGTGAGATCAGGTTGTGGGGAAAGCAGCATACACAGACATGCCCAGATCTTCCTCTTTCCTCTTCCTCAAAAACTTTTTCAAGCTTATTAGAAGGGTATTCCTGGACCAGCCAAGATACATCACTTCTCTGGCACATCCTGGGTTTTTTCCACAAACTACTCCCAAAGGCACATGACCAGAACACCTGACCAGGGAGGTGTCTAGGAGGACTCCTAACCAGGTGCCCAAGCTGCCTCACTGGATTCCTTCTAAAGAGCAGCAGTTCTACTTTAAGATCCTCATAGTTAATAAAGCTTCTTACACCATCTCTAAAGTAGAGCCCGGACACCCAGCAGAAGAAACTCATTTTGACCACTTGTATCCATTATCTCTTTCTTACACTCACTGTCCACAGCTTGTGATCATAATTGAGGGTGATAACAGTGGTCTGACTGGTAAACCAAGACTTTCACCCTTTAGCTCAGTCCTTTCTTTACCATGACAGACTAATGTACAGTCCAGATCACTGCAGATGCTGCCCTGATCCATTTGTTGATTTCCTGCTCAGTTACACCCACACTCATGAACAAGTGCCTGAGAAACTGGAATCCTGCTATTGAACACTCACGCATGGTCCTGGGTTTAGAGGTGCTAATTCTTATTCATGTCTTTTCACCCAATCATTACCCAAGCGGCATCTTGAAAGTCTGCTCATAACATAATTGGTGACAAAAAGCAGGCATTATGACGTTCAGCCCTTTTCAGACATGGATCTCAACTTATTGCAATATAGCCTAAGCTCTGACACTGATCAAACAGGTTTGAACAGCTCATACAATATTTAGCAGGAATGGCATTCAATACTACAGAAGCACTCCCTGAATAATATGGTCAAATGCCTTCTCCATTACAAAAAAGTCCCCAGTAAATTGGGGTGGGACTTTGGCCAACCACACATAAATAAAAAATCTAATAAATAAGAATAATAATAAAAACTCTGTTCTGTTATTTTGATAAATGCTGCTTTTCTCAAGTTTTGGAAAGTATACTCCAGATTGCAGACTTCATCTCTTAGATTTGGCAAGTTATTCACATTTTATCCATCTGTTTGTCTATCTCTTCATTCCCAGCTGTTCATATTTTTAAGTCCACCATTCATTACCAGCAACAAATTAAGGGGCTGAACTGGAGACATTTAACTAAATCATATTGGAACACACAGACAGACATGGCATATGATGTTTTTGTTAAGACAAATCAGCAGCAGAGTTAGGTCATGTAGCTTTAATACCTTCACCATGACCTACCAGCAGCTGGATCATACTTTAATCTCTAGAGCCTCCTCCCTGTGCTATCTGCCAGAGCATTGCATGAAAAAAAAACAAAACAGTAAAAAACAAATTCCACTTTGTGCTGTCGGACTCTGTGTTGCTTTACACGTTTCCAAAATCTACTTTCCTCTAAGTATCATGACAAATTAATTAAGTAACACCGAACAAGTGTAGAGAGATTGGAGCACATAAACTGTGGTTGATTAACAGGTGATGACATGGGTAGTGACCCATACCAGTGTGGTGAGTCACATAAGATGTGTGTGTTTGGGGAGGTCATAGAGCATGGAAATGTGAAAATTTTACTGTAGAGATATATGAGTGCAGAGAACATTTGGCTATCACAGCAGTGCAGGAGAACCCAGAATCAAAGGTCTCTCTCTTTCTCTAAAAAATGGACTCTAGTCTTATAGGCTTTTCAGAAAAGAGAAGTAATTTCTAATTTATCCATAAGACTGCCCTTTGAGGTCCCAAATGCATGTAATTGGGGACCAGATCAGCTGCCACAAACATTTATAATATATCTTCTTATATGGAACAAAGGGGCAACTCAGGGAAGATCAGCATCAAACCAAACTTTATATTTATTTTGCAAAACGTTCAATGTTCAGTAATGCATGCTTTAAATCTAAACTTTGCATGTGGTTTGTATTTGACACTACAAGACCAAATGATTGGTTGAAAACCCACAAATTAGAATTATTAGAAAAGGACCCCTCCCCCTCCCAAAAAAGCAAAGACAGCATGAAAAAAATAACAACTTAAATAAATATGTAATGAATACAAGTCTAAACATTTTATATTTGTTGAAGAATATGCGACCTCTAGTGTTCATGGAAGAAATTGCAGTGAGTTGTTAAAGTGATCTGTGAATCTCAGAAAGATCTGTGAGCATTGTAAAAAAGCAGCTAGAACCGTTTTCTAAAGACATTTTTCTTTCTAATCCTAACCACCTGAAGGCTTTGGCTAAACCCAACTAGAAACTGTTCAATGTTTTTGTAACATATGATTACATGTCAAGCAGAGGTTCGGACAGCCTTTCTGTGTAGTTTGCATGTTGTCTTTGTGTATCCGTGTGTTCTCTCTTGTGAGTACAGTAATATTTTTGTTTAGTTTTTTGGGTTTAATGGTGGTGCGGTAATTAGTGCTACCACAACCTCATAGCAAAAAGGTTGCTGGTTTGAGTCACGGTTGGGGAAGGTATTTAAAACAGAGACCTTTCTGTGCAGAGTTTGCAGAGTATCCTGATGAGGCATTTAACACATGCATGTATACATGGCTTCCTCCTATTGTCCAATGGCATTCAAGTACAATATAACACTAGTTTTAATAGATTTAGGAGATATATCTTAATTGTAATCTAACTGTTACTGATACTAATCTTCATCTTTTTTAGTAACTACAATCCATTTGGAGTTTTTTAGGTTTCACGCTGGCTTGGTGCTCAATAAAGTCTCAGCTCTAAAGGGATGTTTTCAAATCCTTTCAGAGTTTATATTTGTAAATCACATTTTGTGATCCTGCAAAAGTAATCACCCCCCACCCCCCCTCAGAAAATCACGTTTTTAAAGGTGCAGAAAAGATTTGTATGTTTATAAAAAACATTTGCATTTGTAGAAAAATATAGAAGTCCTTTTCCAAATATCTTGTCCTGAGACAAGCACAAAACTGCATACAAGATGCTGAAGTTGCAGGTACACATTTTGTCCTTTTCTTTTTATCTCTATCTGACTGGATGGAGACTAAGCAACCTGTCCAAACAGAGGGCAGATGGCTTCTTCTTTTACACATAAATAAAAGTAGAATTTTGTAAAGATTCTCTTCCAATTTATAGCATCATATGTCTTCCACAACCTCACGTTTACATTATACTAAAATTTATCAAGTAAATTTAAGTTCTACAAACAAATCTTTCAAGTTCATTGTTTGCATTCATTCAATTAAAAAAATAGCATAATTTTGTTATTGTAAAAAATGTGACTTGTATTGGACACTACTGGCATCATTAACCTATTTCTCTTTTTTCTGCAGGTTTTATTTCTCATTTCTTCCTTTTTCTGCAGGTCTTACTTCTCATTTTCCTTTACCTGAAGTTCTTCCTGGATAGAATGCTGCAATGTATATTAATCTGTCTTTCCTGTCCTCTCTGACCCCAGCGAGTCGAGGCAGATGGTTGCCCTCCCTGAGCCGGGTTCTGCTGGAGGTTTTGCCTCCCTGTTAAAAGGGAGTTTTCCTTCCCTGTCACCTCATGCTTGCTCAGGATGGGAGATTGGATCGAAATCAAGATTTTATGCAATCTTGCTGGTTCCCTATGAAAGGCTATTTTTTTAATTGGCCGATCTCTGTGAAGCCCCTTGAGACGACATTGTCGTGAAATGGCGCTATATAAATAAAGTTGAATTGAATTTAATTGAATTGACTTGTTTGTACAATGATGTTAATTCAGACAAAGCAATGTGTTTCCTTTCTGCTGTAATTGTATAGTTTATATTTATACATGTGAAATACTGATGTGAACTTATGATGGGACCATAAGAACATATAACATAATAATAAATAGTAACTTATACTTTAATGAAAGAAAAAAAACTATGCAAGTTTTTATTTCTTTCCATCTATTTTTTTCTTCTGTCAACTTCCTCTGTTATTCTCATGCCCGCTAGCTGTGCTATGACCCTGCTGGCATAGTTTGACCATAAACAGGCATGACAGAGGGCTAAGTTCACAGCAAAACACAAACAAAACATGTAGGGGCATATCGGCACACCCACAAAGACACAAACCAGAACAATTATTCAGTTCTGAGGAATCTGAGATGTCAAATTTACCTGCTCTCAAGTAAATAAAGATTTATTCCTGATGTTTCTAAACCAACAGTTTAGAGCTTAAGCACTGATTTATCTTTCACTTAATATGGATTTTATTATGCTGAACATAAATTGCAGCTTGCTGTCTGAGCAGTTGAGCTGCTGTGAAGCAACTGCCAGTTTGAGAAATATTTTCTAGACACACTGTGCTCTGTAATACAAGAAGCTCTGTACCACAAACCACAACATGCACACACACTTTGGCACATCCATGCTGGGCTGCCTGGGTTTGCTGCCAAGATGGGCTCTCTGGTGCAGCTGTGTCTGTTTTGCTTGATGCTGAACACTGTTGTACTGTCCTAAAGCAAAACCATTAGAGTAATATGGTATGAATATATAAGATATTGGTGCAAGAAACTGTCAAAAAGGATATTTATCAATGTAAGGGAAAAAAACAATGTATATATATACATGTATATGTATATACATATATATGTATATCAGGAGGCTGTTTCAAAAGACCAAAAAGACTTTCAAAAGTCCGAAGTCTTTACAAACACTAAGATTCATTGTACATCTCTCCCTGGAGTCAAACTGTGGATTACTTGTTTTGATTTTAAAAACAAGTTCTACTTTTAAAAAATTTAAAAGAAAATATCGAAATGATTAAATAATGAATTATCATGACAAATGAAATTCTGAAGATCTTGTTGTGGTAATTGAAGTTAGTTATTTTGTATTAGAAATGTTGGATTTATGTAAAAGAACTGATATAAATTGTAGGACATATTCTGGCCCTGGCTATCTCCCTTGGGGCTAATGTTCCTCTGCTGAAGTCACTGACTTGATCTTACCTGACCATTTTTATGTTTTGTTTAATTTACTGGTCATTCAGATTGTCCAAATAACCCGCTTCTCTGTTAAGAAGAGGTGCATTAATGAGAAAAGAAACATAAACTTTATCAGCACTTTAGCTGATACCAACAAACAACTTTGGAATCATGAACACCAATAACTTAAATTGTTTTCATTAATTTTCATTTATGATTTTATTGCAATTTCATTGTGATTTTGTTTCATTTTTAATGCTTTTACCATCTGCAATGTTTAATTTAAAGCACTTTGAATTGTCTTGTACGTGAGAAGTACTACACAGATAAACTTGTCTTGCTCAGGTTTCTGGATTTCTGCATGCATCATGTAATCTGGAGAGATTCTTAAAAATATGTTCAACTGCAAAAAAAAGTATTTTTAAAGGACTCCCATGACCTGTAGTAATCTTCTGTAAAATTTGGACAAGTAGCTCTGCATTTGTAGATGTTTTATCTGGGTGGGTCCATATCTGAGTCAGTGTTTCTGTACACACCCGCCCACACACACACATCCACGCTCACATACACAAGTCTCTGTCTGTACATAGAAATGTCAGTAAGTAAATTTATCAGACACATTATGCTGTTTGGTTTATTATGCATCCGTTTCATCTGTTCAGCCCTAAAATGCTTCCATGAGCTCATTAAGGGAGTTCTGGTTTTACTGAGAACTGGGACTACAGCCAGGAGAGTAATTTCATGTTATTGTAACACAACATTTATCATCTCTTGCAACTCTCCACACCATCATCCTCCCTTATCAAAGATGCATTTTTCCTTTCATCATTGCTTTTTTTTTCTTTACTTTTAACTTTGCTCCAGTTTGTTTGCAGCTTATAATGATTTATGAAGAATATAGTCATTCTAATGGCCCATGCTTTCTTACCCCACAGTCCTCACAAACTGGTCTCTTTGCTTTTCATCTCTTATAGCGGCCTGCATCAAAAATGTTGACATCATTATTTGAAGTCAGAAAACTACCCCAGAAATAATGATGAAAACTTCTTATTTCATTGTAGCAGCTCCAGTTTAGTTTTTTATGGTTGACAAACACAAACCAGTAAAGCTCATACCCTGCTTTACGAACTAAAGAGTTCATATGAATATTTATTTTGATATCAGAATTCTTTGTTATTTGGTACACAAGGCCATTCAGTAGGTTACATATAGGACTTTAAAAAAAACAGCACAAAAAGATCAAAGTTAGCAGAAAAAAAACAAGGAAGAATTTGATATCAAAGTAGAGGAAACCACTTTAACAAAGGACTTTGACATGCTTATAAATAATTAGAGGACCACAGAAAATACTTTATTTGTGTATTTAAATAATACAAAATAAAAATGAGTGGATGTATTTTGTAAATGTTTATAAAATATTAAAGGTTATGTGACTGTCAATTAAACTAATCTTGCAACATTTTCAAAGTGTTTATAAGTGAAGCAAGCAAAAATTTGAGTCTTGAAATGTATTTGGGTGGGTTAGATGTTACATGAGCTTTGTTATTGCTCAAGTGAAACTAGCCAGTTTCATCCATTGTCTGTGATTTAATCAGAAATAAGCCGGTAATGACCTATGAGTATGTAGAGAGTGTCGCTTATGCAGACTTAATGGCTCGTATGGGTGCTATTTCGCATAAATTTATGTGCATATCAAGTTTCTTGAGAAAAATTGTTTCAGTATATTGTTGATGACTGTTTGTTGAGGTTGCTATGGGAACTAACAGTTTTTGCCAGGATGTTTTAACTGACTTCCTGCTATGATTCAAATTGGTTCATGGGAGTTAAATGTCATGAATTAACTTCTGAATCTGGACTCCAGTGATGAATCTGATGAAAAAATCCTGACTTTAACTTGAATAAAATTCATTTCACTGTGCATAAAATAAGTGTATATGCAGTTGCTTCCAAATAAATGAATGTATAATTTTGATATTTACTGGAAGAATGAATGAATGAATGAATAAATGAATGAATGAATGAATGAATGAATGAATGAATGAATGAATGAATGAATGACCACATTAAATCAACCAGTTCTCTGGCAAAACACAAAGAAAAATGTGAATCCCATTGTTCCTTCTCAGCCTTGAGCTGTTGCAATAAATCTACTTATTATAGTTATCATTATTGTTATTATATAATGGCCAGTGTTTCAGCTCAGTGTTTCCGCAGGTTGTAAAGTTTAAAGCACATGACTTTATTGCCAGATTCCCTGGCTTGTTCCCTTGGCTCACTGGGGCCCTAAACATCACACACCCTTTTTTACTGGGGATCTGTTTGCATTTTGAACTCCTGGTAAGAGCACATTTTTGCTCAGTTGTGCTTGTCATGCTCATAGTTAAAAGATAGAATACGCCAGCAAGATAACTGACTGCCGCATTGTTAACAATGTAAACGGTGTTAGTAATCAGGTCTGTGTTCGCCCTGACAAACAATAATTATACATAGTTAATATAAGATACTGAGTTTTCTTTGTAAACCTGAACCACTTGTTTTTTAGCAGAAGTTATAGAAGATGGAGAAAGGTTGCACTGTGTGTACAAAAATATTATGCAGGGAAAGAAATTACTGCAAGTAAAGAAACCCGCTGCAAAACATAAATGTGATGCAAATAGAGAAACACACCGCAAATACAAAGGAGTGCTGCATAAACAAAACCGACTGCAAGAAAAAAAAAAAGCTGCATAATCACTCACAACACAAGTGATCAGGTGTTACACTGAAATAAAGCACTCTTACAGTGAAAAGCAAAAGCAATGAGTGAGTGCAGTAACAGCATCTCACCTGCAGATGACATGTGTCCATTATTATCCTTTAGTCTGTATAGTATAGTATAGTATATATATATATATATATATATATATACACACATTATATATATATACTCCAAATCAAACCCCAGCTGTTGATAATTATACAGC
>JBAMHX010000001.1:9841620-9853413 GCA_037177515.1 Pseudomugil tenellus
CAGTTCTGAAGGCAAAAGGGGGTCCAACCCGTTACTAGCATGGTGTACCTAATAAAGTGGCCGGTGAGTGTATGTGTACAAAGTTCTAAAAAAGGATAGATGTAAAAAGAAATGAATGAGGGAAACTGTTGCATGAGTTAGTTTTGAGCAGCTTGTACAGCAGCAGTGGGTTGATTTGTACAGTACAACTATTTATAAATTTTTTCCCTTTTATAAATATTAATCAAAGCTAATTTATTTCTACTTTATCTGAGCAAAAAGAACAAAGGAAAACGGTTGAAAAGGATCTGAACTGCATCCAATGCTGCTCTTGCACTTTTGGCACCACTGTGATGTTTTCAGATTACTGTCATGTACACAAATGTGAAAATCTAACACAGTCACACATAATTTTTTCTTCATGTTTTTGAACACAACATCTGACCAAAGTATTCATCATTTTTGTGATATCACAAAAAAACATTACTCAGTTCAGCTCTATTTTTTATAGCATCAGTAAACAACAAAGTCATCTCAGGGCAAAATCAATTTAAATGAACGAAAAATACTGTATTTATCTCAGAGAATTATTGATTCTATAATTAATAATCTCAAGGGAAAGTTTCAAAGTTCTTTGTGATCCTGTCACTATTCATAGGACCTAATTCATAAACAATAAAAGCCTGGCTAAAGGGAAAACAATAGATTGCACCTATTTGATTCAATCCCCCATCTCGACCAAGCACAGGATGGCAAACAAAGGTAGACAGGAAAAAATGTCCTTTTTACTTCAAGATGCATTTTCATTTATCAATTGCTTGATGAATAAAGTTTTGATTAATTTATTAACAGGAAGGAAAAGGTCTGTCAGAGCCACCTGCCTCGGACATGCATTTAACCTGATTTTTGTTTTTGTTTACACTTTACTTGTTAAGAAGCGCTGGAGGATGTGGACCCAAATGCAGACCAGGAGGACAACCGGAATGTGGTGGAACTAGATTTATTAAATAAATGAATAAAACACTGACTAAACGGAGAGCTCAGAAAGATGCAAAGGAACATAATGAACCGGCAAGGAGGAAAGAAAAGCAAGGGTCTAAATACACTGGAAACTGAACAAGACACAGGTGAAAACAATAACTAAAATCAAACCAGGTGAACTAATGAGCAAATACAAGAAGGTGAAACAGAAAGCAATGGGCAAAACAGGAAAAACTACAAAATAAAACAGGAAAGCAAGGCAAGCTAACCCCAAACCCTAACATTACTCTGTTTACACTAAATAGGATATTAGGTATTAGCATAATTCGGCTGATGGCATGGGTCTTTCTTTTGTGAACAATCTATGTCCTATATGTTCTATGAATTAAAATAATTGGTAATGTTGACAAACTTAATGTAAAGAAAACCATTTATTTACTTAGAATTCGTTCCTGAAATTGTAGGCTCATTTTAACATCTGGATGGTGAATAGCAGTGTTTTGATAGCAAGTTTTAACTATGCCAAAGACATTATCTGCTGATTGTAACTCTATGACCCAATCTGGTCACCTATTCATAATCTGAATTGCTGGACCTTACTCCACCAATTGGTAGACATATGTGTTTTCATAGAGATGTAAGAAGAGTGTGTTTAAATTATTTATTCAGAAAATTCTCTCAATCATTTTGTAGTGCTTCAAAAGTAATATAAATGACATGAAAGTTTGAAATCAGAATCACATGTGAACACATCAAAGTAAGAGGAAGTAGCTGCTTAGTGAAACGCTACTAGTGTGTCTTTTTTCATAAATCTTCAGTCTTAATCAAAGTGAAGGCTATGTCCATTAATAAGTCAGTGTGGTTGGCCTGGTGGCAGAACACAATGCACCTAATGGAACAATTTATTTCTATAATGCTCCTCCGTCAGCCTCAAGAAATGAGGAACATGAGGGAGTGCAGGAGACGAAGTCAGTGTGAGAAAACAAAGAGGACAATGCTGAAGGACATAAACGTGAGAAGAGTTTTCATATCACTGGTGCTTGTATCCACATTCTTTTTAAGCATGACTAGCAAATGTTCATAACAAGATGTACCTGTTTATGTGTTTTATACATCTAAATTAAATGGTGAGAGTTTCTGTAAATGATGTCAGTTGCAGCTCTGTATTTTATTTGTATTTCGAAGAATTTTCGTGCTTCATGGGGTCTGAGGATATGGGTGCAGGTACGCTATTTCAAATCTTAATGGGTAAAAATTATAATGCTGGTAACTCCACACACATGCTTCTTGCTGATCAGAAATATTTGAAGATTCTGGTATTATTTGTACAAATGCACAGTTATAAAAGGTATATCTTTGAGTTAATAGCAGTTACCAATGGAGATTCTTTAATAAATGCAAAGGTGTTTTTTTTACAAAGTTAAAAGATGGCAAAAAGATTTGGTAGAACACAAATTTCAATCCAGCTTGGTCCTTGAAACTCTGAGTATGTTGTTGTTTCAAAGAGTAACTGACTTTTACAGTCTCAGTCCTACCTGTTCGAGTTCTACACTGGCTCTTACCTGATGCTCCTGGAAACCCGCCATGTATAGAAAATGGGTCGAAGAGTGAAAATAATCTTTTAAACACATTAATCTTGTTCTAGTAATGCTAGTAGTGCCACCTCCAAAAAATAATGTCTGCAAGTAGGCAGTCAATACTCAAAAAATCAGAAAGAATTGATCAGTTTCAAGATTTTGTCAATATTCTAATGAAGCTTTGTTAAGATTAGTCAATCTGTGAAATTGCAGCAGAGGTAAATCACTGTATTGTGGTGCATTTTAATGGTTTTGGATTGATTGAAATGTTTTCAGAGGTGTGATAAAGTGTGGTTTGCCAGGCTCTTTGGCAATAGTGCTTTGGTAGAGTGACAAAACCATCCAGACTCCCACTATACAGTGCTGTTTTGCTCCTAGAAAAAAAAATCGATGTCTGTAAAGAACTAAAGAAGTTAGAAGCCCTCACAGGTTGCAGACCCCCCCCCCCCCAACTCCCAAGCCATAGAGTCAGTCACCTCAGAAAAATCCCAAAAGGCTGAACAACCCACCCAGTTACCCAACCCTGTTGTACACTGCAAACTAATTTCACTATTTCCATCATTATAATGGATGCCACATCTTATAATCTTTTACCCTGGAAAATTAAATAAGATGAAGCAAATGGCTATAAAGGTACTGAAGTTATTGAAGAAATTCACATTTTATCAAATGGCAGAAATCTGGGTTAGATAACATGACATGATCTTGTAAAACTTTTTTAGCCAGTGAATTTAACAGATTTAATTTAGATCCTGTAATGGGAAAATTATCTCCCTATAGTAAAGAATTGGGAAAAAGAAAAAATGTGCAATGTTAAAAATGTTTATCATTAGTTAAGTTTGTAAATTTGAATGCCTTTGCAGTGAGCTTTTAATATCTGCTTAAATTTAAATAAAAATATTTATTAGCACAACTCTGCTTTAATCAAGTAGTGAGTTATTTAAGCTTACTTTAAAAAAGAAATAAATAAACACCATTTTAAATGCTACATTAGGATATAACTTACTCACCAAGTTAAACTACCAACCTGTCAATCTGTTTTTTTCTTTTTATTGCTAGATCAGGTCCTGAATCAGGTCCTTATGTATCACTTGATTTAGTAAACCGCTTGAGTTTAAGTACTAACTTCTTTCCTTCATCAACTCCCCTTTTATTTTTTAATTCCTGTTCATCATGTTTTTACAGTTACAAGGGTAAAGAGGTCAGGGAACTCATCCCTCTTTGTTGGTGTGTTAATTAGCTTGAATAGGCAGCTCTTCCTCCCACTAAACAACGTACGCCCATTCTTTAAGAAGCCCTAAATCATTTAAGTCAGCATGTCACAAATAACATCTATGGTGTTTCACAGAGAAAATCAAATAGCTGATATGTTCTGCTTTGAAGATTACAGGATAATTTACGGGTAACCTACATTTTTAGGAACATATCAAATGATAATGTAGCCATCTTTGATGTGAAGTTGGCATACACTTGAGGATCTAATCTAAGAGAGGAAACTACGTTGTGTTTTCTTGTGCTGCATCAATGGCAGATCTGACATGTTTTGTGGTTTTATTTAATTGTTTTAATAGCACAAAATCAGATTCAACTACTGTTCATTTGTTTATCAAGTGTTTGTGCGACAAGCCTAACACCCAACCTGTTTTGGGAAATAGCACTGTTTTGTTTAAATGCATTGCCTCAACCAATCAATCAGTCAAACTTTTTTAGTAAGGTTTTCATAGAGAAGATTTGCAACTTGTTTTTATGCATCTTATACTGCTGAAAGTTCATATTTTAACATTTAAGCTATCTGAGTTTAACTTCCTATTGTTAATCTTTCTTTCCTGGTTGTCCCAATGTTAAAGCTGTCCATTGAAAAGCTGGGAACAAATTGAGAAAATCTTTAGTTGCTTTTACCACGATGTTTTACAAAACTTAATAAGTCACACTCAGAAAAAATGACAGTTTCTATTTTTTGGCTATATTTCCTATTTATTGACATCAAGTTTTGTCCAAATATTCTGATGAGAATAACACTGTTTGCTATATTGTATTTTCTCTTGTGTGCAGTAATGTGTTGTGTTTTGGTATATGTGCCAGCTAAAACTCACTCAATTGGAACTTACTGGAAAATAACCAGTTCATTAACTGGCCCCTCTTTCAGAAAGACTGACAAGTTGAAATGTCTTTTCGAATCCTACTTGATAACTTTTTTAATTCTTTGCTCTCACTGTTCTGTTGATTATGTCATGCTTATGCAAACTTGTTACCAAAAGCCTTTGATTTATTGAAGCAGTGCTGGAGAAAACATTATTAAAAGGCACTTCAGTCTGAACCAAACAGCCCACTGCCAGCTGGACTCTGCAAAAAGTCAGCTTCTTCTGCAACATCACCGTTTCAAAAGCAATATGATTTACTATAAATTACAGAAGATCAGGCGTAGATAACATAAAGTGTTCAAAAGATTTTAATGAATTTTTGAATGAATTTTTTATCCAAAATGGCTTAAAAACACAAGGAACACACTTGGACGCACTGTAGTGTTCAGTATCTTGTTAAAGGAACCCATAATTTACAGACAGGATAAGTTAGAGATAAAACCTGAGACAATCTAACGATAGAACAGCCACTTTATCTCCTGAGTAACAGCCACCACAGAAGAAGAAACGTCGGCCTTTTTGTTGCTCTCTCCTTTTTACGTTTTTTTTTTTTTCTTCCATCCTAACCTTTTGTTATAACAGACACATTGGGCACTAACAAGATATTGCCAGAGAGCTAATGGCACAGAATATCGTTTTTTCTCATTAGAAATCAGGAGATTTGGATTTATTACATGCTTTTTACATGCTACAGTAGACACGGGGTGACCTGTAGAGAAAAGAAGCCGAGAGAGAAGTGCAAACAGCAAACTGACGGAGATCTTCAAAGCAGTTGATGACTCTGAATATCCTCATAAGTGGACAGATAATGCTTGATGGAGAGGAATGGTGAGATAGCAGGGTGAAAGTAATGATGTCTTGTTGTGGCTGATAAAGTGTATTTATCTTGTATCTCCTATATCTACGCACAATGGGGCCCTTGTATGGGTAACAATAAAACATGGGGCTGTTAGATAGAAGGACCCATTAAATGGTCATAAAAGTCACACTGGACTGGATAATGTTGAAAAGAAGCTTTTGTTTTCACTGTGGAAAAAAAACAGGTGAGCTTGAAAGCAGATTGAAGAGTTTGAAGGTTGCAATTCCTCAATTTAGACTCTGAACTCAGACTGTTTTAATTGTTCTACATCCATTGTGGTTTTATCAGACGTGAGAAACTTTAGAAAGCTGCCATTAATTAGCTAAGATTGAAGGGGAGAGACATAGAGCTGTTCAGATCAGGTATGTGGAAACTACAACAAAATGTTAAAGTTCCATAGAACAGGCAAGTGGTTAGCTAAAATAGAAAATATTGCAAAGTCATGCAAAAAAGTACATGTAACACTGTTATCTGTGCAGAAAAGCACATGCAACAGTGTTGTATTCACTACCAATTTTTTTATTCAATAGTAGTTAAACTGACCATTCGCTAGTTTCCAGATTAGCAAGTTATAGGAAATAATCAATTATTTTTGGAAACTAACTGTTAAAGTCTTTACTTTACATTTTTATATAGCCACATCAATAACTGTAAGTTATTACTATACATCAGATAACATTTTATGACACTGGCAAAGCTTTAGTTTTATTCAGTTTTGAAGATTCACTTTGTACAAACTATAACCAGGCAGCAAAACAAAAGAAAAGTCTGTGAACAAATACAGCAAATTTGGATATTTACATGAAACAGTATAAATAGTTTAGTAAACAATGCTCCAAAAGTTTGACCTTTAAACGCTGTGCTTGTGGATCATTTTGATGGCACATTGTAATTTGTTTAGCACATTAATGGTGCCGTCATTGCCCTGCAGCTTCCCAGTGATGAGAAACCTCACTTCATAACTTTTAATCCAGTCCTGATCATCACATGACAGCTATTTTTTTTTTGCTTTACAGCATTGCATCACACACCAGCGACTTGATATTAAAACATTGGTCTTTTTAGATGCACAACACAGCTGATTTAGCAAAAGAAATCCCTGAGGAGATTAGGAACCCAGGAGGAGTTGCTCTGATGAGAGTTGTGGGTGATCAGCAACAGTTACATAATTTTTCCGCCAACAAAAGACAGTTCCCAAAAGCATCAGCATTTTTTTCATAACTGCGTTACTTCTACTGCGTGCATAGTGCATTGGCTCAGACCTTGAAGCATCAGATGTGATGATTTTAAAGTTCATAGTTTATTTTTAAATAGATCCTTTTCACAAAATCCACCACAAATTAAAGCGTAAACTTATTTTCAACACTTCCAAATTATTTATTTTTTATTTTATTATCATTCTTTTGAATTTGTTTTTGACCACCTGGATTTTATTAAAAACTAATGCTGAACATAAACTCATCTGAAAATACAAATGTGCGCATTTGTGTACCCTTGTGTTACATCTGCATACATCTGGATTTTTATTGCTCTCTTAAAAGCTTTTTCTGGACAACTCAGAGGTGAAGAAGTAATTGCACAAAAAAGAAAACTCAAAAACAGTCAAATAGAATATCACTTCCAGGCTCAACAAACAAACAGCTTAATTATCTCTCTGCCAGCAGCTTCTGAAAGTGCTGATATTCACGTGACAGAGAGAGAGGGGAGTGGGAAGGGGCCAAAGTAGCAAAGGCAGACAGGAGATTCACATGCAGTGGGCTCTATGTCATATGGCAAAGCTCAATATTGGTTAATAAATGATGGGGACAGGGTACAGAGACTGAGACGAGAAGAAAAACTATAATAAATAGCTTTTATCTCCATAATGAGACAACATTAATTTTAGTCTCAAGGTCTGGCAGAAAGCTAGATGATTTATCATGTGCATTTAACGCTGTGGGAATTAGTCTAATTACCAGGGGTGTGGAGAGCTGATTTTCACTTCACAGAAAGCCCATTGTGCACCCAGATCATTTATCACAGCCACAGGACTGGATGCTGGTGGGAAAGGTGGCATTGGTGGACAGTGTTTCTGAATGCTTCATGTGTCACTGCATGCCTGTAGTTAAGAGAAGATACAGGAATGTGTAAACAAGCCATCAAAGCTAAATGAACTGTGATGAAGCCTGAAGTGTGTCAGTAACAGTGATTAAAATAATCTGTAGTTTGATGTTATTTTATTACATGTTTTATTACAGTATGTTTACAAATTAGGGAGCTTCAGAAATATTACTTTACTTTTTCACTCTCATTCTTCTGAAGTGTGAATTATCTTATCGGCAGGTTAAGTAAATCAGTGGGAATCAGTGACCCAGTGGAAGCGAATATTGCTCCGGTTTGGCCAGCACACAGAGAACACATACCGGGATTAGTTTAAGGACAAGGTGAGCTGTCTCAGAGCTATGGTAATGATTGAAAAATATGCCTGTAATTGCTGATAAGCTCTTTAATGTTTCAGTAAACTCCCGTTGGCCGCTAAGTTTACTGACGCATAACTTGTCGATAAACTCTGGCTTTGTAGTCAAGGGCTGGCGGCCTCTTTGAACCAATTGTGCTTTCAGTGTGAAGGGTGTGCACTGTGTTTTGAGAGTTTTGCAAAAAGGTTCAAGAGGGCATGTGCATGTGAAGACATGTGTGATAGAGCAAAGAAAAAGAAGTAATAATCATTTAGATCCGATCAGACTCAAAATTCAGCAGCATTTTCAAATCTTTTACTTGCGTTTTAGTCAGAAAGTTCAGCTGATAAACTTTCCAGACTAAAGTTTCAGTTGCTCTTCCTCAAACACCCAAGAACATTACTGACACAGTAAACCCTGCTTGGCTCAGTTATGTTGCACCAGGCCCGATCTTGACATCTGAAGGGTTTTTCTATTATTGATCAATATCTGCTGCCATTAGCAAAAGAAAAACAAGTTATTCACTGCAGTTCTAGTTCTGTGTGAAGCTGCACATGAGTTACAGCTGATGATAATGTTATTATAGTTATAGATGCACTTTCATAAACCCCTACTATGCAAATTAGCTCTGCATATGAAAATAAACCACAAATTATGTCCGAGAACCTAAAAGGCACAATAATAAAATAATCAATCATGTCATGTTAGTATGTATTATGCCATTCCCTGTACCATGTCACACTTTGTACTGTGTGAGGATGCCCGGTAATTTATAACCAACCCTATGTGGGGTGCTATATTAACAACGTAAAATAACATGCTAATACCTTTAAAATGCATATAAGTAGTATATGAAAAGTGCCTAAATGGATCATGTTGAATAAAATCATTTTGCATGTAAGGTGAGATTTCCTGTTAGGTCAAATTGTTTAATTCATGCTGAATCTTCTTGTGTTTAAAGGATTTCCTTGTTTGTTTTCCAGTTTATTCCTCAGTGTATTTTGTTGTATATGCTCCTCATTTGTATTTTATAGTTGTTGCAGTTAATCAGTCTTGAGTTGTTTTCATTGGTTTCCTCTTTAGTGCATTGAATACTGCCAGAGAAATGCCTTCTGTTATGTTTGTTCAACATTTGGGCCCTTTTCTCTTTCATGGATTGTGACATATTGGGGTTATGTAACCAAAATTCTCCTTTAGACATAACAAATTTAGTTAAAATATAGATGTAATAAAATATCATTTAATTGATTAGAACTGAATTATTGGAATGTACAGGAACAAAGGAGGGGGGGGGGGTGATTTTGTGGCTGACCAAATCTTATCACTTATTACTCATCCAATGCTTGTTTTCCACACTAACTCAGAACCATAGCAAATATAAAATATATTTTTATTGCAATGAAAATTTTGGACACTGGATCATCACTGAAAATCTTTAGGTCTGAAAAAAAAACAAATGGAGGCACAAATGAACAGTGGGCTTTTTTATCTTATCATATTTATATGGGTCAGACAATTTAGAAAGCAGACATCTATATTTATATCAGTTATTCTCAAATCAAATTTTGCATATAGGTTTGGGATAAGGTCAGACTTATTTATTGCAGAAAATAACTTCTGAGAAATATTTGAAAGTGAAAACTTTCTGCTTTTGGAGTGAGGGTGCGCAATTATTTAAGACATAGTAGCATTTGGTTTCAAGAATAAAGACAAGGGCTTTGGGTTATGGCTGTTACACTGGAAACAGGCGCGTGCAGAGTATCAGGCCCTGATTCAATTTAGTTTCAGATGACGGATTTACCCTGAAATTACAAAAGCAGGGAAAGCAGGCTTCGCAGGTGGAGAGGTTGGGAGGAGTAGGTAGAAAGACGTAATCTGCCTCCGAGCCGAGGAAGAGGAATGTGCACGCAGGTCCAGGTTTCCATTTTCTGCAGGTCAGCTAGATACAACATATCAACCAATTACAAGCTGGGGTGTTTATTTGTTTTACCATTTCATTTTACACCAGTAATATAGATGTTTTGGACAGAACGTGACACCTTGTACTAAAACTGTGCCTCACTCGGCGGCAGGTTGTGCAGGGTTTCTGCATGCTCCATCTATCACTGAAATCGATTAGATATTTCCATTACATAATCATACACATCGAAAATTAGTTACTATGGGTTCGTTTTTAGCAGTGATGCTTGTATTCTTTTATTTAGTTTATTAACAAAATGTTGAGCACCAACATGTAACCTATATTTGTGCCGAAATATGTTCCTGCAAAACGTTTTAATCAATTTGATATCAAATTAAACACAAAAAGTCGTTTTTATATATAATTGCAACCTTTTTATTTATTTATTTTGACAAGTTATCATGTCTGTCCCTTAATATGTCTGTCTATCCCTTATATTACACAAGACTGTGTGACACGGCTCCTCTGCTGATGCACCTCGACTCTTCTGGGTCTTAAAATTACATTAGTCCACATTAAGCAGAAGGCCAATTAACTTATAGCCTCTCCTGCCAAGTCATTACGCTTTTATACGGTTTGTGTGCAATTCTTGCTCGTAAACTTTAATGGCATTTGGTGTGCCCTTGGTATGAGAATGAAACAATTCATATTGAAGATTTAATTATGCCGGACGAAAGGTTTGCGGCATATCACACTTTCACACGAATTCAAAAAACATTGTTGTGGAAACAGCGAGTTCTTTGTAATGGCTGCAGATTTTCGGTCGTAATAATCATTCAAAGCTCTGTTTATGGCATTGCAGCTGCAATCTGTGGTGAGTATGTTCACTGGCAGTAAGGACTGAAAATACAATTGGCCAATCTTCTAATGTACCTCTGCACTTTGATTCAGTTGAAGGTGTTCGCAGGCGGGACAAGGGTTGGACATTACCTCACTCTGAATGCTTTCTGGGGGGAGAAACGAGCGAGTAATTAGCTGATTAGAGTCCCGTCAGAGCAGCTCGGCGTCTTTAGCCAATCCCAGCTCACCCCGGCCTTCAGAGATGGAGAGGGATGGCTGATGGAGAGACACATGGGTTACTTCTAGTTTGTGGGGGACGTAATGTTGCACGGTGGAGTAGAAGTGTGATTTAACAAACTCACTGAGGTGTGCAGAAACGCTAGAAATAATAAAATAGGTAGAGATTTTGGTTGAGCTAATAGTTCAGTAATGCATGGTTTGAAGCGGGTTTCGCTGCTTTTAGACTGGTTTTATCACTAGATAGAAAGACTGAGACAGAAGAGACCCGGCTGTCTGCGCGCTGCACAGGTGCGCCCCAAAGCCTGACAAGTGTTTTCCTTCTGCACCTTGCAAACCTACTTCTTGTTAAAGCCGACATGGAAAAGTCGAAAAACTTCCGAATTGATGCCCTGCTCGCCGATGAGACCAACCGGGGCAAACGCGACCTCTCTCCTGGTCTGAGCAACGACAGCCCCGGAGGGAGCCCAGTCTCCTGCCGCCGTGCGGACACTCCTTCCCCGCGGGCCGCGCAGCTGCAGACCGGAATCATTCCCAAACCGACTGTTTTAAATCTCCCGCATCCAGGACTGGCTTCTCTGCCCCAAGGTGCGATTCCCGGCATGTATCCTGCACCCATGTATCCATTGTCGGCTTTGGGCGCACAACACCCTGCATTTGCATACACCGGTTTCACACAGTTTACGCAGACCTACCCGGAACACCTGAAGGCGGCTGCAATGGCGGGATCTCTGCCCCTGGAGCATTGGATCCGCGCCGGGATCATGATGCCACGGCTGCCAGATTACAACAGTGAGTGGAATTAGATTATTTACGCGATAAACCTTAGTAAATTATATATATA